>CP137671.1:22795106-22819932 GCA_037976565.1 Mesocentrotus franciscanus
ATATACAAATTGGCAATTTCGTCAGTAGATTGTGACGTAGTCACGTACAAATCTCCCGATTGTCGTGTACAAAATACCATATTTTTGTTTCTCCCAAGTGCCTCTTCCTTGGGGCACTTCTCAAAATGTCTTGTGGATAGAATTTTATTATAGGTCATCTGGAAAGAAAAGACCCCGAGTCATACATTTGGAAAAAATTACATTTTAGTCATTTAATTATCGCGAGCGTTGCGGTCTGACTGATGGCCATTGCATCTATTGTAGGATAATTTAAGAAAATGCCAAGGCTATCCTGGATTTTAAAGCTCTATTAAGTGACTTTTCAGATGCTAAGATATCATCCTTGAGGTCCTATACTATCTTTCGGGGTTGTTGATTATGTTTCTATGTGAGAATTAGGGGTATATATTTCCTGTTTAGTTATCCATTTTTTTCTTTAAAAAGGAGAAAATCATGTGATTTATGAAGATGTGAAGAATGATTTGAAGAGACATGATTGTACATTTAGTGAATGACAATCCTTTCCGTTTTAATAAGCCGATTGTGTGTCAGAATTTGGTAGTTTACGATTGGTTTTACATCACACACAATATACGTTGACTCCCAAAAAATGTTCTTTATGTATGGAAATAGCATGTGTTGCCTTCCGCCTTTTTTCTCTCTCTCTCTCTAGCTCTCTCGACTATTGTGTAAAGTATTGCAAAGTTTTTGTTTTGATCAAGCACTGTCAAAGATATCCTTTTGTGTAGAGTGAGATCGCGTGACGATCAAACATGAAGAAGGAAAAATTCAAAAGACGGTTGTTTAAATGCTGCCACGCATGCAATGGCATGGGTGAGGCGCTATGGCTCACTAGCTCAGAGGTAGAGCAGTAGACTTGTAACCGTCGGTCCCCTGGTTACTTACAAGCAAACACATGCGTTCCTAGCAGTCAGGTAAAACAAACAAATCAATCAACCTTCAACAACATCGTATACATTAATGTACACCATATCTGGTACAGCATTATTCTCTCTGAAGGGTTGGGTTACAAGACAGGGGTATGGGTGTACTCCAAGGTGCTATGAGACCAACTCATCGGTTACTCTTAAATCTGTTTCAAGAGCCCTACTACCCACTGTACAGAATGTTAAGCAGTCTACTACCGAACTAGTTTCTGTTTATTCTATCATGATCATGTTAGATCAAAGTTGAAAACTTATAACTCCACGATAGGGCCTATGTTAAAGATATTATGGCAGAAATAAAGATTAGTGGCAGAAAAGTGGGAAGAGTACACTATACTGCCATTAAAATTTGTGTTATCAAAGACTGTGGACCCTTTGAGTGATATTTAGGCAGTGATTGAACAACGTCTCTGTATAAAGCATAAACACCTGGTACATAAATGAATCTAATTGTAGTCAGACCCAAATATAAAGTTATCTTGGTCCACGTCATGGAGGTTCTTTTTTCTCTCTCTCTCTCTCTCTCGCATATTGTGTAAAGTATTGCGAAATTCTGTTATTGCTCAAGAACTGTCAAATATTTCCTTTTGTGTAGAGTGAGAACGCGTGACGACCCAATATTTGTTCCCATACATTATTCATCCATGAAGAACATATTGCAAAGACGGTTGTTAAAATGTCGCCCACGCAATAACATGAACATCGCATACACTAATGAACAGCACGTCTAGTCTGAAGGGTTGGGTTAAGACAGCGTTTTTAATGAGAAAAAAGGTGCTAAAAACCTTTATGTATTTTTATGAAGATATAGTAATTTAAAGATAATTACGGTAAGTGTCTTTTTTTCTCGCTCGCTCGCATCACGTAGAAACAGAATGATTTCAGGCAGTGACGTGCCTCAATATCCACTCATGTAGTCAACGCGGTGCCAAAATATCTCTTTGACAGCGAATTGCCCGAATATCCTCGATGGGCGATATGGAATGACTGCATTATATATGACACTATACCACGTGTAAAATTATTCATGAGCAGTCCTATCATTTCCCTCATCGTTATTATCCATATCATACTTGTTGTTGTTTTTAGGCCATTAACAGTGGTTCTTTTGTTATAAGGCAAGCCAGACTTATTACGGAAATTATGCTGCGGGCCACTGGATATTTCACATGTAGGTACCAAAGGCCCGTCTAAGGGTGCGATATATTTTTTTTAATCACACACACACGCACCGAGGAGAGGGTGGGGCAGTAAATTGCTTATTTAACGTATATTTTGTTCCCTCTTCTTTAAACTAAGAGCCTAATGCCTAATCCCGAAGCAGCCATGCCCGTTATCCAAGACATTATGAACACTCTAAAATTAACTCTACATAATATGTAGCTGAGTTGGACCAAAACTTGCATCATCAATATTATCATTTTAAAGTTCTCTCGAGAAACAAAACTATAAAATGTTTTCAATTCATTTCATTTCATTTATCTTAAATGCCAAACATAAGCCAATAGAATACAAAATGTTGACATGTGCAGGGCATGATTGATAATCAGTTCAAACAAACTTACAATAAAGTTTGTGTTTTCTCATTATTCTTTTAGAGATATTCTGACCCCTTTTCTTTCCCACTATTCCAGGTTCTCTGTTTTTCTTAATGCACTGATTGCCTGAAAACAATTTGTTGTGCTTTTTAGGGGATGGAGTTTCCTTCTTTTCCTCCTTTCTTTCTTTCTGTATTTCCTTTTTTTTAATTAATTCAATACTTGATTTATTGATTTATTTATTTACATTCATTATTATTGAATCAATAGACCTGTCTTATAACTTTTTTCCTTCAAATACAACTTTTTTTTACTTCCATGAAGCATTCAAAATAAAGTAAGAAAGGATTATAAGCATGATGAGTTTTGTTTGTGATGGTCAGTTCACTGGGCATCGAAAGAGATTTGAGAAATATCTTAGAATGGTTTTGATAATTCACAATTTCCTGATCATTGTCAACCACCTTGCTTATTTAATGTAAGAGGAGATAGCACAGAGAAATTAAGGAAATGTTTTTTTCATCTTTACATGCGATATACAGGTATATAACGGTTTTCATGAGCAAGACATGGGCAAAATGTTTCTTTGTTTTCTATTTGAGAACAGGTTCATCTAAAAAACTAAACAAATTGGAGTAGTGGGTATGATATAATTAATTAACTAACAAGATAATCACCAGTTTGTAGGACTTTCAGGAAATTTTCCGTTTAATCTCGAGAAGGTGTCGTGTATTAAATAAAGGTTCATTCACTTGACTCAAGGGTGGAGGCTTCGAATCCCATCCCGACATTATCATCATTTGACAAGACATTAATCCACTTTTGCCACTCTCCACCCAGGTGTAGCTGGGTACCCTATATACCAGAGGGCTTCATATTTCGTTGATAGTTATTATGACCGGGGTAATAGTGTTGGAGCGCCAGAAGCCAATTTGAATGTCGGCTATTATCGAAATAAATTGTGAAATCTCTGTTCTTCTCTAGAATAGTAAATAATTTGCTTCTTTCTATTGTCACTGAGCAAATCACATGCTTATAGAGCGCTGCAGAAAATATGGGGATATCCAAGACCAATGTGACCATATATTTTATTAGTAATTTGTTGTGTGTGTACTTCTTATTTCTCATTGAGTGTGTTTATTTGTAATGGTCATTTGATCCGAAATTAATTAAATGTCTATAAACGACATGTCTAAATCTGAAATGATATCACTTTGCGTGTTTCCATTTCAATTTTGTTAATCATTGTTGTCTAATCACCAGTTTGTAGGATTTTCAGGAAGTTTTCGTCTAATCTCGAGAAAGTGTCGGGCAATAATGGTTCATTCACTTGACTCTCAATCCAAGGGTGGAGGCTTTGCCTACCCGGCGTGATGGACATGTGCACTAGGCTATATAAGAAATCACCACTGTTATAATTACCCATTTAGTTACTGTGAATTTGGTCCAATACTCAAGGACCGCGACAAAGTGCCCTTGCAAGTAAGCAAGATGTTAGACCAAATGGGAATTTCTAGATTTTTGTTTTCTTCTTCTGAATTGTTGATCGATATTTTGGAACTATATTTATGTAGAAATATTGACTAGGCACCCTGAATCTTTTTTTACTTCCCAAATAAAACGCACTGAATGCCTAATATTAGTTAATACATTGCATCAATGAACTATAAAAGCAAAGACAAACCCCTTTCCTAATTATGACATTGTTACTTATTTTATTCCACAACAAAATAAAGATAATGAGAAAGATCACAAAGTTGTTTTTACCGTTTTCAAAAAGTGGAGTATATATTTTGTCTATGAATTATCCCGCCATCGAATTTATCTACAATGCTGGTTTGTATAATTATGTTAATCGTTTTATTTAATTTTTTGATCAATAAAGATTTAAAGAAAAAGATTATTTCCACTTTTACTGTACTCGACCATATCTTTTTAATAAAAGTAGAAGCTGAAAGCTTTGCAATAATCATGCATGATTATGACTTAATAACACCCATTTCTTTTCCCGACTCATATAGGCCCCAGCGCTAGACTTTGTTGCCAGTAGTGCAGGTTGTATAAATACTGGCCATCAATTAGCATCTACCAAATATATGAAGAGCATGAACCACACTTTATTATATCAGGAATAATAAGAAATAAGTTAAAGGCGTAATCAGGCATACGCTACCTACCAACAATAACAGGTATAGCAGCATAATTAGTCTCAACAACAAGGAGAGAAAATAATGTCATATCGTGGGTTGAGATATATAAGCAGTGGCGTAGACAGGTTCGTACACCTGGGGGGGATGACTGGGCTGCCAACGCTAGTGAGGGAGCGAAGCGACCGAGCGGAGGGTGTGGGAGGGTGTCCCCTCCCACGGTAGGAGCTTTGCAATTTTGAACTTGAAATCGTGCAATCTGATGCATACTTAATGAGGTAAAATAACACACACAAGCGTGCACACACACACACACATACTCACACACACATACTCACACACACACACACACACCGTGGCATACGAATACAGAATGGACTGACACATAGTATTGCATATTGAACCACACTACGTATTTATTTATCTCTGTGAATTTTGCTGTTACACCTCTTCAGAAAAAAACCAATGTCAACTGTGTACACGCAGGTATAGTCTTTGTTGTCTTGATAGGGGTATGTGGTTATGAATGAAAACAGCCTCTGTGGCCATTTGTGAATAGAACACATAAACAACAAACAAATAACGATTAAACTTTGAACAATATGTCTGTTCATTATAAAGCATAATGAATACGTACATAATATGCTTTTTTTTACCTCAAAGAAACAGGCATAGTATCCATAGATGGATATTGGCTGGCGGCTCATTAACATACAGATAAGAAAAAGATAAACAGTATCACTATGATCCATGGAGTAACAATACTGCTTTGTAAGTTTGTGAAGAAATCGGAACCATAACGGCATTGCATCGTTTCAAATTAGGGCATTATTTACTTCTATTTGATCTCAGTCTTATAATAGTAATAGTAATAATAATAATAATAATAATAATAATAATAATGATAATAATAATAATAATAATAATAATAATAATAATGATAATAATAATAATAATAATAATAATAATAATAATAATAATAATGATAATAATAATAATAATAATAATAATAATAATAATAATGATAATAATAATAATAATAATAAAACAGTGGTTATCTTGTGGTTTGCAATCTTAGAGGTATCTTGTGGTTATCTTGTGGTTTGCCCCATTTGAACGCGCAAAACTCGTGGTTATCTTTTGGTTTCCACACCACGAGATTGCGCGCACTGCAAAATATGCGCGATTAATCTTGTGGTTATCTTGTGGTTTCCAAACCACAAGATAACCACAAAATACTTGTAAGATTTTCTTTTTTTTACCGTCTGAATTGGCTTTCACCGTGTGAATGCGGCTAATAACAATAAACACAATTACAATAATGATGAGGATTATTATTATCATCATCATAATTATTATTATTATTAATATTATAATTGTTATCATTATTATTATTACTATTATTATCATCATTATGACTTATTAAGTAAGCAAATATCATTCCCCAAACCTGGGGGATGATTGTACATGCCATCCCCCCCACCTTGTGAGGTGGGGGGGATGCATCCCCCTCATCCCCCCCCCCGTTGTCTACGCCCCTGTATATAAGCTAGGGCATTCCAACCCTTGTAATAGATTAATTTGTATGAAAGCAGAACAATAAGAGAAACTGAATGGCCGCGAAAGTTTGATATTTTATCAATACTATGAGAGTCATGAATATTTGAACTGTGAGATCACTAAAGCTTCGCAAATACAGCTACGCGAATATAACATTTGCTATTTTTACAGTGGATTGTGCCGTAGTGACGGACAACTCTCCCGTTTGTCGTGTACAAATATATCAATAATTTCCTCTTTTTTTTCTTCGCCCAAGTGCCTCTTTCTTGGGGCACTACTCTAAATGTATGATGGATAGAATTATATTATAGGTCCTGTGAAAAGAAAAGACCCTCCTGAGTCCTACTATTTGCAGAAGAAAAAAATGAAGTTTTTGTCATTTTTTGTGTCGGAACAAATTTTATAGGAAAGTTGTCAAGCACTATATCACAGTGACACACTGATTTAGCCAATTTAAAGTTCCCATACGTATAATGATAACATCTTTCAAAAATTAATTTAACATTCCTATTTTCTGCCCATTTTGGTCAAACTATCACCAGTCTGCTTCTCTTATAATTCTGCTTTCTATTAGAGTTGTTTTCTACTAAGGTTAGAATTCCTTTTGAAGAGGAAGTCTTACTGGGGTTGATGGATTGTCCCTTTACGAATTAACGTGGTCATCGATTAAGGGAGGGGGGGGGGTTCGTGTGATGGGATCATACAACCTTTTCTCCACGTAATTTCTGCCCTCCCCCTTCTTCTTTTCTTTTTCTTATTCCTTTCTGTATATGTGGGTGTGTATGTGCGGGTTTGTGCGTGTTTGCAGGTACAGAACTGACTGTGGAGATCTTTTCAAATTGTGGTCATATCAATAAAATGTGTCGGCATGCAGCTTGATTTCCAGTACAGGTTTAGGCGTATGTGTGTGCGTGTGTGTGTGTATGTGTGAGTAGGGAGGGGGCACTAGCCCTCCCTCTCCCTGCATCTGCAATATCCCCGCTTTAATACCATTCATTTGATTAACCTTCTAGGCCATTAACACTGTCATCTCTTGTATAGCGAAATACAACCAGTAACGGGGGAGTGTCATTGACGACACGAGCGGGAGGAAGGTGGGGGTGCAGCGACGGGTATTACTAGAAACGAAGTAGAACAAGGCAAAAATTGAGCCAGTAAGAAGGGCCCCGAGGCAGCTGTATATGTGTGTGTCTGTACTGGGGGGACATCTTCCTAACAAAAAGTAAAAGAGAACGATACCATCTATTGTCATCCCCTCTTTTTTTTTTTGGGGGTCAATTCGATTTGGGCCCATGTTTTCCTACATCTATGTCAATCAGAGCCATGACTATAGTACGTGATGTGACATCTGACAGTTTTACCAGCACCCGGTATATCTAATAATATCACAGATATAATTCATCATTAATGAAAAAATAACACTCGTGCAACAAGCCAATTTGAATTTTGAAAAGCTGTATTCTAATTTGACACGATTGTACAAAAATCGAAATATTCATGCTAACAGTCAAACCTATCAATAGCAGCCACCTCTCTATAAAGGCCACCTGCCTATATATTTAGAGGTCATGTACATATATTGTCACCCTGAATAAAGAAATTTGTGTTGTAGAACCTGTCTGGTAAGGCCACCTGTCTACAGTGGCCACTTTTTCTATTTCCCTTGGGTGACTACATAGGTTTGACTGTATTATGTGATTTGCACTTTTATAACACTCAGACAGTTTATTTATAATCCTCAAAAAGTTATACATAATTAATCCACCACTACATTAATCTTTCTAGATTACATCATTTTCCAAGGTATATACAGTTAACAACTAAATTATCCATACCCTTACAAAGTTTTTGTAATTTTCTAAGTACATATATGTGAACAATTTATTTTTCCCGATCTATGTTTTTTGAGCTCATGACATATCAAGCCTTATATCTAAGAATATCCAACAAAGGAATTAAACCAACCCGCCTTTCATTCTTGAATTACGAAAAACACACTAAACATATTCAATTTACAAGGGGTTTGAATAATTCGCTTAACTGTAAATACTATGCATAAGAATTGCTTACATTTTATTTACATCCTCTATGTCGCTTATTTCTGCTCCATTAATTCTATCTTCGATTCGCGAGCTAATTATGCAAACTATCATTTCATGATATTGATGTTAATAAACATTACTGTATAAAATTTTTTCAAGAAAGTGCTTCGATCAAACCATTTTGTTGGTGCTAACAACAGACAGTAGACCTGAATAGAGAAATGATTCGAAATTAAATCCATAAACTTCATTACTATTATGGAGAGTATATTCAATAGCGGTTCTAGAGGGGCGCTAGGTTGAGTACCCTCCCCAATTTCGTCTACCTCTTTTTTCACCACACATTAATTTACGCGAGGCTATTATGTATAGGATGAATGCAAGAACCTAAAAAAAAATAACATCCGAGACCTGCTCGTGGCTATATTCTCTTGACTATACAATTGACCACTTTCTTCAAGTCTGATTCAAAACAATGCTTTCTTTATAAATTGTCAGCATTACATTTTATATCATTTCTTTACAATGAGCCCCATTGTGATAACAATATCGTGATCATCCTTTAAACTAGTTTAAACACGACTGGTTTTTTTAATACTTGCAATGCGCTATATCTTTCTTGTCACAGTTGCATTTAAAGTTTGAAAATTGATAACATTACTTTGCATAGTACATTCTTGTATATATCACATAATAAGCATGTTCGGAATACATATAATGAAGAGCATCAAAGCCTGCCGAAAATACAATATAAGGCATAAATAAACATTTATACACAGAATGATTCAGATTAATAGTAATTTATATGGCAGCAGTAATATATTTAACTCACGTTGAAAAGTAGAAAGATGATGAGCGTAATTGCGGGGTACAATTGTTCTTAAGGTCTATTTGAGACGATCAAGTTGAGGAAAATAGAGAGAGAGAGAGAGAGAGAGAGAGGGGGTTAAGCGAAGGTACAGAATAGTGTTTCAGATGCATGGTGTATTATTATATTACAATGTCGTTTAGGAAATCCCCCCAAACAAACAAACAAAACAACAACAAACATTATGCGCAAAAATATAACATAGTCTAAAACCAGTCTTATTGTAGTCTGCTCAGTTGGAAATATATAACAGTAAAAAATACGTACATATGAAATACAGGCCCAAGAATACTCCACACTTGCCCTCATCATCTTTCTATTTTTCATCGTGTACCACCGTGTTTCGGTTTTAAGGTCGGGAGCAAACAAAATAATACAGTGAAGTTAAAATAAGAAAAATAAATAATAAGTATACAACCTCGTTGAATATAGATAAGCTACTGTAGACAATGTTTTCTGTCTATATCAAGGACATAGTGAAGAAACTTGCCGTGATAGAGGATAATGAATATTTACAGAACTAGAGGAACATATGAAACATATTCTCGATGTGATCTTTATTAGTTACTCATATCCTGTATATTTCATTATGAATAAAAGTATTTATATATGCAACGCTCTGATAAATATGATAATTAATTGGTATCATTTGTAGGCATATGTATGAGATTAATGCAAGAACATCAATCCCAAACCCCAAAATAATTATACATATTATTAACATTACATTCAATTGTTCATTTATAAACGCAAATGATGGTAGTCACTATTTCCCTACAAACAAAAGTATATACAAAAGTAATAAATGGAATAACATACACCAGTTGTATACGTTTTGGCTCACTGAAGATAATTCATTTATACCGAACATTGCTTCAACAATCTCAGCCCCGCCCACCCCATAGTCAATTTTACATAGGTGAGCTCCTTATGCAAACGAAATGCACCAATGATATAATACAACATTCGTACAGGTAACTGAGGATGCAATACCTAAACGTAGAAAACGAAATGTTTATCTTTAAATGCAAACTGCGTTGTGGCATCTATCTATCTATCTAAGTATCTTCTCCCGGTTCGGAATCTTCTGCCATTCTGGTGCACTATTGCAGTTTTAGTCCACTCCAGTTCTTGACATTCTCTTCCCAGTTGATTCTGGGTCTCCCTCTCGGTCTAGTTCCTTCCACTCTTCCCTCCAACACATCCTTTAAGAGGCTTTGGTGCCTATTAACATGACCAAAGTATTTGACTTTTCTCTCCTTAACTAATCCTGCCAGTGCAATTTATTTACGCCCTGCCATGTGCAATATCTCTTTGTTGGTTTTCATTCGTTTCCAGGATATTTTCATCATTCTTCTGTAAATCCACATTTCAAAAGATGTAATTCTATTTTCCATGGCCTTGCTTATTGTCAATGTTTCTGCTCCATACAATAGGACAGACCATACATAACAGTTTACTAGTCTTAACCTAAGCGCAAATTTCACCTTTCTATCTGTGAATAAGTCTTTCATTGCCAGAAATGTATTCCGAGCAATTTCTATTCTTCTTTTTATTTCTGCTTCGCATCTGGCATCATCTGTGACATTTTGTCCTAAGTAGATGAAATTATTGACCTGCTCAATGATATATGTCCATCGAATTTCAAACAGATTTTAGGCTTATTCTCTGTTCTACTAAAAATTATAGACTTAGTTTTCTTGACATTCATGCGTAGACCAAACTCTTCACTTTTGACTTTTACAATATCTAATACATGTTGTAAATCTGCTTCATTCTCTGTGGCATGGTGGATAGTTATCATAAATGATTTCAATTAATTCCTATTGATCTATTTCAGTTATATTTCAATGGGATAGTAATGTTAGTCTCATTTGAAGTTTATTTTTCAACTTGCTTTTATAGAGAGTTCTGCATTCGCTTAAAAAAGCGAAATACATACTTCACATCAAAGCGAAAGATCATCATTTATATTAGGCCTACAAAAGTTTTAAAAAATGAACATACATGAAATTACTAAACATAATTTCCATAAATCATGTCAATTTGTGTATACATCTACATACAAGCATTACCACTGTACAGCATTGATTCGTATCATGTGTTTGTCTTCACATAGATCTCTCTTCTATCCTTTATTAAATTAGAAACGTGGTGACAATTGACGTGTACAAGTTCATTTTTAGATACATCAATATGCATATCGTTAATATAGACATAGTCAAAATTGTATCTTGTATCTTAACCTTTATTTCACAGTTGCATTCAAAATGTGATTATTGTTAACATTACTTTCCATAGTACATAAATAGTGGAACATAATCAAACATATTATTTATCTCTCCCAATATGATTTATATTAGTAGTTAATTTCCTGATATGATTTTTGTATAATTAACACTGCTCATAATAGCCACCCCACCATACCCTCTTGTAAATATTACAACGGTGAGTTCATTGTATCGTGACATAAACATTTCATACATAATATACTCAACATTTTGTGTATACACCCTCCCTTCTCCTCAAAATAACAGTTGTTTACCCTATTAATTTTTTTCCTGATATCTATCACCAATATCAGTGTCTTCGAAATGAGGCCCTGTTCACTAATTAATCAAAATTAAATGATAGTTTCAAGAGAAAGTTTCAAATTATACACATTCAGCCTACAAAAAAAAATCATTGGGTTATCCTTGTGATCATGGTAATATTAAATAGGGATTTTCAAAGAAGTTGTATTTACCGATCTATAACACCTCAATTTAATTATAAAGAATACATTGAATATAAAGTTCATTCACTTGACTCTCAATCCAAGGGTGTAGGCTTCGAATCCCATCCCGCCACTAACGTCCTTTGGCAAGACATTAATCCTCTTTTGCCACTATCCACCCAGGTGTAGCTGGGTACCCTATATACCAGAGTGCTTCATATTTCGTTGATAGTTATTATGACGAGGGTAATGGTGTTGGAGCGCCAGAAATGTCACGATATCGACGTGACGAACATATGCACTATAAAGCCACCATTATTGTTTTTATTAACCCATTGAGTTATTGTGAAATTTGTCTAGTACTCAGGTACCGCAACAAAGTGCCCTTGGTAGTAAGCAAGATATTATACCAAATGGGAATTAGACTAAGTGGGGTTGAGTACTGATTATACGATTAGATTGTGAAAGACAGAAACATTTCTAGATTTTTCTCTAGGAATATTGTTGATTGTGGTATATTTTGGAACTTTATTTATGTAAAAATGTTGACTATAGGCATTCTAAATTTTCCTTACTTTCATAATATATAGCACTGAATGCCTAATATTAGTTAATACGTTGCATCAATGAACTATGGAAACAAAGACAAACCCCTTTCATAATTATGACATTGTTACTTATTTTATTCCACATGGAAATAAAGATAATGAGAGAGATCACAAAGTCGAGTTTACCTTTTAAAATAAGTAGAGGCTTTATATTTTGTATATTTACACTAACATTATCTACTTTATCTACAATGCTAGTTTGTTAATCGTTGTTTTTGTTTTTTTGATTCTGAAATTGTTTTAATTTAATTTTTGATCAATAAAGATTTAAAGAAAAAAGATTATTTTCATTTTTACCGTACTCGACCTTATCTATTAAATAAAAGTAAAGGGTCAAAGCTATGCAATACTCGTGCATGATTATAATTTATTAGAAACACCCATCTATTTCCCCCACTAACAGGCCCTACCACTAGACTTTTTTGTCAATAATGCAGGTTGTATAAATACTGGCAATCAATTAGCATATCTACCAAAAATATGAAAAGCATGAACCAAACTTTATTATATCAGGAATAATAAGAATTAAGTTAAAGGCGTATATAGACCTGCTCTCAACGAAAGAACATACGCTACCTAACAACAACAACAATTATAGCAGCATTTTTAGTCTCAACAGCAAGGAAAGTAAATAATGGCATAGCGTTGGTTGAGATATGAGCTAGGGCATTCCAACCATTGCAATGAGTTAATTTGTATAATAGCAGAAAAATAAGAGAAACTGAATGGTCGCGAAAGTTTGATATAAGTCGGATCAATACTATGGGAGTCATGAATATTTGAAATGTGATTTCACTATAGCTAAGCGAATATAAACATTGGCAATTTCGTCAGTGGATTGTGACGTAGTCACGGACAAATCTCCCGTTTGTCTTGTACAAAATACCATATTTTTGTTTCTCCCAAGTGTCTCTTCCTTGGGGCACTTCTCAAAATGTCTTGTAGATAGAATTTTATTATAGGTCATCTGGAAAAAATACATTTTAGTCATTTTTTTGTGTTGGAACAAATTTTATATAGAAAAGTTGACCGACACTACATCACAGTGTCAAACTCATTCAGCCAATTTGAAATTCCCATTCGTATAGTGATTACAACTTTCACAAATTCATATAACATTCCTATTTTCTGACCGATTTTGTTCAAACTGTCACTAGTCTGCTTCTCTGATTTTTCTGCTTTCAATTACAGTTGTTTTCTACTAAGGTTGGAAGTCCACCCTGTTATTAATGAATGATGGAGAACAGGATCAACTCTTAGGTACTGATATGAACTGTCATTACCACCTTCCAAAAATATTGATAAAGACATCAAACATGAAAAGTGCAACTTTAGTATATTACATTGCAATGCCAGAAGCTTATCTAAAAATCATGGAAATATATGCTTACTCCTTACTTCCATAATAATTAATTTCTCCGTTATGGGCATTACTGAAACTTGGCTTTCTAATCATCATTCGTCCTCTACAGTTGATATTCATAATTATTCTTTTATCCGCTCGGACAGGACAACTGGTCGTGGAGGAGGAGGAGGAGGAGGAGCAGGCGTCTCATATGTATTAAACTCATTATCATATCAAATTAAATCGAATTGTGTATTTCCTACCAAAAGTTCCGAGCAACTGTGTGTTGAAGTAGAGATGACAACAGGAAAGAATACAATTATATGTGTTGTACTCAGACCACCTAGTGGCAATATTAACTTGTTTTTGGAAGATCTTGAGTTCCTCCTTGATAACATCAATGTCATAAATAAACCTGTGTATATCATGGGTGACTTCAATATTGACCTACTATCTTAAGACAATAATGCAAATAATTTCTGCAATTAATTATATGCCAATGCTTTAGGACCTAGTATAAATAAACCAACACGTATAAGCCCAAATACTGTGACACTGATACAGACAATATATTCTACGATACGGTTGATACCAAAATGGAACCCGGTCTTCTTTACAACGAAATCTCGGGTCATTTGTCTATATTTCTAGTCTTAAAAGATGTAAATCGTCACCAATTGAATAAAAAGAAAATTATAAAGATATGTAAATTTACGCCTGATAACATTTCACGTCTTAGTGATAACTTAAATTCCGAAAACTGGAATGATATTCAATTTTGCAATGAACCAAATATTGCTAATGATATTCTAGGAAGAAGACAACTTTAGACTGATTTGCAGTTTGCTCGACATTTATTCCGCTCCGAAACTAGGAGTCCTTTTCCTCAAAACATGTAAAGTAGGAAAGTCAAAGTAAAACAAGTAACATGCATAAAAGCAATAACAAAATCTTATAACCACAATAAAGAGGGTCCACCATAAACAATTCGACAATAATGTATAAACGTGATATGATTCAACAATCTTAAGGGTACATGTACCATGAGTGAAACTCAAAATTGTAGGGATCTCCGGTCACGTGATCAGCGGAGGGATAGTAACTCCTTCCGATCACCCCAGGTCCCTGGGGTTTACGTGACCTGCCGGTAGGATAGTATCTCCTACGGATGATCCCCACAACTTTTCAATACTCACAAAATCATCAATGCATAAATAACATAGTTATGGAAACACTATATTTGTGGGATCTCGAGTCACGCGATCAGCGGAAGGATAGTAATTCCTCCGATCACCCCAGGTCCCTGGGGTTTACGTGACCTGCCGGTAGGATAGTATCTCCTACGGATGATCCCCACAACTTTTGAATACTCACAAAATCATCAATGCATAAATAACATAGTTATGGAAACACTATATTTGTGGGGTCTCGAGTCACGCGATCAGCGGAAGGGTAGTAACTCCTCCGATCACCCCAGATACCTGGGGTTTACGTGACACACCGACAGGATAGTATCTCCTGCAGTATCCCCAATGTTATCCCGGTGCTACTATACCAGCGCATATATAAGAAGTGGTGATAATCGGAACCAACCATGGAATAATCACGAGTAAAGAAATCCTCCCCCAGTCAACCCCCGTGTTACCATAATATTAAATACATACAATTCGTTATATCACTCAAAACAACATTGTACTTCCAATTTATTAATCCTCAATCAACTTTAAGTAGTTTACTTCTTCAACTCTACTTAAACTAAAGAGGGGTGGGTGGGCCGGGGAAAAAGGACTTCTCCGAGCGGAGATAAAGTCGAAAGTGAGAAAATCTTGCACACGGCGTTCCCACGCTTACTGCGCGCATAACTCCACCGTTGTAGATTCACTGGCTGTGCGCATTTTCGGTTTCTTTACAGAGGTAAATTTCACATGTCGCTGTCCCACAAAGGCACCGCTTAAACAGCTGTAAAAGGCGCGCGCTATTTCTGGCCTATGCCAGCAATTGTTTTGTCTATCTTGACTCTCCCAGAATGACTCTGATCATTTATTATGATCACGTTATTCTAGGAAGAAGACAACTTTAGACTGATTTGCAGTTTGCTCGACATTTATTCCGCTCCGAAACTAGGAGTCCTTTTCCTCAAAACATGTAAAGTAGGAAAGTCAAAGTAAAACAAGTAACATGCATAAAAGCAATAACAAAATCTTATAACCACAATAAAGAGGGTCCACCATAAACAATTCGACAATAATGTATAAACGTGATATGATTCAACAATCTTAAGGGTACATGTACCATGAGTGAAACTCAAAATTGTAGGGATCTCCGGTCACGTGATCAGCGGAGGGATAGTAACTCCTTCCGATCACCCCAGGTCCCTGGGGTTTACGTGACCTGCCGGTAGGATAGTATCTCCTACGGATGATCCCCACAACTTTTCAATACTCACAAAATCATCAATGCATAAATAACATAGTTATGGAAACACTATATTTGTGGGATCTCGAGTCACGCGATCAGCGGAAGGATAGTAATTCCTCCGATCACCCCAGGTCCCTGGGGTTTACGTGACCTGCCGGTAGGATAGTATCTCCTACGGATGATCCCCACAACTTTTCAATACTCACAAAATCATCAATGCATAAATAACATAGTTATGGAAACACTATATTTGTGGGGTCTCGAGTCACGCGATCAGCGGAAGGGTAGTAACTCCTCCGATCACCCCAGATACCTGGGGTTTACGTGACCCACCGACAGGATAGTATCTCCTGCAGTATCCCCAATGTTATCCCGGTGCTACTATACCAGCGCATATATAAGAAGTGGTGATAATCGGAACCAACCATGGAATAATCACGAGTAAAAGAAATCCTCCACCCACATTTTTTTTTTTTTTTTTTTGTGGGGGGCGTGGTTTGCCATGGTTGCTTCCTTACCATCTATGGACCCATGCTGTTTAACTAACTATTATCATGTATTTATCATGGATTCAATCCGTAACATATTGTAATCTTATGTTATTATTCCTGCTGCTAGCCAGACAGTGATAGAGGCGAAAACCCGACAATATTGCCATTGTGGCTTAGTTTAACGAGCAAAATAATTATATTTCCTTTGTCGGGGAAAATTCCCTATGGCCCACTTTGTAGTTCTGAGGCTACTGTGCGACCGAGTGGCTCTGACTCCACCCTCTGCTAGCTTAACAATTATGTACGACGTATACTAGTACATCAAAATCAATCATTAATTTAAATATGGTTCTAGTTTGTCAGCAATTAAATAAGTTTCAAGTTTAATGTGAATCCCAAAATGAAGGCGTATATATCTGAATATGTAACTCACGTTACAACACGCTGTTCCTCAACTTTTTGTGTTATAATAATTCCATTGTCACATCGAACCCAGTCTGTCCGAGATTCCACAAGGCTCATTAATAGCCGAATTAGTGTTATTGTCCCGTTTCCGTGGATGTAAATGTTCTATTCATGTGTACCCAAGCCCGAGTCTATTCCTTCTTGGAAGTTATCGATGAGAGCGTCGGATCCTCTGTCGGACAGGTGTACCCCATCTCTTAAAAATAAACTGTGATTGGATGGATCCAACTGATGAGCAATAACTGACGCATTCGGCAGCCGGGCTATTAATCTCCTCGCGTACTTGTTGAGCGATTTCCTGACCCCATCCATGGCGTCTTGTGATGTTCGATGACCACGACTGCTATGATAGAATAGGCGTGGGATGATGGTCGACCAGGCGATGTGCGTACGAGGCATGGCTGTCCGAAGGGTTTGAAGAGCCATATCGATCGCGATTCTGCATTGGCAGGCATCATTCAGGCCCAAGTTATTTGTTCCCAGATGCACGATTACTAGCGCAGGTGCTCGTTGGTTGTATCTCAACCTGTTCTCCACCAGGCGCGGAAGGTCTTGTAACGTCGCTCCTCCCTGACCGTGCCATTGGACCGTCCCTCTTGCTCTTCCCAGATCTTGGCGGTTGAGCATGCTCGCCCTCTGCTTGGCACGTCTGACCAAGCTGTCGCCTACGATCCAGATCCTGTCGCCGGTTGTCTCTGAAACAGGATGGAAAAAACTCCCCAAAGTAATGTGTTCTATATTCATATTCATATCATCATACACGCGGGCTACTTATTCTCCCACTTATAATTTACTATGAAAGTATGTGATAGTAGGTTTCCATTAAAAGGAAAAAAGGAAGGAATGATCGTTCCTCTGTGTTACATGTAAAACCTAGCAGCGATGGGGGTTACGACAATATTAATGATTGGGGGAGTCTAATCAGGATAGTAACTCCTGGTTGATCCTCCAGTCCCATTCTGGTTATTAACATGAGCACTTCACATAATTGATCTGCACGTTGTATACTTTGTGTCGTGTTCAACTTTTTATTGTATTATAACGAATTAGGTTAAATAATTGTGTAGAATTATTACTGCTTTCCCGTTTGCCCGTTAGTAATTTAACTCCAATTTGTCATGGTGATCTCTATTAATGTAATGTTGTGGCCTTGTTGGGAATTAATTGCATAATTTATGTGGAGCGCGTTGATATCGTAACATATTATGCTGTATATAAAGTTATCATTATTATTATCCTTATAATTATTATGTTTATGATAACGTTTATTCCTATCAATTTTAAGTTGCACCTGATATTTAGCGGATATAACGCATGTACACAGAGCTGCGCCACCTTCCCATTGCCATTATCTGTTCTGGGGGAACGCCTTTCAGGGCCGCTGTGGTTGCCGCTCCGATTCGAAAGGAGTGTGTGCCATATTGGCTACCACTGTACCCGTTGTGCTGTAGGGTTTTCTTCAGAACTGAACTAAATTGATACCTAGTTACAGGGCCCCATCACGATGACAAAATAACGGACCATCTATATCAGGTCTTACACGGAGGTATGCTTTCATGGCTTTCACAGGGCACTTTTCATCTGTCCCATTGCTACCGATATTGATCGTGGTTCCTTGCCCGTATTGGTCGGTTTTTGAGAATCTAATACGTACTAGCAGGCTTCCTTCGGGCCACTGCAAAATTTGATGTCATCCTCGCTATGACCTTGTTTAAGTCATCGCCCTTCCTTTGAATCGTGAATTCTCCCACTCAGAAACCCAAAAAATGCTAATAAATATGATGCGTGAAACATCATTGATTCGTAGTGAGAATAGCATACAAGGTATAATGTTGGTATGATTGTCTCTAAAAGTTCCCAAGTTATGGGTCTTCTACTGTTTTCGCGGAGATCCCCCACCTATTACGTGAAGGAGCCACAATTCCCCATCTATTGATGACCACAACCCGCCTTTTCTGTGCATGCGATGTCGAAATTCGACATCGTAGTCTCTCCAACCATACCCATAGTACCGAGAGGCAGCAGATCGGATTAGTTGCCCATATTTCAGAAGCTCATGTGAGCGAGTTGGATTGGCTTCTAGATAAATACTGGTATATACAAGAAATGCATCGGTCCACCGTTCAATGGACACGATTTTATTTTTGTTAGAGGTAGCGGGTTTCAGCACTAACCTTCCCCTTCGTGAGATATTGCTAGGTTAGGGGCTTGTTCGTCTACTGCCTCTGGCATTGATTGTGTTGCTATGTTTTGTGTCTCAAGAAGTGTGTTTAAATCTACATATTGCCCTCTCCATATTTTTTCCTTCATGTTGGGGTGTACTTTAGTCCCCAGTCTATCAGTGACCGGAAACAAGGGCGACTGATCTGTGTTATATGTGTGTGCACCACTGTGCTCCCCTTGTATCCCAGGCAGTAGCGCCTGACTGAGTCGGTTGCCCGACACTGCTTGCCCGTGTGGGAGGATGGGCTTCATTATCCCTCAAATTATGACTAGCTCTAGGCCTAGTGTCACTCTCGTTGTGTGTAGTTTGTAATTGAAAGCCAGCGTGTAGGCTACCGGTGTTTGGTACAATCGAGGGGAAGGAAACCACCAAGTTGCTTTCCCTCTCGCTTTCAAGATTGTTAGATCTATGTCTTGTTGTTTCACTAAATTGTGATATTTCTGGTAGATGTGATTGCATAGCTACGTCTACCTCACCTTGCATTGGCTGTGCATGTGAAGGCGGCTGGCTTGATGACTGGTTCGCTCCAGTTGTCTCGTTTCCACTGTATTGTGGTCCGTCAGTCTCCGGAGCCGGGTTTATGCTGGTAGTGGCTGAGCGTCCACTGCTGGGGTTACCGCTCGAGTGTCTCGCCCGTTTTGGCCGCCCCGCCCGCCGGGGAGTTGAGGTGCCGAGTACGTCTTGAGTGGTGTCGTTGCTAGACTGCCTTAATCTTGTAGACTGTCTAGGCCTAGCAATCTTTGGTTGGCGGGCCACCCGGCTCTGGCTTGATTTCCGCTTTCCCATCTTTCGATATACTGGGATTTCCTCTCGTTATTTAGACTTATCTGTATACTCAATTGTAGAGCCTTCTCGAAAAGGACTTCTCCGAGCGGAGATAAAGTCGAAAGTGAGAAAATCTTGCACACGGCGTTCCCACGCTTACTGCGCGCATAACTCCACCGTTGTAGATTCACTGGCTGTGCGCATTTTCGGTTTCTTTACAGAGGTAAATTTCACATGTCGCTGTCCCACAAAGGCACCGCTTAAACAGCTGTAAAAGGCGCGCGCTATTTCTGGCCTATGCCAGCAATTGTTTTGTCTATCCTTGACTCTCCCAGAATGACTCTGATCATTTATTATGATCACGTTATTTTCTGGCATATACTTAAATATTAGGCCCTATTTAGATAAGAATATTCCCAAAATTGAAAAGCACCCCCACAAGAATTAAAAAAAAAGAATATCTTATATAAAACTAGCCTTAAAAAAAAACCTAGTGATCATAATGTTAGTACATACAAGAAATATAGAAACAAGCTGACTACAATGGCTTTCACGTAAACTGTACTACTCCATACAGCTAAAAAAATGCACATGGAAATATGACCTCTACATGGAGAGTTATTAATCAAATACTTTGTAAACAAGACAGATTCCCCAGAGTACAAAATCTTTTCTCTAATAACCATGAATTGGATAACCCCATAGATATTGCACACCGTTTTAATACACATTTTGCTGTCATAGGTCCATAGCAAGAAACTAAGATAGATCCACAAGGTTACAATTTTGAAAAATATCTTCCCAACTATATGAGCAAGTCAGTTTTCTTAAAACCTACAGATCATCTTGAAATACTGCGCATAGTGAACTCGTTAAAGCAAAACCATTCATCTGGCAATGACGAAATTAGCACCAGTGTATTAAAGAAAATAATTGGTAGCATTTTAACCCCCTTTGTGTTAATATTTAATCTTTCATTATCAACTGGTGAATTTCCGATCTTTTTTTAAACAGCAAAAGTTATTTCGATATATAAAAAAGATGATGCCTCTTATCTAAGTAACTATCGCTCAATTTCTATTTTGTCGAACTTTTCAAAAATACTTGAACGTATTGTCTACAACAGATTGTATAAATTCTTGACGAAGAATGACCTCCTTAATCCAAATCAGTTTGGCTTCAGGAAGTCTTATTCAACTTATGCCTGGTTGACACTTGCACGCATTTTAGTCCCGCACTGCCCCGCTCTATGGCGTGCCAATTCGTGCCAATTAGTGGCACGCAGTCGCACGCAGGGTCACATCTAATTTACGAATAGTTCACGCAATGCGTAACCACCAGGACACGCATTCGTAGACTATGCGGATGGCTTGCGAAAACTACGCGGGACGTATGAGCAGCCAATGCGCAAATTGTGAGCAAATTAGTCGTTAACTAGTCGTAAACATGCGTGCCACTAGGCCAACGGACACGCATCGGCCCGCATCGGCGCGCACTGGCACGACTAGATAGCGCATAGGGTGCGCATAGTTCACGAAGTGTTCACGAACGTTGTAGCCTCGTTGACACTTGCCCGCATTGCGCATAGACACATACTCTTGCGTGCCAATGCGGGAAGTATTTGTGGTAGCGTGCGGGAAGATGCGGGCGGATGCGGGCCGTGCGTGAAATGCGTGACAGAATTTCCAAAATGTTCAAAATTTTGGCACGACAGTTTTGTTTAGCAACGTTCGTGAATACTTCGTGAACTATACGCACCGCATGCGCTGCCTAGTCGTGCCAGTGCGCGCCGATGCGCGCCGATGCGTGTTCGTTGGCCTAGTGGCACGCATGTTCACGACTAGTTAACGACTAATTTGCTCACAATTTGCGCATTGGCTGCGCATTGGCTGCGCACTGGCTGCGCATACTTCCCGCGCAGTTTTCGCATGCCATGCGCATAGTCTACGAATGCGTGTCCTGGTGGTTACGCATTGCGTGAACTATTCGTAAATTAGACATGACCCTGCGTGCGACTGCGTGCCACTAATTGGCACGCATTAGCACGCCATAGAGCGGGGCAGTGCGGGACCAAAATGCGTGCAAGTGTCAACGAGGCATTAGCTTGCACTAGTACAATTATATGACAGAGTGTCGAATGCCTTAGCTGATCATAAACATGTCATCGGCGTCTGTATGGATTTGAGCAAGGCATTCGACACTCTTGATCACTCTATTCTTTTGAAGAAACTACAGTGTTATTGTATTAGAGGAATAGCCTTAAATTGGTTTGAAAGCTATTTGTCAAACAGGAAACAGTTTACTTCTCATAATCATGTCAATTCTGAAATATTAAATATTAAATGTGGAGTCCCACAGGGCTCAATATTAGGTCCGCTCTAGTTTGTACTTTATATCAATAATATTTCTAATTCGTCAACTGTCTTACAATATATTATGTTTGCTGACACATTCGAAGTTCGATGTTCTCATCGACACTCTGAACTCAGAACTGCTCAAACTTGCCAATTGGTTTCGACGTAATATACTATCTTTGAAACTTAAGAAAACAAACTTTATATACTTTAGAACCCGTAATAAACCAGGGCCCGTATTCAATAAACTTCTAAGACATTTTTCTTAAGTCTAAGAAAATGTCTAAGAATTTGTCTAGGTTAAGAAAGTTACCTTAGCCGTATTCTAAACACGTATCTTGTATCTATATCTTTTCTTTCACAGTTGCTTTCAAAATATGAATAATGATAACATTACTTTCCATAGTACATTCATTTTTATTACCACATACTATGCGGTTTCAAAATACATATAGCGAAGAAAACTATCATAAACATTACAACAAACACAAGAGCTACATACCAAAATATATTTAATAGATAAGTGTCTTCTCTAATTTCACCTTTAATTGGTATTATTGCTCTCACAGTTGACGAATTACCATTATGATCATTAGAGTTGGTTAGGGACATATTTGGCACATGTGTGGTAGTTGGACACGGGTTTCCTGGGTTATGTACATTGCCTTTGGATAAGGGGTCCAATACAGAGTCATCACAATCACATCTTTCTTTGGGTTCTATCAGCTGGGAAGAGCAACAGTATACATGGTGGCGATTCTGTCGTACCAGTACGGTCTGTTTCAACGTTTTATCGTTTACAAAGGGTGCACCTAAATGAGGTATTCTCATTCCACCTTGGTAGCATTGAATCTGCCCGAACAAACTCCCAACTATAGCTTCGCAATGCAGCCTTTCCCAGTCTCCTGCATAATCATGACTACGACCAAAACTACAATGTGCCACGCCGGGGAGAAAGTCCACGTGTAGGCCAATCCTTTTGATGTAGTTTCCATTGTATGTAAGGAGAATATATGTTCCTCCATCAAGTCTCTTTACTGGATCTATACTTATCCGGAGGAAACAATTTCCTTCTTCATTCGTATTCTCAACTGTGAATCTTTCGGACTGATCAGGATTCATTTCCTGGATATCTGGGTTTGTTAAACTGTAAAATGGAAGTCTCTTTCCATACTGCAATGTGATCTTTGTCCTGTTACATGGATAAGGGAAGTAAAGCTGAACTGACCCTCCTCTATGGCATTTGAAAATGAATCACATCTAATTGATGTTATCAATGTACAAAATATGACGAAAGCACTAGGAAGGAAAGCTCCTTTAAACCAAAACATGGTATGTGTCTTATGTCAACACTTCAGGAAAGATTAGCGTGCAATAGCGCCTGGAAAATGTGATTAGGCCTTCCAAACTTGATATTACACTCTAATATAATCTCAAGATTAATATTGACAGAATAAGTTGGTCGAGAATAGGGCGGGTTAAAAGTGGTGCGAGAAACTCTCTTAAGAAGTCGTTGGCAGAAAGTTGGGATGGTGATGATGATGATCCGATCAGGATAATGTTACGTAGTTCCTTTTCTTTCCACATCTAAACTTTTTTTCTTTCAAGCAAAGTGTACTGGTCTTTGAATGAAGTGATGGTTGAGTAAGGCGAAAAGGACAATCTCTGCGAACACGATCGCAGAGGAAGAACGTATCTTACCGGCACTGATCACTAGCAGTCGTTAGGTTGGAAATCTGAAAAGAAAAGGTAGAATTTCAATTTTAACATTATTTTTGTATTGAGACCAATGAAGATAATGGATTGTCGTCAATAAACCAATTCCCGTTGAAATGCTAATCAAACACCATGCCACACAATAGTCCATTAATACTGAATGGAAATGGATTCAGATAAGTAGAAACTCACATCTCCCTGTACTTGTAAGTCTTTTTTAATAATGGGGGTACCAAAAAGGTAAATACAAGAATTTTGTCAACAAAGAGCCGCCCTAGAGTGGCCCTGGATGGAATACAAGAGCAACCATTATTCAAAATATCATAATCATGCTGCACGGAATGATTCCTTGTGTATATAGCCATTGAACATCTAGTTTTTTTCGTCCGCACTTTTCTATCCCTTAATCAATATATCTATCTATTTTTGTTTAAACATGAAACAAATAACAAATCTAGAGAAATTACATGTATAGTGTTAATGCAACTTAATAAGATCCTTAGTGATTAAAACGATAATGTCAAGCTACCAAATCTGTATTTGAAATAACCATACAGCATTTCTATGTGAAATGGCTATAGTCCGTGGGCCAGTGGGGCTACCGTGCACCCCTATGATCCTA
>CP137671.1:22819955-22831184 GCA_037976565.1 Mesocentrotus franciscanus
TTTGATAATCAGTTTGAACAAACTTACAATAAAGACTTGGATCTTAAACCAATAACAATAACGTACAATTTGTCATAATGTACGAGACATTGCATTCATCGGTTTGTTTACAAATTACCAAACGCATGAACAAAGCAAGACAGGAACAAAAAAATTGTTTGGAAATTCATAGGCCGACATGGAAATATATTTTATTGATAATAGACGAATTATAATTAAACTGACCTTAATATACTTTAGAGCATCAATTTTCACCCTCTGCTCATCTCAGAAATTAAAACTGCTTATCATCTGTTCGCTGCTTTTGTAGACGGGCAGGTAAAAATAATTCTGCTTCTGGCTTAGGAGAGCGTCAACAAAATAATGACGAGACTTTTCCAAAACTTTCCGAACTTTTACACGTGCCATCCGAACTTGGCTACCTGCCCAATTTGAATGTTGGCTATTGTAACAAGAATAAGTTGTCGATTCGTCGTGTGTTGGAAAATTCCATTCAGATTTTCCAAACTATAAGAAAAAGGCTACCAGTGCATTCTTTTTCTCCCTCTCTGTCTCTTTCTTCCTCTCTCTGTCTCTCTGTCTCTGTCTCTCTCTATCACTTTGTCCATCTATGCGTATGTTTTCTCTAAACATTTATCTCAGTCTTTTCTTATTTCTTCTTTTAGAGATATTCTAACCCCTTATCTTTCTCACTATTCCAGGTTCTCTGTTTTTCTCATTGCACTGATTACCTGAAAACAATTTATTGTGCTTTTTAGGGGGTGGTAACAGTTTCCTTCTTTCTTTCTTTCTTTCTTATCTTTTTTAAAATATCTAATTCAATACTTTATTTATTTATTTATTTACGTTCATTTATATTGAATCAGTAGACCTGTCTTATAATTTTTCTTTTTTAAATCCAACTTTATTGACTTCCATGAAGCATTCAAAATAAAAGAAGAAATGTGTGTAAGCATGATGATCTTTGTTTGTGATGCTCAGTTCGGTGGGCATCGAACGAGATTTGAGCTCCATGATTGAACATCGATGGAAAGCGTAAACTTCTATTGCCATACATTACAATGTAATGTACAGGTTACCTTTGGGCTATGGTCCACTTCACTGTGTGCACAATGAAGCTCTGTTCACAAAAGACGCAGTAATGCTGCATTGGAAAAAAACTACTAAGAAGATAGTGGGACAGCTTAGTGATTACATGTATGTATAGTGATATTTTTTGTGCTTTTACAAGATTTCCTCTTGCCAAAGTTAGATTTTAAGTTCCCCATATGAGGTCTTGTAACTCTTTCAGGACATTTTTTTTAGGGCTAACTTGATCACATGCTGCTCTTCAAATTTGCAACAAAAATGTTTTTCTTCCATTGCTACATTGCTGTAATAGAATGCAATGTCTCTGAAAACATATGCATGGGTAGAAAATCGGTTGAAAAGTTGAAATAAATGGCAAAGTTCTATTGATATATAATGATTTGGAGCCTCTCAACATTTTCTACTCACACATCTGGTAACTTTTGGGGGCTTTGAACGACAAAAATGTGGAATGATTGTCGCAAAAGGGATAATATAGGATAATGGGGATAACACTATCTGTTATTTACCAATCTGAAGTCTCTGTGGGAGCAGGATAAGTATAGAACTGTTTTTGTTTGTACTTGAGGAAATGAAGAGGGTAATATCCCAAAATGCTTCTGATAATTCACAATTTCCTGATCATAACCAATCAATAGTTATTTATTGTACTTTAGGAAATAAAGAGGTGAAATATCTTAGAATGCTTATGAGCATAATCAAGCACCTTGCTTATTTAATGTAAGAGAACATTGAAGTTGTGGGTATATAATTATTTAACTAATAAGCTAATCGCGAATTTGTAGGACTTTCATGAATTTTCCCGAATAATTTCCAGGAGGTGTCGTTGTAATAACGATTCATTCACTTGACTCTCAACTATGTGTGGAGGCACGATCATCCTTTGACAATACATTAATCCACTTTTGCCACTCTCCGCCCAGGTGTAGATGGATTCCCTATATATCAGAGTGCTTCATATTTCGTTGATAGTTATTATGACCAGGATAATAGTGTTGGAGCGCCAGAAACGTCACGAACTTGGCTTCGTGCCAACTTGAATGTCGGCTATTATCGAAATAAATTGTGAAATCTCAGTTCTTCTCTAGAATAGTAAATAATTTACTTCTCCTCGTCGTCGTTCTATTGTCACTGAGCAATTCACATGCTTATAGAGCGCTTCAGAAAATATTGGGATTTCCAAACCGACGTGACATATATTTTTTAGTAATTTGTTTTGTGTGTACCTTTTATTCCTCATCGAATGTGTTTATTTGTAATCGGGATTTGGTCCGAAATCAATTCGTCTGACTCTTACCCAGAATTTCTTATTAAATATCTGTAAACGCCTTGTCCAGAGCTGATTTAATATCACTTTGCCTGTTTCCGTTTCATTTGTTTAAATCCATGTGGTCTAATCACCAGTTTGTAGGACTTTCAGGAAGTTTTCTGTCTAATCTCGTGAAGGTGTCGTGTAATAAAGGTTCATTCACTTGACTCTCAATCCAAGGGTGGAGGCTTCGAATCCCAACCTGGATTAACATCCTTTGACAAGACATTAATCCACTTTTGCTACTCTCCACCCAGATGTAGCTGGGTACCCTATGTACCAGAGTGCTTCATATTTCGCTCGTAGTTATTAATACCGGGGTAATGGTGTTGGAGCGCCAGAAGTGTCACGATATCGATGTGACGGACATATGCGCTATAAAATAAAAGCCACCATTATTATTATTATCAAACAATTGAGTTACTGTATAATTGGTCTAGTACTCAGGTAGCACGACGAAGTGCCCTGGCCCTGTAAGTAAGCAAGATATTAGACCAAATAGGTTTTAGACCAGGAATTGTTAATTGTGGCGTAGTATAATGTTTTTAAACTTTATTTGTAAAAATAAATTATTTGAAAAAATAAAGAATATTTAAAGAATTATATAAATATAAGAATGCAAATTTTCCACAGTTCACACTTCACTTCTACTTCTGGCTTAGGGGAGCGACAGCTCTAATGACGACACATGTCTCCAAACCTCTCAGAACATTCCACCTCCCAACCCGAACTTGGCTACGTGCCCGATTTGAATGTTGAATGTTTACCAGAATTAGTTGTAGATTCGTCGTGTGTTTTTTGGTCACCGGGCGTATTGCATTGCTTGTAGTCCGTCGATGAAAATGTGGGTATTTCCACCACCTTTTAAAAATAATTTGTACAAGTGTTAACTATAGTATCAGTGCACTGTCGACTCTTAGAACACGTGCAACTCGTCTGTTTACATTCATGTCGAGCATATACTTTGATCAGTCTGAGACTGTAATGAGTTCAATCTCCTACATGCAGCTTGCCTGGAAAATTCCATTCAGTCTTTTCACACTAGCCATGTTCAGACAGGGGCTTCCTAGTCGGCGTAAGTTAATCCCTGCAGCAGTAAATATCCCATAGATATTTGGCTTACACCCTTAGTTGTCCATACCCTCTTAGTCGGACCAACTTGCCAAGATTAAGTTAACACGACCTTCCACCAACCCAGTCTTACTCAGCGTAACTGCCGGAAGTTAGGGGCGGAGCTAGGATTTTCCAAAAAGGGTGGGGGGGGGGCGTGAAATGTTCGAAATTGCGAGCGCGAAGCCTTTACGGTGTGCGGTCCAGAGCCCGTTTAATCGGCCCCGGAAAATGTTGAACCTTAAGATGCTCAATGGTACATTCTGAGGCATTTCTGAATGAGTAAACTGAAGATTTATGTGATTTTTGTTGTTGTTGAAGGTAGCCCCATGCCCCCCCCCCTGGATCCGCCCCTGGAAATGGTGGCGCCCGCACTAGTCGACCTCAGCCCACCTTCCGCATGTAAACCGGGCGAAATCTAATTTTCATTAAGGTCACAGATACTCCGAGTGCCAAGTGAGAGCATTCACACAGTAAACTTACGCTACCATCGAGTCGTGTTAGCGCGTTGCTCCTGGATAAATCCTGGGCCCCGTATTACAAAGAGTTGATATCAATCGCAACTAATTTGCGATTGATATCAATCGTAACTATGTACATAAGAGATAGGAGACTGCAAACTTACGATTGATTGGAGGACTTACGATTGATTTGGATCAATCGTAACTCTTTGTAAGACGGGGCCCAGGAGTAAATCGGTCGGTGTAAAGGTCGGCGTAGTTAACACGACTTTCGTTCAGACGATCACTACGCCGACCTTTACGCCGACCTCACCATATTAACGCCGACTAGCTCTTATGCCTGAGTCACACCTTTGCATATTTGGCTTGCGTATTGCTGCGTATTTATGGCGAGCCGTTTCAACATTTATTCCTATTTATTGATATGAAGAAATGAGTTCTTGATATCAAACAATTATTTTCTGTTGTAAAGCAATGGTAATTCTTGATATCAAGAATTCGATTTTTGATATCAAGAACTCATTTCTTGATATCAAGAAATCAGTTCTCGATATCAAGAAATAGGAATAAATGTTAAAACGGCTCGCCATAAATACGCAGCAATACGCAAGCCAAATACGCAAAGGTGTGACTCAGGCATAAACACGACCTTTACGCCGACCAAAAATGCCATCGTGTGACCACGGCTACTATGAGAAAAAAGGAATTCATAAGGCTACTACGTGCATTCTCTCTCTTTCACCCTATCTGCCTCTCTCTCTCTGTCTCTCTCTCTCTCTCTGTCTCTCTGTCTCTGTCTCTGTCTCTCTATTTTTTCAATTTCTCCATCTACGTTTATGTTTTCTCGAAAGATTTATCTCAGTCTTTTCTTATTATTTCTTCTGTTAGACATATTCTGACCCCTTATCTATCCCATTATTCTAGGTTATCTGTTTTTCTCAATGCACTCCATTTTAAAAACAATTTATGGTGCATTTTAGGGAATGGTAGAAGTTTACATCTTTCTTATTTCTTATTTATTTACATTCATTATTATTGAATCAGTAGACCTGTCTTATAATTTTTCTTTTTTTAATTCCAACTTTTTTGACTTCCATGAAGCATTCAAAATAAAGGAAGAAATGATTGTAAGTAATATGAGTTTTGTTTGTGATGCTGGGCATCGAAGGAGATGTGAGCTCCATGATTGAACATCGATGGAAAGCGTAAACTTCTATTGCCATACATTACAATGTAATTCACATGTTACCTGTGGGCTATGGTCCACTTCACTGTGTGCACAATGAAGCTCTGTTCACACATGAAACAATAATGCTGTGTTAAAAACTAACTACTGAAAATTAAAGAAGATAGTGGGACAGCTAAATGATTACATGTATGTGTAGTGATATTTGTTGTGCTTTTACAAGATTGCCTCAAAGTTGAATTTTAATTTTCCCATATGAGGTCTTGTAACTCTTTCAGGACATGTTTTTTAAAAGGGCTAACTTGATCACATGTTGCTCTTCAAATTTGTCACAAAAATGTTTTTCTTTCATTGCTACATTGCTGTAATAGAATGCAATGTCTCTGAAAACATAAGTATGAATAGATAGAAAATTGGTTGAAAAGTGGAAATAAATGGCAAAGTTCTATTGATATATTATAATGCTTTGGAGCCTCTCAACATTTTTTAGTCACACATCTGTTAACTTTTTTGGGCTTTGAACGACAAAAATGTGGAATGATTTTAGCAAAAGGAATAATATAGGATAATGGGGATAACACTATCTGTCATTTATCAATCTGAAGTCTCTGTGGGAGCAGGATAAGTATATAACATTATTTCTTGTACTTCAGGAAATAAAGAGGTGAAATATCTTAGAATGCTTCTGAGCATAATCAAGCCCCTTGCTTATTTAATGTAAGAGGAGATTGCACATAGAAATAAATATGTATACATAGGTTTTCATGAGCAAGATATGGGCAAAACATTTCTTTGTTTATTATCTGAAAACAGGTTCATCTAAATTCTTTAAAAAATTGAAGATCCTTGATGATTTTTAGTGTGCATATCCCTAAGGGTGTAGTATTCCTTGTTACCTTCCAAATGAAGAACAAAATCATTCGGTTTCATGTCACGCACATTTTCCATTCCGCGGTTTGCAAAGTAAATCATTATGTCAAGATAGATCTTCTTCTGTAGACCTTCAGCTGTGTCTAAATTCAGACTTGCTTGGATACGTGCCATATCATCGTCACTGATGGAGGGATGATGCTTCACATTTGCCTTCCCACTAGTCTTCAATTTCACGAGAACAGCCTTAAAGTCCGATTCGAACGAGTAAATTGCTTACCCTTTACAATGTCTACTCCTGTAGTGTTCAAGAAATGACGCTGTAGTGCAAATCGTATTGCTTGCATGGACTTTTGCTATTGAGTTCCCCTTTTTTGTTCCTTGCACCGGCGTAGAACTGTGACAGAAGTAGGTCAAGCCCTTCATCATCAATATCCTCGAAACTCGCCTCCACCTCCTTGCAAAATTCGCTAAATACTGACATTCCATACTTAATTTGTTTCTTTGTGTTGTCGCTGTCCATAGAATAGATAAAATCATTCAGATCTTCTTCTTTGACATTGTCAAATCTCCGGTTCGTGGAGGCCGCCATCTTTGCAGACAATCATAACAACAACAAAACTTCACAAATTCAAGACCGAAAGCTGGCGCTATACAGGGAATTATTGCAGTAGTGTAAATTGCGTAAATTAAATGGCGTGAGCGCCGTGACACCGCGGGAGTTGCCGACTGGAGGCATTTGAAATCATGTAGGCTCGCTGAATTTTCAACTCCCAAATAGTACTCCCAAATAGTACTCCCAAATAGTTCTTTCTAAAAATAGTTCAAATATTTCTGGTCACGTGAAGAGCTCTTGACCAATCGAAAACCAATTAATTTTTGATGCAGGATATAAAATTAACTAACAAGCTAGTCGCCAGTTTCAAGTTCTTCTTCTGAATTGTTGATTGATATTTTGGAACTATATTTATGTAGAAATATTCACTAGGCACCCTGAATGTTTCTTACTTCCCAAATAAAACGCACTGAATGCCTAATATTAGTTAATACATTGCATCAATGAACTATGAAAGCAAAGACAAACCCCTTTCATAATTATGACATTGTTACTTATTTTATTCCACAACCGTTTTCAAAAAGTGGAGAATATATCTTGTCTATGAATTATCCCGCCATCTAATTTATCTACAATGCTGATTTGTATAATTATGTTAATCGTTTTATTTTAATTTTTTGATCAATAAAGATTTAAAGAAAAAGATTATTTCAAGTTTTACTCTACTCTACCATATCTTTTTAATAAAAGTAGAAGCTGAAAGCTTTGCAATAATCATGCATGATTATGACTTAATAGAAACACCCATTTCTTTTCCCGACTCATATAGGCCCCAGCGCTAGACTTTGTTGCCAGTAGTGCAGGTTGTATAAATACTGGCCATCAATTAGCATCTACCAAATATATGAAGAGCATGAACCACACTTTATTATATCAGGAATAATAAGAAATAAGTTAAAGGCGTAAACAGGCATACGCTACCTACCAACAATAACAGGTATAGCAGCATGATTAGTCTCAACAAAAAGGAGAGTAAATAATGGCATATCGTGGGTTGAGATATATAAGCTAGGGCATTCCAACCCTTGTAATAGATTAATTTGTATGAAAGCAGAACAATAAGAGAAACTGAATGGCCGCGAAAGTTTGATATTTTATCAATACTATGAGAGTCATGAATATTTGAACTGTGAGATCACTAAAGCTTCGCAAATACAGCTACGCGAATATAACATTTGCTATTTTTACAGTGGATTGTGCCGTAGTGACGGACAACTCTCCCGTTTGTCGTGTACAAATATATCAATAATTTCCTTTTTTTTTTCTTCGCCCAAGTGCCTCTTTCTTGGGGCACTACTCTAAATGTATGATGGATAGAATTATATTATAGGTCCTGTGAAAAGAAAAGACCCTCCTGAGTCCTACTATTTGCAGAAGAAAAAAATGAAGTTTTTGTCATTTTTTGTGTCGGAACAAATTTTATAGGAAAGTTGTCAAGCACTATATCACAGTGACATACTGATTTAGCCAATTTAAAGTTCCCATACGTATAATGATAACATCTTTCAAAAATTAATTTAACATTCCTATTTTCTGCCCATTTTGGTCAAACTATCACCAGTCTGCTTCTCTTATAATTCTGCTTTCTATTAGAGTTGTTTTCTACTAAGGTTAGAATTCCTTTTGAAGAGGAAGTCTTACTGGGGTTGATGGATTGTCCCTTTACGAATTAACGTGGTCATCGATTAAGGGAGGGGGGGGGGTTCGTGTGATGGGATCATACAACCTTTTCTCCACGTAATTTCTGCCCTCCCCCTTCTTCTTTTCTTTTTCTTATTCCTTTCTGTATATGTGGGTGTGTATGTGCGGGTTTGTGCGTGTTTGCAGGTACAGAACTGACTGTGGAGATCTTTTCAAATTGTGGTCATATCAATAAAATGTGTCGGCATGCAGCTTGATTTCCAGTACAGGTTTAGGCGTATGTGTGTGCGTGTGTGTGTGTATGTGTGAGTAGGGAGGGGGCACTAGCCCTCCCTCTCCCTGCATCTGCAATATCCCCGCTTTAATACCATTCATTTGATTAACCTTCTAGGCCATTAACACTGTCATCTCTTGTATAGCGAAATACAACCAGTAACGGGGGAGTGTCATTGACGACACGAGCGGGAGGGAGGTGGGGGTGCAGCGACGGGTATTACTAGAAACGAAGTAGAACAAGGCAAAAATTGAGCCAGTAAGAAGGGCCCCGAGGCAGCTGTATATGTGTGTGTCTGTGCTGGGGGGGGGGGACATCTTCCTAACAAAAAGTAAAAGAGAACGATACCATCTATTGTCATCCCCTCTTCTTTTTTTTTGGGGGTCAATTCGATTTGGGCCCATGTTTTCCTACATCTATGTCAATCAGAGCCATGACTATAGTACGTGATGTGACATCTGACAGTTTTACCAGCACCCGGTATATCTAATAATATCACAGATATAATTCATCATTAATGAAAAAATAACACTCGTGCAACAAGCCAATTTGAATTTTGAAAAGCTGTATTCTAATTTGACACGATTGTACAAAAATCGAAATATTCATGCTAACAGTCAAACCTATCAATAGCAGCCACCTCTCTATAAAGGCCACCTGCCTATATATTTAGAGGTCATGTACATATCTTGTCACCCTGAATAAAGAAATTTGTGTTGTAGAACCTGTCTGGTAAGGCCACCTGTCTACAGTGGCCACTTTTTCTATTTCCCTTGGGTGACTACATAAGTTTGACTGTATTATGTGATTTGCACTTTTATAACACTCAGACAGTTTATTTATAATCCTCAAAAAGTTATACATAATTAATCCACCACTACATTAATCTTTCTAGATTACATTATTTTCCAAGGTATATACAGTTAACAACTAAATTATCCATACCCTTACAAAGTTTTTGTAATTTTCTAAGTACATATATGTGAACAATTTATTTTTCCCGATTTATGTTTTTTGAGCCCATGACATATCAAGCCTTATATCTAAGAATATCCAACAAAGGAATTAAATCTACCCGCCTTTCATTCTTGAATTACGAAAAACACACTAAACATATTCAATTTACAAGGGGTTTGAATAATTCGCTTAACTGTAAATACGGTGCATAAGAATTGCTTACATTTTATTTACATCCTCTATGTCGCTTATTTCTGCTCCATTAATTCTATCTTCGATTCGCGAGCTAATTATGCAAACTATCATTTCATGATATTGATGTTAATAAACATTACTGTATAAAATTTTTTCAAGAAAGTGCTTCGATCAAACCATTTTGTTGGTGCTAACAACAGACAGTAGACCTGAATAGAGAAATGATTCCGAAATTAAATCCATAAACTTCATTACTATTATGGAGAGTATATTCAATAGCGGTTCTAGAGGGGGCGCTAGGTTGAGTACCCTCCCCAATTTCTTCTACCTCTTTTTTCACCACACATTAATTTACGCGAGGCTATTATGTATAGGATGAATGCAAGAACCTAAAAAAAAATAACATCCGAGACCTGCTCGTGGCTATATTCTCTTGACTATACAATTGACCACTTTCTTCAAGTCTGATTCAAAACAATGCTTTCTTTATAAATTGTCAGCATTACATTTTATATCATTTCTTTACAATGAGCCCCATTGTGATAACAATATCGTGATCATCCTTTAAACTAGTTTAAACACGACTGGTTTTTTTAATACTTGCAATGCGCTATATCTTTCTTGTCACAGTTGCATTTAAAGTTTGAAAATTGATAACATTACTTTGCATAGTACATTCTTGTATATATCACATAATAAGCATGTTCGGAATACATATAATGAAGAGCATCAAAGCCTGCCGAAAATACAATATAAGGCATAAATAAACATTTATACACAGAATGATTCAGATTAATAGTAATTTATATGGCAGCAGTAATATATTTAACTCACGTTGAAAAGTAGAAAGATGATGAGCGTAATTGCGGGGTACAATTGTTCTTAAGGTCTATTTGAGACGATCAAGTTGAGGAAAATAGAGAGAGAGCGAGAGAGAGAGAGAGGGGTTAAGCGAAGGTACAGAATAGTGTTTCAGATGCATGGTGTATTATTATATTACAATGTCGTTTAGGAAATCCCCCCAAACAAACAAACACAACAACAACAAACATTATGCGCAAAAATATAACATAGTCTAAAACCAGTCTTATTGTAGTCTGCTCAGTTGGAAATATATAACAGTAAAAAATACGTACATATGAAATACAGGCCCAAGAATACTCCACACTTGCCCTCATCATCTTTCTATTTTTCATCGTGTACCATCGTGTTTCGGTTTTAAGGTCGGGAGCAAACAAAATAATACAGTGAAGTTAAAATAAGAAAAATAAATAATAAGTATACAACCTCGTTGAATATAGATAAGCTACTGTAGACAATGTTTTCTGTCTATATCAAGGACATAGTGAAGAAACTTGCCGTGATAGAGGATAATGAATATTTACAGAACTAGAGGAACATATGAAACATATTCTCGATGTGATCTTTATTAGTTACTCATATCCTGTATATTTCATTATGAATAAAAGTATTTATATATGCAACGCTCTGATAAATATGATAATTAATTGGTATCATTTG
>CP137671.1:22831684-23127388 GCA_037976565.1 Mesocentrotus franciscanus
GGAGCTATAGAAAATTAAGGAACATTACAAGACATAATAAAAGGAGAACGAGAACCAGAGGCGGAGAGGTAGAGGGTGAGAGAGAGAAGAAAAGAGAATGGCAGAGGCAGAGGGAGACAGAGCAAGAGAATAAGAGGGAGGCAAGGCAAGAGGTCGAGGTAGAGGGAGGCAGAGAGAGAGAGAGGGAGAGGCTAAAAGAGTAGAGAGATATATATATATGCAGAGACAGAGCAAGAGAAGGAGAGGGGCAAAATAAGAGAGGAGGAGGGAAACAGAGCAAGAGAGAAGAGAAAGAGAGAGATGCAATGGAGAACGATGCATTCAATATATCCAGCATAAATAGAATTTAATATAGAGAAAGAGAGAAGTATAGACAAGTAAACAATTCTATGTCCACGGGAGAGACGTAAACATGCATATACCTGGGCTGAATAACTGGAAAAGTAAAAACGTCTGGGAAGGAGACTAGCAAGGTGATTTGATATTGTAGCAGAGTTGGGAGATAAACCTATATTAGGTTTAATACGACAAGGAATCAGATTTCCCATAGGGTTGTACTCAAACGATTGACATTCTTCTCCCATAGATATAACACGCAAAATTAGGCATTTTATTACATTGTTTGTGATTGTATATGATAATATGTTATAATAGTCGAAGAAGATCATAAAATCAAATAAAACGACGGCAAAAAAAAAAAAAAAATGACCCACCAGGAATCGAACTTGGGTCGCCGGAATGGGAGGCAAGTGCTATGACCACTATACCAAAATAATCCACATAGACATTACACGTGAACGGAAAATGGAATTCTCAAATCCCACTTTGCAAGTGAAATATGAGCATGATCCCGGCATCTGATCGAAAAATAAAGGGCACACTTGTGATAGCTTATTGTCTCAGCTACAACATACTCGAAGCTCAGCGAAAACAAAACTAAAACGACGGAGATATTGCTCGCGAAAGACGGGAATGTAGAATCCAGTTTTGAAAAAGTCATGTCCCATAGAGAATACACGCAAAATGTGAAAATTGACATGCCTCCTTTAATCGCCAAAATACGCCATGATGCCTTTGTCAAAATGAAAAATCGTGTTGACTGCATTTGTAGAGAATTGTCTCAGCTAGAACATATCAAAATTTGGAAGAAAATCGACAACCTATTACTGCAATATTATCAAATGAATACAAAAATTATGATGTCATATTTTCAAAATCAAATTTTCGAGTTCATATGCAAATATGACGACGTCAGAACATACGATTGGACAAAATTATACATGAAATCACATAAAATTTCATGGGCTTCCAGAAAATGTTAAAAATTGGGGGTATTTAGGCATTCTGACGAGCTATGGCGGATTTTATATAGACATGTTTTTACCACTTTTTACATTATATTGCCCATTGACGCGCGCACGAATTTTAAAGTTTGACGCACGCGTGTGGCATTATGGAAGGTCGAGAATGACTGGAAATAGTTGGAAATTGTCAAAAATAGTGTCAGGAATACAAACCATGCGAAAAACGGCGTTTTTACGATGTGTACGCGCTGCGCGCGCATAACGCGCGCGCGGACGCGCACGGACGGAAATTTTGAAATGCTTAAAATGACCTGATTCGTACTCTCGTTTAATAGTTAAGTGATTTTGAGCATTTTGAATTTTGACGCGCGCGTACGCGCGTCATGACCTTTATGTGACCTTTGATGACATGACCTGTTGACCCTTGACCTGAAGTATATGTGATATGAATATGAATGACCTTTGATGACGCATCATGAAGATATGATTGATCATGTGATTTCACAAAATGGCGCCTGGATGACGTCACGATGACCTGATGACCTTGAAAATGTTCTGTCACGTCTTATGACAATGACCTATGACTGTGCCAAAATTGAAAGAAATTGACTGAACCGATCTTGAGTTATCCTCTACACAAAAAGTGTAGGAAATAAAAATAAAGAAAGAAAGAAAATTCTGACGAAATCAATAGGTGATCTGTCGAAGACGACAGACCACCTAACTAGACATTTAATTCGTCATGGTGACGAATTAGGTGGTCTGTCTTCAATTCTTATGATCAGTAAAAGGTCATGAAGAAAAAAAAGTGAAGAAATTTTTTTGGGAGACGCCCGGACTCGAACCAGGGATCTCGATGTCGGGAATCAAGTGTGTTACCGATATATCAAAACATTTCCCAAAGCGTTTACATGTGAACGGGAATGGAATTCTCAAATCCCACTTTGCAAGTGAAATATGAGCATGATCCCGATATCTGATCGAAAAATAAAGGCACATTTGTGATAGCTTATTGTCTCAGCTACAACATACTCAAAGCTCAGCGAAAACGAAGCTAAAACGACGGAGATATTGCTCGCGAAAGACGGGAATGTAGAATCCAGTTTTGACAAAAGTCATGTCCCATAGAGAATACACGCAAAATGTGAAAAATTGACATGCCTCCTTTAATCGCAAAATACGCCATGATGCTTTTGTCAAAATCGTGATGACTGCATTGGTAGAGAATTGTCTCAGCTACAACATATCAAAATTTGGAAGAAAATCGACAACCGATTACTGCAATATTATCAAATGAATACAAAAATTATGATGTCATATTTTCAAAATCAAATTTTCGAGTTCATATGCAAATATGACGACGTCAGAACATACGATTGGACAAAATTATACATGAAATCACATAAACATTTCATGGGCTTCAGAAAATGTTAAAAATTTGAGGGTATTTAGGCATTCTGACGAGCTATGGCGGATTTTATATAGACATGTTTTACCACTTTACATTATATTGCCCATTGACGCGCGCACGAATTTTAAAGTTTGACGCACGCGTGTGGCATTATGGAAGGTCGAGAATGACTGGAAATAGTTGGAAATTGTCAAAAATAGTGTCAGAAATAAAACCATGCGAAAAAGGCGTTTTTACGATGTGTAAGCGCTGCGCGCGCGCATAACGCGCGCGCGGACGCGCACGGACGGAAATTTTTGAAATGCTTAAAATGACCTGATTCGTACTCTCAATTAATAGTTAAGTGATTTTGAGCTTTTTAAAATTTTGACGCGCGCGTACGCGTCATGACCTTTATGTGACCTTTGATGACATGACCTGTTGACCCTTGACCTGAAGTATATGTGATATGAATATGAATGACCTTTGATGACGCATCATGAAGATATGATTGATCATGTGATTTCACAAAATGGCGCCTGGATGACGTCACGATGACCTGATGACCTTGAAAATGTTTTGTCACGTCTCATGACAATGACCATGACTGTGCCAAAATTGAAAGAAATTGACTGTACCGATCTTGAGTTATCGTCGGAACAAAAAAAATTGGAGGAAATAAAAATAAATAAATAATAATAATAATAATAACTAGACATTTAATTCGTCATGGAGACGATTAGGTGGTCTGTCTTCAATTTTTGATCAGTGAAAGGTCATGAAGAAAAAAAGTGAAGAAATTTTTTTGGAGACGCCCGGACTCGAACCAGGGATCTCGAGGTCGGAAATCAAGTGTGTTACCGATATATCAAAACATTTCCCATACCGTTTACATGTGAACGGAAATGGAATTCTCAAATCCCACTTTGCAATGAAATATGAGCATGATCCCGATATCTGATCGAAAAATAAAGGGCACACTTGTGATAGCTTATTGTCTCAGCTACAACATACTCAAAGCTCAGCGAAAACGAAGCTAAAACGACGGAGATATTGCTCGCGAAATACAGGAATGTAGAATCCAGTTTTGACAAAAAGTCATTTCCCATAGAGATTACACGCAAAATGTGAAAAATTGACACGCCTCCTTTAATTGCAAAATGCACCATGAAGCTTTGTCAAAATGAAAAATCGTGTTGACTGCATTGGTAGAAAATTGTCTCAGCTACAACATATCAAAATTTGGAAGAAAATCGACAACCTATTACCGCAATATTGTCAAATGAATACAAAAATTATGATGTCATATTTTCAAAATCAAATTTTCGAGTTCATATGCAAATATGACGACGTCAGAACATACGATTGGACAAAATTTTACATGAAATCACATAAACATTTCATGGGCTTCAGAAAATGTTAAAAATTTGGGGTATTTAGGCATTCTGACGAGCTATGGCGGATTTTATATAGACATGTTTTTACCACTTTTACATTATATTGCCCATTGACGCGCGCACGAATTTTAAAGTTTGACGCACGCGTGTGGCATTATGGAAGGTCAGAATGACTGGAAATAGTTGGAAATTGTCAAAATAGTGTCAGGAATAAAACCATGCGAAAAAACGGCGTTTTTACGATGTGTACGCGCTGCGCGCGCGCATAACGCGCGCACGGACGCGCACGGACGGAAATTTTGAAATGCTTAAATGATCTGATTCGTACTCTCGTTTAATAGTTAAGTGATTTTGAGCATTTTAAATTTTGACGCGCGCGTACGCGCGCGTCATGACCTTTATGTGACCTTTGAAAACATGACCTGTTGACCCTTGACCTGAAGTATATGTGATATGAATATGAATGACCTTTGATGACGCATCATGAAGATATGATTGATCATGTGATTTCACAAAATGGCGCCTGGATGACGTCACGATGACCTGATGACCTTGAAAATGTTTTTGTCACGTCTCATGACAATGACCCATGACTGTGCCAAAATTGAAAGAAATTGACTGTACCGATCTTGAGTTATCGTCGGAACAAAAATTGAGGAAATAAAATAAATAAATAATAATAATAATAATAATAAAAGAAAATTCTGACGAATTAATAGGTGATCTGTCGATTACGACAGACCACCTAATAATAAAGAAAATTCTGACGAAATTATTAGGTGATCTGTCGATTACGACAGACCACCTAAAAGAAAATTCTGACGAATTAATAGGTGATCTGTCGATTACGACAGACCACCTAAAAAGAAAATTCTGACGAAATTAATAGGTGATCTGTCGATGACGACAGACCACCTAACAAGTGCGTTACCGATATAAAAAAACATTTCCCATAGCGATTACACGTGAACGGAAAATGGAATTCTCAAATCCCACTTTGCAAGTGAAATATGAGCATGATCCCGGCATCTGATCGAAAAATAAAGGGCACACTTGTGATAGCTTATTGTCTCAGCTACAACATACTCGAAGCTCAGCGAAAACAAAACTAAAACGACGGAGATATTGCTCGCGAAAGACGGAATGTAGAATCCAGTTTTGAGAAAAAGTCATGTCCCATAGAGAATACACGCAAAATGTGAAAATTGACATGCCTCCTTTAATCGCAAAAATACGCCATGATGCTTTTGTCAAAATGAAAATTCGTGTTGACTGCATTGGTAGAAATTGTCTCAGCTACAACATATCAAAATTTGGAAGAAAATCGACAACCGATTACTGCAATATTATCAAATGAATACAAAAATTATGATGTCATATTTTCAAAATCAAATTTTCGAGTTCATATGCAAATATGACGACGTCAGAACATACGATTGGACAAAATTATACATGAAATCACATAAACATTTCATGGGCTTCAGAAAATGTTAAAAATTTGGGGTATTTAGGCATTCTGACGAGCTATGGCGGATTTTATATAGACATGTTTTTACCACTTTTTACATTATATTGCCCATTGACGCGCGCACGAATTTTAAAGTTTGACGCACGCGCGTGGCATTATGGAAGGTCGAGAATTACTGGAAATAGTTGGAAATTGTCAAAAATAGTGTCAGAAATAAAAAACCATGCGAAAAAGGCGTTTACGATGTGTACGCGATGCGCGCGCATAACGCGCGCGCGGACGCGCACGGACGGAAATTTTTGAAATGCTTAAAATGACCTGATTCGTACTCTCAATTAATAGTTAAGTGATTTTGAGCTTTTTAAAATTTTGACGCGCGCGTACGCGCGCGTCATGACCTTTATGTGATTTTTGACGACATGACCTGTTGACCCTTGACCTGAATTATATGTGATATGAATATGAATGACCTTTGATGACGCATCATGAAGATATGATTGATCATGTGATTTCACAAAATGGCGCCTGGATGACGTCACGATGACCTGATGACCTTGAAAATGTTCCTGTCACGTTTTATGACAATGACCCATGACTGTCCAAAATTGAAAGAAATTGACTGTACCGATCTTGAGTTATCGTCGGAACAAAAAGTGGAGGAAATAAAAATAAATAATAACTAGACATTTAATTCGTCATGGAGACGAATTAGGTGGTCTGTCTTCAATTTTATGATCAGTGAAAGGTCATGAAGAAAAAAGTGAAGAAATTTTTTTGAGACGCCCGGACTCGAACCAGGGATCTCGAGGTCGGAAATCAAGTGTTACCGATATATCAAAACATTTCCCATACCGTTTACATGTGAACGGGAAATGGAATTCTCAAATCCCACTTTGCAATGAAATATGAGCATGATCCCGATATCTGATCGAAAAATAAAGGGCACATCTGTGATAGCTTATTGTCTCAGCTACAACATACTCAAAGCTCAGCGAAAACGAAGCTAAAACGACGGAGATATTGCTCGCGAAATACGGGAATGTAGAATCCAGTTTTGACAAAAAGTCATGTCCCATAGAGATTACACGCAAAATGTGAAAAATTGACATGCCTCCTTTAATCGCAAAATACGCCATGATGCTTTTGTCAAAATGAAAAATCGTGGTGACTGCATTGGTAGAAAATTGTCTCAGCTACAACATATCAAAATTTGGAAGAAAATCGACAACCTATTACTGCAATATTGTCAAATGAATACAAAAATTATGATGTCATATTTTCAAAATCAAATTTTCGAGTTCATATGCAAATATGACGACGTCAGAACATACGATTGGACAAAATTATACATGAAATCACATAAACATTTCATGGGCTTCCAGAAAATGTTAAAAATTTGGGGTATTTAGGCATTCTGACGAGCTATGGCGGATTTTATATAGACATGTTTTTACCACTTTTTACATTATATTGCCCATTGACGCGCGCACGAATTTTAAAGTTTGACGCACGCGTGTGGCATTATGGAAGGTCAAGAATGACTGGAAATAGTTGGAAATTGTCAAAAATAGTGTCAGGAATAAAACCATGCGAAAAACGGCGTTTTACGATGTGTACGCGCTGCGCGCGCGCATAACGCGCGCGCGGACGCGCACGGACGGAAATTTTTGAAATGCTTAAAATGACCTGATTCGTACTCTCGTTTAATAGTTAAGTGATTTTGAGCATTTTAAAATTTTGACGCGCGCGTACGCGCGCGTCATGACCTTTATGTGACCTTTGATGACATGACCTGTTGACCCTTGACCTGAAGTATATGTGATATGAATATGAATGACCTTTGATGACGCATCATGAAGATATGATTGATCATGTGATTTCACAAAATGGCGCCTGGATGACGTCACGATGACCTGATGACCTTGAAAATGTTATTGTCACGTTTTATGACAATGACCCATGACTGTGCCAAAATTGAAAGAAATTGACTGTCCGATCTTGAGTTATCGTCGGAACAAAAAATTGGAGGAAATAAATAAAAATAAATAAATAACTAGACATTTAATTCGTCATGGAGACGAATTAGGTGGTCTGTCTTCAATTTTATGATCAGTGAAAGGTCATGAAGAAAAAAAGTGAAGAAATTTTTTGGGAGACGCCCGGACTCGAACCAGGGATCTCGACGTCGGGAATCAAGTGTGTTACCGATATATCAAAACATTTCCCATAGCGTTTACATGTGAACGGAAATGGAATTCTCAAATCCCACTTTGCAAGTGAAATATGAGCATGATCCCGATATCTGATCGAAAAATAAAGGGCACATTTGTGATAGCTTATTGTCTCAGCTACAACATACTCAAAGCTCAGCGAAAACGAAGCTAAAACGACGGAGATATTGCTCGCGAAAGACGGGAATGTAGAATCCAGTTTTGACAAAAAGTCATGTCCCATAGAGAATACACGCAAAATGTGAAAAATTGACATGCCTCCTTTAATCGCAAAAATACGCCATGATGCTTTTGTCAAAATGAAAAATCGTGTTGACTGCATTGGTAGAGAATTGTCTCAGCTACAACATATCAAAATTTGGAAGAAAATCGACAACCGATTACTGCAATATTATCAAATGAATACAAAAATTATGATGTCATATTTTCAAAATCAAATTTTCGAGTTCATATGCAAATATGACGACGTCAGAACATACGATTGGACAAAATTATACATGAAATCACATAAACATTTCATGGGCTTCCAGAAAATGTTAAAAATTTGGGGTATTTAGGCATTCTGACGAGCTATGGCGGATTTTATATAGACATGTTTTTACCACTTTTTACATTATATTGCCCATTGACGCGCGCACGAATTTTAAAGTTTGACGCACGCGTGTGGCATTATGGAAGGTCGAGAATGACTGGAAATAGTTGGAAATTGTCAAAAATAGTGTCAGAAATAAAAACCATGCGAAAAAGGCGTTTTTGATGTGTACGCGCTGCGCGCGCATAACGCGCGCGCGGACGCGCACGGACGGAAATTTTGAAATGCTTAAAATGACCTGATTCGTACTCTCAATTAATAGTTAAGTGATTTTGAGCTTTTTAAATTTTGACGCGCGCGTACGCGTCATGACCTTTATGTGATTTTTGACGACATGACCTGTTGACCCTTGACCTGAAGTATATGTGATATGAATATGAATGACCTTTGATGACGCATCATGAAGATATGATTGATCATGTGATTTCACAAAATGGCGCCTGGATGACGTCACGATGACCTGATGACCTTGAAAATGTTCCTGTCACGTTTTATGACAATGACCTATGACTGTGCCAAAATTGAAAGAAATTGACTGTACCGATCTTGAGTTATCGTCGGAACAAAAAAGTGGAGGAAATAAATAAAAATAAAGAATAATAAATAAATAAATAAATAAAAAAGAAAATTCTGACGAAATTAATAGGTGATCTGTCGATTACGACAGACCACCTAATAAAAAGAAAATTCTGACGAAATTAATAGGTGATCTGTCGATTACGACAGACCACCTAATAAAAAGAAAATTCTGACGAAATTAATAGGTGATCTGTCGATACGACAGACCACCTAATTAATTCGTCATGAGGACGAATTAGGTGGTCTGTTATGTAATCTGAATAACTGATCTTGTAGAAAATTGTCTTAGCTACAACATATCAAAATTTGGAAGAAAATCGATCCATATTTACAGAGATACAATCAATTTTCCATAAATATGCTGACGTCATAATATGCAAATTCGTATTTTGAGTTCCAAGGGCAAAGGGCAGAGCTATAGAAAATTAAGGAACATTACAAGACATAATAGAAGGAGAACGAGAACCAGAGGCGGGAGAGGTAGAGGGTGAGAGAGAAGAAAAGAGAAGGGCAGAGGCAGAGGGAGACAGAGCAAGAGAATAAGAGGGAGGCAAGGCAAGAGGTCGAGGTAGAGGGAGGCAGAGAGAGAGGGAGAGGGTAAAAGAGTAGAGAGAGATATATATGCAGAGACAGAGCAAGAGAAGGAGAGGGGCAAAATAAGAGAGGAGAAGGGAAACAGAGCAAGAGAGAGGAGAAAGAGAGAGATGCAATGGAGAACGATGCATTCAATATATCCAGCATAAATAGAATTTAATATAGAGAAAGAGAGAAGTATAGACAAGTAAACAATTCTATGTCCACGGGAGAGACGTAAACATGCATATACCTGGGCTGAATAACTGGAAAAAGTAAAAACGTCTGGGAAGGAGACTAGCAAGGTGATTTGATATTGTAGCAGAGTTGGGAGATAAACCTATATTAGGTTTAATACACGACAAGGAATCAGATTTCCCATAGGGTTGTACTGAAACGATTGACATTCTTCTCCCATAGATATAACACGCGAAATTAGGTATTTTATTACATTGTTTGTGATTGTATATGATAATATGTTATAATAGTCGAAGAAGATCATAAAATCAAATTTAAAACGACGGCAAAAAAAAAAAAATGACCCACCAGGAATCGAACTTGGGTCGCCGGAATGGGAGGCAAGTGCTATGACCACTATACCAAAATAATCCACATAGACATTACACGTGAACGGAAAATGGAATTCTCAAATCCCACTTTGCAAGTGAAATATGAGCATGATCCCGGCATCTGATCGAAAAATAAAGGGCACACTTGTGATAGCTTATTGTCTCAGCTACAACATACTCGAAGCTCAGCGAAAACAAAACTAAAACGACGGAGATATTGCTCGCGAAAGACGGTAATGTAGAATCCAGTTTTGAGAAAAGTCATGTCCCATAGAGAATACACGCAAAATGTGAAAAATTGACATGCCTCCTTTAATCGCAAAATACGCCATGATGCCTTTGTCAAAATGAAAATTCGTGACGACTGCATTTGTAGAGAATTGTCTCAGCTAGAACATATTAAAATTTTGAAGAAAATCGACAACCTATTACTGCAATATTATCAAATGAATACAAAAATTATGATGTCATATTTTCAAAATCAAATTTTCGAGTTCATATGCAAATATGACGACGTCAGAACATACGATTGGACAAAATTATACATGAAATCACATAAAATTTCATGGGCTTCCAGAAAATGTTAAAAATTTGGGGGTATTTAGGCATTCTGACGAGCTATGGCGGATTTTATATAGACATGTTTTTACCACTTTTTACATTATATTGCCCATTGACGCGCGCACGAATTTTAAAGTTTGACGCACGCGTGTGGCATTATGGAAGGTCGAGAATGACTGGAAATAGTTGGAAATTGTCAAAAATAGTGTCAGGAATACAAACCATGCGAAAAACGGCGTTTTTACGATGTGTACGCGCTGCGCGCGCATAACGCGCGCGCGGACGCGCACGGACGGAAATTTTGAAATGCTTAAAATGACCTGATTCGTACTCTCGTTTAATAGTTAAGTGATTTTGAGCATTTTAAAATTTTGAAGCGCGTACGCGCGCGTCATGACCTTTATGTGACCTTTGACGACATGACCTGTTGACCCTTGACCTGAAGTATATGTGATATGAATATGAATGACCTTTGATGACGCATCATGAAGATATGATTGATCATGTGATTTCACAAAATGGCGCCTGGATGACGTCACGATGACCTGATGACCTTGAAAATGTTCCTGTCACGTCTTATGACAATGACCTATGACTGTGCCAAAATTGAAAGAAATTGACTGTACCGACCTTGAGTTATCGTCGGAACAAAAAGTGGAGGAAATAAATAAAAACTAGAAATGTAATTCGTCATGAGGACGAATTAGGTGGTCTGTTATGTAATCTGAATAACTGATCTTGTAGAAAATTGTCTTAGCTACAACATATCAAAATTTGGAAGAAAATCGATCCATATTTACAGATACAATCAATTTTCCATAAATATGCTGACGTCATAATATGCAAATTCGTATTTTGAGTTCCAAGGCCAAAGGGCAAAGGGCAGAGCTATAGAAAATTAAGGAACATTACAAGACATAATAGAAGGAGAACGAGAACCAGAGGCGGGAGAGGTAGAGGGTGAGAGAGAAGAAAAAGAGAAGGGCAGAGGCAGAGGGAGACAGAGCAAGAGAATAAGAGGGAGGCAAGGCAAGAGGTCGAGGTAGAGGGAGGCAGAGATAGGGAGAGAGTTAAAGAGTAGAGAGAGAGAGATGCAAAGACAGAGCAAGAGAAGGATAGGGGCAGAACAAGAGAGGGGAAGGGAAACAGAGCAAGAGAGAGAGAGAGAGAGCAAGAGAAAGAGATGCAATGGAGAACGATGCATTTAATATTTCCAGCATAAATAGAATTGAATATTTACTATATTATAGAGAAAGAGAGAAGTTATAGACATGTAAACAATTCTATGTCCATGGGAGAGACGTAAACATTGCATATACCTGGGCTGAATAACTGGAAAGTATAAACGTCTGGGAAGGAGACTAACATCATAAAAATGGGATGATTTGATATATTCCAACAGATTTGGGAGATTAACCCTATAGGTTTGATACACGACAAGGAATCAGATTTCCCATAGGGTTGTACTCAAACGATTGACATTCTTCTCCCATAGATATAACACGCAAAATTAGGCATTTTATTACATTGTTTGTGATTGTATATGATAATATGTTATAATAGTCGAAGAAGATCATAAAATCAAATTTAAAACGACGGCAAAAAAAAAAAAAAAATGACCCACCAGGAATCGAACTTGGGTCGCCGGAATGGGAGGCAAGTGCTATGACCACTATACCAAAATAATCCACATAGACATTACACGTGAACGGAAAATGGAATTCTCAAATCCCACTTTGCAAGTGAAATATGAGCATGATCCCGGCATCTGATCGAAAAATAAAGGGCACACTTGTGATAGCTTATTGTCTCAGCTACAACATACTCAAAGCTCAGCGAAAACAAAACTAAAACGACGGAGATATTGCTCGCGAAAGACGGAATGTAGAATCCAGTTTTGAGAAAAAGTCATGTCCCATAGAGAATACACGCAAAATGTGAAAAATTGACATGCCTCCTTTAATCGCAAAAATACGCCATGATGCCTTTGTCAAAATGAAAAATCGTGGTGACTGCATTTGTAGAGAATTGTCTCAGCTAGAACATATCAAAATTTGGAAGAAAATCGACAACCTATTACTGCAATATTGTCAAATGAATACAAAAATTATGATGTCATATTTTCAAAATCAAATTTTCGAGTTCATATGCAAATATGACGACGTCAGAACATACGATTGGACAAAATTATACATGAAATCACATTAAAATTTCATGGGCTTCCAGAAAATGTTAAAAATTTGGGGGTATTTAGGCATTCTGACGAGCTATGGCGGATTTTATATAGACATGTTTTTACCACTTTTTACATTATATTGCCCATTGACGCGCGCACGAATTTTAAAGTTTGACGCACGCGTGTGGCATTATGGAAGGTCGAGAATGACTGGAAATAGTTGGAAATTGTCAAAAATAGTGTCAGGAATACAAACCATGCGAAAAAACGGCGTTTTACGATGTGTACGCGCTGCGAGCGCGCATGACGCGCGCGCGGACGCGCACGGACGGAAATTTTTGAAATGCTTAAAATGACCTGATTCGTACTCTCGTTTATTAGTTAAGTGATTTTGAGCATATTAAATTTTGACGCGCGCGTACGCGCGCGTCCTGACCTTTATACGACCTTTGACGACATGACTTGTTGACCCTTGACCGGAAGTATATGTGATATGAATATGAATGACCTTTGATTACGCATCATGAAGATATGATTGATCATGTGATTTCACAAAATGGCGCCTGGATGACGTCACGATGACCTGATGACCTTGAAAATGTTACTGTCACGTCTCATGACAATGACTTATGACTGTGCCAAAATTGAAAGAAATTGACAAAACCGATCTTGAGTTATCCTCGGAACAAAAAAGGGGAGAAATAAATAAAAATAAAGAATAAATAAATAAAGAAAGAAAATTCTGACAAAAACAATAGGTGATCTGTCGATACCGACAGACCACCTAATAAAGAATAAATAAATAAATAAATAAATAAAAAAGAAAATTCTGACGAAATTAATAGGTGATCTGTCGATTACGACAGACCACCTAATAAATAAATAAAAAAGAAAATTCTGACGAAATTAATAGGTGATCTGTCGATTACGACAGACCACCTAATAAATAAACTAGAAATGTAATTCGTCATGAGGACGAATTAGGTGGTCTGTTATGTAATCTGAATAACTGATCTTGTAGAAAATTGTCTTAGCTACAACATATCAAAATTTGGAAGAAAATCGATCCATATTTACAGAGATACAATCAATTTTCCATAAATATGCTGACGTCATAATATGCAAATTATTTTGAGTTCCAAGGCCAAAGGGCAAAGGGGAGAGCTATAGACAATTAAGAAACATTACAAGACATAATAGAAGGAGAACGAGAACCAGAGGCGGGAGAGGTAGAGGGTGAGAGAGAAGAAAAAGAGAAGGGCAGAGGCAGAGGGAGACAGAGCAAGAGAATAAGAGGGAGGCAAGGCAAGAGGTCGAGGTAGAGGGAGGCAGAGAGAGAGAGGGAGGGTAAAAGAGTAGAGAGATATATATGCAGAGACAGAGCAAGAGAAGGAGAGGGGCAAAATAAGAGAGGAGAAGGGAAACAGAGCAAGAGAGAGGAGAAAGAGAGAGATGCAATGGAGAACGATGCATTCAATATATCCAGCATAAATAGAATTTAATATAGAGAAAGAGAGAAGTATAGACAAGTAAACAATTCTATGTCCACGGGAGAGACGTAAACATGCATATACCTGGGCTGAATAACTAAAAAGTAAAAACGTCTGGGAAGGAGACTAGCAAGGTGATTTGATATTATAGCAGAATTGGGAGATAAACCCTATATTATATGTTTAATACACGACAAGGAACCAGATTTCCAATAGGGTTGTACTCAAACGATTGACATTCCTCTCCCTTAGCTATAACACGCAAAATTAGGCATTTTAATTCATTGTTTGTCATGTAAAAATACATGAGCCGGACCGAGGGATGAAAGAGGAATCAGAATGCATACACTTGGAAGGAGAGAGGATAGTATAAGGAAACATGGTAAAGTGAAATAAGAATACAAAGGGCAAATTGAAGAGCTAGAGGAAATTAAAGACAATTACAAGAGATATCGGAGGAGAACGAGAACCAGAAGCGAAAAAGGGAGAGGGTGAGAGAGTATACAATGAGAGGCAGAGACAGAGGGGGCAGAGCAAGAGAGGGAGACAGAGATAGGGAGAGAGTGAAAGAGTAGAGAGAGAGATGCAAAGACAGAGCAAGAGAAGGATAGGGGCAGAACAAGAGAGGGGAAGGGAAACAGAGCAAGAGAGAGGAGAGAGAGAGAGAGCAAGAGAAAGAGATGCAATGGACAACGATTCATTTAATATTTCCAGCATAAATAGAATTGATTATTTACTATATTAAAAAGAAAGAGAGAAGTTTTCATTCATTCATTTTTATTTTTTCATTTCCAACAAAATACAATACATAATAACAAATGCAATGTAAAATACATACAAAACATAGTGACATTTGTAATAAACAAATCTTTACAGTAATTTATACATTTTGAAGAAGACAAAAATTGTAAATTTAACTGCATTTATATGTAATAGACATGTAAGTTATAGACATGTAAACAATTCTATGTCCATGGAAGTGACGTAAACATTGCATATACCTGGGCTGAATAACTGGAAAGTATAAACGTCTGGGAAGGAGACTAACATCATAAAAATGGGATGATTTGATATATTCCAACAGACAGAGATTAACCCTATAGGTTTGATACACGACAAGAAATCAGATTTCCCATAGGGTTGTACTGAAACGATTGACATTCTTCTCCCATAGATATAACACGCAAAATTAGGCATTTTATTACATTGTTTGTGATTGTATATGATAATATGTTATAATAGTCGAAGAAAATCATTAAATCAAATTTAAAACGACGGCAAAAAAAAAAAATCACCCACCAGGAATCGAACGTGGGTCACCGGAATGGGAGGCAAGTGCTATGACCACTATACCAAAATAATCCACATAGACATTACACGTGAACGGAAAATGGAATTCTCAAATCCCACTTTGCAAGTGAAATATGAGCATCTGTCGATGCCGACAGACCACCTAATGAAACAAAGTATTGGGAAATTAACTCCTTGATGATCATGATGATGAATAAATGACGATGATGATGATGATCATAATGATAATGATCATGATCATGATAATGTTGATGATAATGGTGATCGATGATGATGATAATGATGATAATAATGATAATGATGCTGATGATAATGATGAGCATCATGACGATGATGATCATGGTGACGATAATGATGATCATGATGACGATAATAATTATAATGATGATGGTAATGATGATGTTGATTATGATCATGAAAGTGATGATGGATGCCCTATTAGGCTTAGTTTGCAGGTGCAAGCGCCTGGTTTGGGGAATCATGCTACATTGGTGTGAATTTGAAGACTACAAGAGAGGAATGGGCATTGTGTACTGTAGTTTTTCCAACTTTGAATTGACAGAGCAAGTTAGTACTTATGTTATATACTTCACTCAAGACCCAATTGAGAATTAAATTGTATAGGGTCTGTGAATGCTGCCTCTTACGTAACAACAGACTGCATTCACAACGAGATACTGCTCAAAGAACACATGTAGATGCATGACGTGAACAAAATTCACCTTCCATAGGCATAACACGCAAATTAAGAAAATTCTGATATGTCGCCTTTAATTGAAATTTTAATTATGATGACGTCATCAAAATGAAATATGGTCGAAACTGATCTTGTAGACAATCCGCTTAGCTACAACATATCTAAGTTTGGAAGAAAATCAATCAATATTTACAGAGTTACAATCCATTTTGCACAAATATGCTGACGTCATAAAAATGCAAATTCGTATTTTGAGTTCCAATACAATTATGATGATGTCATGATATACTTAATTGCCAAATGAGATATGAAATCATATCTCCGACTCATACTCTATCCAAATATGAAAAAAGTTGGGGATCACCAGGTATCCCAAAGCGCCGTTTACTAATGTATTTCAATTCATGTTTCTCTCCATGGTAAATATGGTATATATAGAGCTATAGAAAATTAAGGAACATTACAAGACATCATAGAGGAAGAACGAGAACCAGAGGCAGAGAGAGACAGAGCAAGAGAATAAGAGGGAGGCAAGGCAAAAGAGGTAGAGGGAGGCACAAAGAGAGAGAGAGAGAGGGGGTAAAAGAGTAGAGAAAGAGAGATCGAAAGAGATAGATAGATGCAGAGACAGAGCAAGAGAAGGAGGGGGCAAAACAAGAGAGGGGAAGAGAAACAAAGCATGAGAGAGAGAAGAGAAGAGAGAGAAAGAGAGAGAGAAAGAAATGCAATGGAGAACGATGCATTAAATATTTCCAGCATAAATAGAATTGAATATTTACTCTATAGAGAAGAGAGAAGTTTGTAACAAAATTATATGTCCGTGAGAGAGAGTTAAACATTGCATGTACCTGAACTGAATAGCTGGAAAAAGTATAAATGTCTGGAAAGGAGACTAGCATCGTAGAAATGGGATGATTTGATATTGTTTTAGACTTGGGAGATTAACCTTATATAGGTTTAATCAATGACAAGGAATCCGATTTCCCATAGGGTTGTACACAAACTATTGACATTCCTCTCCCAGAGAAATAACATGCAAAATTAGACATTCTCTTACGTTGTTTGTGATTGTATATGTTATGACAGTCGAAGAAGGTTATCAAATCATATGTAAAACGGAACAAAAAATAAATAACAAATTGACCCACCGGGAATCAATCCTTCGAGCCTGGGTCGATTGAATGGGAGGCAAGTGCTTTAAAGTAAAATTCCACTCCACTGAAAAGTTGAGCTGATTAGACAGACAAAAATCTAAAAGCCCATATATAACTTGATTTTGGAAAATGGTGCTCGGACTTTTTTTTTTAATGAGCAAAAAACAAGTTAATGATCGAGTCGGTTCTCCCCACAATGCATTTTTGTGACGTAGGGTCCTCACAACACAAATTTGTAATGTAACCAAATTTAATGCATACGTCTTTGTGAGGTGCCTCGATACAAACCATTTCATTCACCTGATAAGAATAATAAAATACTATTATTCTTATCGGGTGAATGAAATATTGTGTATATAGGCACTTGACAAAGACGTATGCATTAGATTTGGTTACATTACGAAAATAGCCTATTGTCAGAATATATACTGCTGGCACTTTCGTTGTGAGAAGCATACGTCACATCCGTACAGCAATTTAAATGTTTTGCTCGAAATAACCGAAACAGAAATCGCTCTTGAAAATCACCTGATTTAAGTACGCCCATGATATTTGGCAGTTTAAACCTTTGATTTATTTACAACATGCTACGATTTAAAAAAAAATCGGAGTGGACTTGGGCTTAAAACAATAGACCAAAATATTTCTCATAGACTTAACATGCAAGGCTGACAAACGGCCTTGGCATAGTCGCGACTTCAACATTCGATTGAAAATTTCGACATGATCTCGACTTCTGATCAAAAAACTAAAGGCACAATTTTTATAGCTTATAGTCTCAGCTATAACATACCAAAATTTGGGAGAAAAAGGAGCACAAATAAGCTAGATAGTGCTCAAAGATTAATGTCATGTAGATTCATGATGTGAACGAAATTCACCACCCATAGACATAACACGCAAATTAAGAAAATTCTGACATGTCGCCTTCAAATGAAATTTTCACCATGATGACGTCATCAAAATGAAAAATAATGGGCACTTATCTTGTAGAGAATTGTCTCAGCTACAACATATCCAAGTTTGGAAGTAAATTAATCAATATTTACAGAGATACAATCAATTTTCCATACATATGGTGACGTCATAATATGCAAATTGAAATTTTGAGTTTGGAGGCCATTATGATGATGTCACGATATATATAATGGCCAAATGAGACCAGAAATCATATCTCCGACTCATAATCTATCCATATATGAAAAAAAATTGGGGTATCCAGCCGTTCTGAAGAGTTACAATGAGTTTTGTATAGGCATGTTTTTGCCCATGTATGCTATGTATAACAAGAGCTCGCGCGCACGGACATGTTTCTTGAACGGACGCTCATTCCGTTATTAATGGTCAAAAAAGATAAACATGGTATCAAATTGTTCGGAAAAAAATGAGGAATATCATGTCAAAAATAAACTAGGAGGAATTATTTTTCGTTCGGCCGTCACGAACGAAAACGCGCGAAAATTCGCGTTTTCGCGTTTTTTTGCGAAATGCTTAAAATGACCTGAAACGTATGCAAAATGAATTTGAGACGATTTTGAGCATTTTTAATTTGCGCGCGCACTGACGCGCGGACGTACGCGCGCGCGCGCGTTTATTGACCTGCAATTGACCGGACAGATATTGACCTTGATCATGGTAAATATGAATGAGAAATGACTTTCTGTTATGAAGTTATGATCGTTTGTGATTTTCAGAAAATATCACAAAATGGCGCCTGGATGACGTCACGATGACTCCATGACCTTGAGAAGGTCACTTGAACTTGATATTATAGGCCCTGATGACTGACAGAAATTGAAGGAAATTGACCATGTCGATTTCGAGTAAACGTTTACACAAAAAGTGTACGGAAGAAATAATAAAGAAAGAAAATTCTGACGAAATCAATAGGTAGTCTGTCGTTGACAGACCACCTAATAATACGTACGTATCACCTAATGCATGGTTCCTGCAAAGTTCTACCGAATTCGCAATTTCAACTTTCAATTGAAAGTTTTGACATGATCCCAACATCTGATCAGAAACGAAAAGCACAATTTTTATAGCTTATAGTCTCAGCTATAACATACCAAAATTTGGGAGAAAAAGGAGCACAAATAAGCTAGATAGTGCTCAAAGATTAATGTCATGTAGATTCATGATGTGAACGAAATTCACCACCCATAGACATAACACGCAAATTAAGAAAATTCTGACATGTCGCCTTCAAATGAAATTTTCACCATGATGACGTCATCAAAATGAAAAATAATGGGCACTTATCTTGTAGAGAATTGTCTCAGCTACAACATATCCAAGTTTGGAAGTAAATTAATCAATATTTACAGAGATACAATCAATTTTCCATACATATGGTGACGTCATAATATGCAAATTGAAATTTTGAGTTTGGAGGCCATTATGATGATGTCACGATATATATAATGGCCAAATGAGACCAGAAATCATATCTCCGACTCATAATCTATCCATATATGAAAAAAATTGGGGTATCCAGCCATTCTGAAGAGTTACAATGAGTTTTGTATAGGCATGTTTTTGCCCATGTATGCTATGTATAACAAGAGCTCGCGCGCACGGACATGTTTCTTGAACGGACGCTCATTCCGTTATTAATGGTCAAAAAAGATAAACATGGTATCAAATTGTTCGGAAAAAAATGAGGAATATCATGTCAAAAATAAACTAGGAGGAATTATTTTTCGTTCGGCCGTCACGAACGAAAACGCGCGAAAATTCGCGTTTTCGCGTTTTTTTGCGAAATGCTTAAAATGACCTGAAACGTATGCAAAATGAATTTGAGACGATTTTGAGCATTTTTAAATTTGCGCGCACTGACGCGCGGACGTACGCGCGCGCGTTTATTGACCTGCAATTGACCGGACAGATATTGACCTTGATCATGGTAAATATGAATGAGAAATGACTTTCTGTTATGAAGTTATGATCGTTTGTGATTTTCAGAAAATATCACAAAATGGCGCCTGGATGACGTCACGATGACTCCATGACCTTGAGAAGGTCACTTGAACTTGATATTATAGGCCCTGATGACTGACAGAAATTCGAAGGAAATTGACCATGTCGATTTCGAGTAAACGTTTACACAAAAAAGTGTACGGAAGAAATAATAAAGAAAGAAAATTCTGACGAAATCAATAGGTAGTCTGTCGTTGACAGACCACCTAATAATAATAAAGAAAGAAAATTCTGACGAAATCAATAGGTGATCTGTCGTTGACAGATCACCTAATAATAAAGAAGAAAGAAAATTCTGACGAAATTAATAGGTGGTCTGTCGATGACAGACCACCTAATGAGAGAGATCTCAAAAAGTGTAGAATTGATCTTGTGTATACACTAACACTCCATCAAATTTATCTACAACGCTTCTCCGTATAATCGTTAATCTGTTATCCATTGTTCTTTTGTTTCGATTCTGTAATGGATTTATTTCAATTTTTGATCAATAAAGATTAAAAAAAACAAAATTGTTCACTTTTTACCGTAATCGACCTTATCGAATGAACTGAGAGGGCGCAATCGACGTCAAGACGTTTTTTCGCATCCTCTAGCTTAGCCAACAAAAAATCCTGAAATATCAACATTAAAGTTGACCATCCAATTGAATTCGAAAGGTATGACTGAACTTGAACCATAATTACGCTGTAATATTTCATTTTTGGAGTGATTTCAGTTGAAGAAAGTGAGAAAATATAGGAACATGTCTAATAGACAAACCACACCCAACCCAAACAGGCCGCTTTATGTACCTAAGGGGCCCAAGCCCGTCTTTCTCAAATCTGAAGACGTCAGGAATGTAGATAATAAACCACTCACTGGTGAGGAGTTATATGTTGCTTTAGCCAAGTTTGTTACGCCAAAAAATATCACCGGTATACAACAAATCCGCCACTTGTTGCGGATTTATCTGGATAAGCAATCTGACCGTGTGAAGTTGATCACAACCGGATTAGAGATCCGAGGAGCCGCCGCCCCTATACACAACATAAACCCATTCACCATGGCCCGAGAAGAAAATCATGTGAGAGTTTTAATCAAGGATGTGCCACTCTCCGTAAGTGATGAGATCATTAAGAGCGATCTACAGGCAAAGAAAGTGAATGTCGAAGGGGAAATTTTCCGGCAAAAACTGAGGGTTAACGGGCAACTTACAAGTTGCCTAAATGGAGATCGTGTTTTATATATCAACCCTCCATCACAGCCCCTCCCAAAGAAATTTCGATTTGGAAACATATTCATGGCGAGAGTGTATTACCAAGGACAACCTGAACAAAGCATCACCGGAGTCGCCACTTGTTCGAAATGCTTAGAGAATGGCCATCATGTGTCGAAGTGCAACAATGTTGTAAAGTGTCGCATGTGTATGCAAAGTGGGCATGTGAAAGGAAATTGTCCGAATGCTACCCATCACCAGGCAACCCATTACGAGAATCAGTGTTCAGACACCAATAGTCTCACACAAGGATCATATAGCGATAAAGCTCGAAAGCAAACGAATCTAAAAGATTTCCTTCCAGCCACAAAGGCCACTAGCACAGCACCATCATCAAGCAACACATCCAACAAGTCGAAGGGTAGTCACGATGAGCCGACTCATGTATCCGGCGATGGAAATGTCACTGCCGCTGATGGAGGAAATGATGCCACGACTAGTGCGACGAAAGAAAAGGAAAAGCATAAACCAAAGAACAATAGCAAGTCCTCAAGCGACAGCGCTTTGAACTCCGAGATAAGCGATCGTGAAAGCGACGACGAAAGCTCGGAATCCACGCTCTCAGCAGAAACTCCGCCAAAGGCAGCACGAGAGAAGAGAAAAGCAGCAAAGAGAAAAAGAAAGGAATCAAATAAGAAGAACTGAGTTGAAACTGAGATATATAAAGACAATGATGAGACGTTCTTGATTAATTATGATTAATTCTAATATACATTTGATATCCCTTAATGTAAGGGGTTTGCGTAATAAATTGAAAAGAGATAAGATATTTATGTGGTTAAACATGAAAAATGTGACACCGCATTTCTACAGGAAACCTTTTGAAGCGTGACAACGAAAATAGTATAAATCGTGAATGGTCAGGACATTTTTTTTTCGATCACGGACCAACCACTCAAAAGGTGTAGCAATTTTGATTCGCAGTGGTCTTCCAATTGATATAATCAATGTTCATTTAAAAGGAGATGGAAGAGCGATAATTATGGAATTCTCATGTAACTTAAAAACATATTTTTGTGTAAATGTATATACACCAGCGAAAGGTATAGAAAAAGAAATATTCTATAAATCACTTGACCAATGGATAAAACTTCATAGGCCCGATAGTAGTATTATGATTGCAGGTGGTGACTGGAATTGTGTGCAGAACAGAACCCTAGATACCTACGGGATATCTCACGCATATTTACCCAAAAAGTATTTTAAATCCTTCCAAACAAGAAATAAGCTCTTAGATATATGGAGGAACCTTTTTCCAGACAATAAACAGTTTACTTGGCGACAGTTGTCATTAAAACTATATTCTCGTCTGGACTATTGGTTAATAACAAAAGATTTTAAATGTTCAGTTTATTCGACAGATATTCGACCATGTTTAAAATGTGATCACAATGCAATATCTTTGAAAATCAAAATATCCCAAGAGAAAAGGGAAAAGGTTATTGGAAGATAAATAATTTGTTGCTAGATGATAATATTTATGTAAAAAATGTAAAAGACTTGATACGGAAGGTTAAGATTGAAACAATTACTTTGAGTAAACAACTACAGTGGGAAGTTTGTAAATCTAAATTAAAGGAATATAGTATAAGTTACGCAAGATTAAAACAACGAAAAATAAAACGGTATTATGTGAAAATGGAAAAGGAATTAAGACAATTGTGTTCAGTACAAGATGAAAATTTAAATGATACTGATAAAGAAAAGATAGATAACCTAAAACGAGAGCTAGAAAAATGGTATACTATAAAATGTATAGGAGCTTATGTCAGATCAAGAGAAAAATGGCTAGAACAGGGTGAAAAATGTACAAAGTATTTTTTACAGCTTGAGAAACAAAGAGGAAAAAAGAAAGAGATACATTATATAGAGAAAGATGGTAAAAAACTTGTGAACAGTAAAGATATTTTAAAAGAGATTCAACAATTTTATAAGATGATGTATAGTAAGACAAAAGAAAGTGGAGCAAATTATGATGATTATTTCAGAAATGTAAACATGAAGTGTTTGACAGAAGAGGAAGCCAAGAGCTGTGAAGGTCTGTTAAAAGAGAAAGAATGCTAGAAAGCATTGTCTACTATGAATTTAAATAAGTCACCTGGGAGTGACGGTCTAAGTGTTGAATTCTTTAAATGTTTTTGGGAACAGATAAAGGGCATGGTGATAATTAGTTTAAAGGAAGGGTATGAGAGACAGGGGCTCTCGTTCACACAAGGTCAATCTATTCTTACTCTTTTGTATAAAAGGGCAACAAGGGTCTCTTGATAATTGGCGACCGATTTCTCTCCTTAATATAGACTATAAAATTGCAGCACGTGTTTTGTCAATACGGCTACACTGTACAACCAAATATGCCAAGTATAATTTCAGCCGATCAAAGAGGTTTTGTTAAGGGTAGAATGGCAAGTGAAAACATAAGACTTGTACAAGATGTTATTGATTATTGTAAATTAGCAAATATTGGCGGTATCATTATATTTTTAGATTTCAAAAAGGCTTTTGATAATGTAAATCACTCATTTCTTATTGAGACATTGAAACGTATGCATTTCAAGGTTTCCTTTATAGGATGGATTAAAGCTTTATACACAAATGCCCATGGTAGGGTGTCACAGCATGGATGGCTATCTGAAACATTTTATATTCAAAAGGGCGTTCGTCAAGGCTGCCCAGTATCAGCTTCGTTATTTATCTTAGTGGCAGAAATACTAGCAAATAAAATTCGAGAAAACAATAAAATAAGAGGGATAAATATTACAACCAAAGATATAGAAGTTCAGAAGGTTAGCGAAGTAAAGATAACACAATTCGCAGATGATACCACATTATTTGTTGATTCAATGGAATCAGTAGATAATGTTATGAAGGAGTTAGACGATTTTAAGTATTCTGCAGGTCCAAAGATTAATTGGAACAAAACAAAAGTACTTAAAATGAAGGAATTAGATACCACAAAATATGATATTGAATTTACAGAAGAACCAATAAAACATTTAGGTGTTTACGTTGGTAAAAATGATAAATATGTTAGCAATATGAACTGGGAGGGAAAGTTGAAAAAATTAATAATATTCTTAAGACGTGGAAAATGAGACGACTGACCTGTTATGGAAAAATAATAATTATAAAATGTTTGATAATTCCTCAGCTCGTCTATGTAGGCACAGCTGTCTCAATGCCTACTCATATATGCAAGGCTTTACATAGGACTATATATACATTTATATGGAATTCTAGACGTGAAAAAGTAAAACGGAATGTTTGTATCAAGACAGAAAGAGAAGGGGGGCTTGGTATGGTTGATTTGATTTTGAGAGCTAATTCACTTAGATTATCTTGGATATATAAGTTTTATAATGCAGATGATGCAATGTGGAAGACATTATTTTCATTTTGGACTGAAAGAGTTGGCGGGATGCCGTTATGTTTACAGTATAATTGTCATATTAAACACATGAAAATGATATGTAAAAAAAGAAATTTACCAATGTTTTATATGGATTTGCTTTGCAAAATGGTCAGAAACTCGATATGTAAATAAATTTGAAGTAAAAAATATTCCCAATGAAATACTTTGGAATAATAGTAATATTATAATTGATAAAAAAACCTCTGTATTTCCCGTCGTGGATAAAAGAAGGAATTTTTCAAATTAAACATGTTATGAATCAAGGTACATGGATAGATAACTCTCTATTTAATAAACAATTTGATGTAAAGAATCTGTTGTTTTTATTCAAAATGTCAAAATTAAAAAAAAGCATTCCCAAAATATTGGTCACAAAATTTACGTTTAAACAAAGCTTCAAGTCTCAATGAAACAATCTACATTGAGACAACTTTAGATGTTATAAACGTTGAATGTACTAAAGCGAAAAGTTACTATAATTTAATGCTAGAAAAGAAAAAAGATAAAGTTGGTTTCCATTTTTGGGAAAATATTTTAGGCCTACCAGAAACATTTGTTTGGAAAGATATATTTCAGTTCAAATTTAATAAGATAAGAGACAATAATATTAAACAATATAATTTCAAATTAATTCATAGGATATCGCCCTCTAAAGATAATCTCTTTACATGGAAAATCGTACAGTCTAACGAATGTGAAATTTGTCGTGAAAAAGAAACTATTGAGCATTTTATATTTCGTTGCAAGAAGTTAAGAGTTTTCTGGAAAATTATTTCAAGAATTATGTATTTCATCTTTAAAATAGAAATAGAAATTGATATGAAAATGTTATTGATTGGATATAAAATAAATAACAGAAAATTTACTTTACTTAATTTCTTAATAAATTATGCACAACTGGTAATATACAAAGATTACGTAAAGCGGAACTTTGGGAAGTACCAACCAATCCAAAGAAGTTAATAAATAATTTTATTTCATCATTAAAATTTTATTTGAAATACAAAGGAAATACAAGATACTTCGATAATAAAGAAGTTAAGAAAGTAATAGAAATGTTATAATGATCATTTTAAGAAATTATGTTGATCTTGTATATAATTCATATGTTTCATTTTATTTGTTTTGTAAATAGTCTATATGTATTTTGAAATTGATTAATAAAGTCCCTCTGAAGAGGTAAAGAGAGAGAAAAAAGTAATCGACCTTATCTTTTTGATAAAATTAAAGGGTCAAAACTCTGCAATAATCATGGATGATTATGATTTATTAGAAACCCTCAAATCTATTTTCCAAACTCATATATATCCTTGCAAAAGACGTTGTTGCCAGTAATGCAGGTTGAATAAATACTGGCGATCAATTAACATTCTACAAACTTTATGGAAGACAATGAACCACAGTTTTATATATCTGGGATAATACGAAATTAACTAAAGGATTAAATAGGCCTGCTTTCAGCGTATACGAAACTTAACAACAACATCAAAAATTATAGCAGCATGATTAGTCTGAAAAACAAGGATCATAGTAAATAGCGGCATAGCGTGGGTTGAGATAAGCTAGGGCAGACCAACCCTTGTCATAAGTTCATTTGTATCACAGCTGAAATATATATAAGAGAAATTGAATGGCCGCGAAAGTTTGACATACTATCAATACTATGAGAGTCATAAATATTTGAAATGTGAGATCGCTATAGCTACTCTTTATATCAAATTGGCAATTTTGTCAGTGGATTATGACTTAGTCACGGACAGCTCTCCTGTTTGTCTTGTACAAAAAACACACATTCATTTATGTTTTTCTCCATAGTGCCTCTTCCTTGGGGCACTACTCAAAATGGCATATGGATATAACTATATTATAGGTTCTCTGAAAAGAAAAGACCCTCCCGAGTTATACATTTTGAAAAAATGACATTTTAGTCATTTTGGGGGTTGGACATTTTTTTATAGGAAAGATGCCCGGCACTACATCACAGTGACATTATGATTCAGCCAATTTGTTCCCATACGTATAGTGATTACAACTTTCAAAAATTCATATAACATTCCTATTATCTGCCCGATTTTGTTCAGACTGTTACCAGTCTACTTTTCTAATTTTTCTGCATTCTACTACTCTTGAAGTTGCGATCACTCAAACACATATTAGGGACTTTTAGATTTATACGACAAGAGCGTGGACTGTCGCGTGTGACATTGTGTTAAGGCACTGGGCCGTGCCCGGCAGTGCCTTAAAAGGACATCACAGTGCCTTATATGGACGTCACACGTTGCAGTCCACTATGTCGACGTGCAAATCTAAAAGTCCATAGTGACAACACTGTGACGTGTCGGGCGAGCTCCTCTCCAATTTGTTCTGTGCACAGGGGTTGAGTTATCGCAACTTCGAAAATCCATAACTTTCTTATTTTTAATCGGAATTTGCATTCACTATCCTGTTCCTCTCCTTTTCTCTCAATCCATGTTATACGTGTGTGTGTGTGTGTGTGTGTGTGAGTGTTTGAGCGTTTATGTAGTTACACAACTGATTGAGGTGATCTTTTCAAAATGTGGTCACATTACTAAAAGTTTGTCGGCATTTAGCTTCAAGTTGATTTCCAGTACAGGTTTGGGCGTATTGGTGTGTGTGTGCGTGTGTGCGTGTGTGTAAGTGTGTGTGAGTGTGGGAGATGGGGCAATAGGGGCCACTAGCCCTCTCTGTCCATGCATCCGCAACATCTCTGTTTTAGTACCATTCATTTGTTTAACCTTCCATCACGTCCTTGACCATTAACAGGCACGGGGCTACACTACAATTATCGGTGCGAAAGCTTTCGTCCTTGAAGCCTAATTTGCATAAAGTAAACAACTTGTTTACGCTAAACCGCTACGAAAGAGTCTCATCTAAACTGTAAAATCTAGCTTTAGAAACCACCAAACGAAATGATTAAAATGTCAAATTGAAGAAGAAGAGTTTTTCTAACTCATAAATATTGCAGTTAGTTGTCAAATTCTGTTTTTATAAGGAAAAACTGTGCGAAACGAAGCGCCATTTTTGGAGATTTTTTTCCTGAAAATATTGCAGTATTTTTCATATTTTCCGTCATTGCCCAAGATCGAGACTGTCTGATATGATAAATCAAAGTATATTAAAGCTCTCCTCCGAATATCTTTTCATGATTTTATGTCCCACGGTTATGTCTGGAAAAAATCGAAGGCAATGTCATCAACGAACCCAGGGCAAAACGTTCGCGGAAGCGTAGGACTAGTCCCATGTATAAGGGTTCGTGCTGTGAATTGTAGTCACACGTACCGTAGATACGTGCAGGATTGACTCGGGTGTGTGTGTATGAATCTCATGGTCGAAGCATCGACGGTTTGGTCTTTGTAATGATTTGAGTAAAACATGCTGATGTGTGGTCCAAATTTAGCAAAACAATGACTTATAAATAAATAAGTACCTGTACTAGCTGTGAAAATATGGTGGAGTTCTTTGCTGTAATTGTAACTTTACTAGATTCAGCTCAGTAGCCATTCAGTAGCCTGGCAGTAGCCACAGCGTAAATACAGCTGATCGATGACGTATTTTCCATATATGGTATGCACCGTATGCAGGCATGGCCGGTGAAGCAAACAGCGCATGCGTACACCTCCGATATAGTTGTAGTTTCCAGTCTTTTCATGAATCTTCCCTAGTTTTGAAAGCAGTTTTACACAAAACTACTAACTGCCCAAACACGAAACTTCGCTGAGAGTGAGACTGGAGTTTAAAGTCTAGTATAATGTGAATTGTTTGCATATTCATATTGTCCCGGACTTATGTCTGGAAAAAACGAAGCCCCTTTTCACAGACCTCTGAAACTGAAAAGTACCTATATCTTTATTAATACCTAACAGTTTTGAACGAAAATTTATTTGAAGAATAATATTATCATTATGTTGGTGCTGTAAAAATTCACGATCTTTGGTGGTAAAAAAAAGGAGATACGCGAAAATGCATTTTGGACAAATTTTGCTCCTCTCTGCAAACGGGGCTTCGATAGCCGTTACGAATTCAAAAGCTTTTACGACTTTTCGGGGTTTTAATTGTACCCTGGCCCCGCGCCTGTTAACACTGTCATCACTTGTATAGCGAAATACAACCAATAACGGGGAAGGGAAGGGCCAATGACGACACGAACGGGAGGGGGGATGCACCGACGATTCTTAATAAAAAAAAAAATAGAACAGGGCAAAAACCAAGCTAATAAGAATGGCCCTTAGGCTGGTGTGTGTGTGGGGGGCATCTTCCTAACAAAAAGTACAAGAGAACAATACCATCTATTGTCATCCCCTCTATTTTTCCAAACTCCTTTTTCAGGGGTGCAAGTCGATTGGGGCACATGTTTTCCTACATCTACCAGGGGCGTCAATCCCAGGGAAGGGGGACGCGTCCCCCACGAATTTTCAGGTGGTGAAATGTCCCCCCTACGATTTGGGGATAAAATCTGTTTTTTTTTCTTTCTTTCTCTCTCTCTTTCTCTCTGTGTTGACAACGTCTTCTTTCTCTGATAATCAAATGAAACGTCACAGGTTCCGCGCTTCGCGCGGGAGGGGGGAAACTTTATTCAAACAAGGATTAATAGTCGAGAACGGTACTACGAAACGTCTTCTTTCTCTCAAAATTTCATGAAACAGGGATAAAGAGTCGAAAACGGTACAACGAATCGTCTTCTTTCTCTAATAATTAAATGAAACGTCACAGTTTCCGCGCTTCGCGCTGGAGGGGGAAACTGAATTCAAACAAAGATTAAAGAGAAGGTTCATTGATTTTAAAAACTAACTTTATTGTCATTATTGCATAGGTGACACTTTGATTGGACAAGGTTATCGAAATCCAATGCTTGGAAATATTCGCAGTAATGATTATTATCAATTACAAAACGCTTAAATACAGCCCCGGCATAGCACCTGAAAAGCTCTCTGATCGCTGCTGAGATGTGTGACGTCACATGTTGAACATGATTTGCACAAGCAGACGATGTCCCATGACATCTCACACATTTTCAGTGCCTGTTTTGTCATCCTTTCTTCAGTTATTTCTCTTACTTCACTACCGTCAGGCTAAATGTTTAATCTATTGCCTAACTCTAAACCCCGCGCATGGTATTATTTTGATGAAAAATGCAGCGATAAAAAAAAAAAAGGAATCCGTCGCTTGTAAACAAAATAAGACGCCATTGTATTTTCAGCTGCATACACCGCGGTATGTTCGGCGTTTCAAGTAGGAACAAATGCCGTCATGCTATAATTCGAAAGTGTGGTTTCTTTGATTGTTCATTAACCCCTATCCTGTGTCTTTACAAACAAAAGAATTTAATTATCAGAATCGGTTGCATATCCTTTTTTGAATGGTGTAAAATTCCATCACATTTATATACACTAAACTCATTATAATTTGAGAAATAACAGCATTGCAATTATGTTCATTCTTTATGGGATGTCGTCTGCTCGGACAGGTTTGGTTCATATTGTGACGGCATTAAAACATTGTTATTTTTCTGGCGAATCTCTCGCATATCCCGATGTTATGGAGGTGGTTTTATTTATATTTTTTATAAATCACCCGATATGTAGTTGACCTAAAACTTGTACGATGGCTATCTGTCAGCTTACCAGTTTCTAGTAATACGTTATTTGCCATATTTGTGATTTTCTTTGAACCCGCATTTTAAGAGTCAAGAACGGTACAACGAATCGTCTTATTTTGTAAATAATTTAATGAAACGTCAAAGCTTCCTCGCTTCGCGCGGGAGGGGGACTGAATTCAAACAAGGATTAAGAGTCGAGAACGGTACAATGAATCGTCTTCTTTCTCTAATAATTTAATGAAACGTCAAAGCTTCAGCGCTTCGTGCGGGAGGGGTAAACTGAATCAAACAAAGATTAAGAGTCAAGAACCTACGTACAACGAATCATCTTCTTTTTAAAATAATTTAATGAAACGTCAAAGCTTCCGCGCTTCGCGCGGGAGAGGGGAAACTAGCTGAATTCAAGCAGGGATTAAGAGTCGGGAACGGTACAACGAACCGTCTTCGTTCTCTAATAATTTAATGAAACGTCAAAGCTTCCACGCTACGCGCGAGAGGGTGGAAACTGAATTCAGACAAGGATTAAGAGTCAAGAACGGTACAACGAATCGTCTTCTTTTAAAATAATTTAATGAAACGTCAAAGCTTCGCGCTACGCGCGGGAGGGGGGGGGGCTGAATTCAGACAAGGATTAAGAGTCAAGAACGGTACAACGAATCGCCTTCTTTTTTAAATAATTTAATGAAACGTCAAAACTTACGCGCTTCGCGCGGAAGGTGGGAAACTGAAATCAGACAAAGATTAAGAGTCGAGAACGGTACAACGAATCGTCTTCTTTCTCTAAAAATGTAATAAAATGTCAAAGATAAAAAAAGGCAATAAGAACCGGTCACCAATGAAAGTACATGCCGTGAAACAGAATAACTAGAGAGAGAGTGACATGTAATTGTGCCCCCCCCCCATGCTCAAACTCGGATTGACGCCCTTGACATCTACGCCAATCACAGTCACGACTATAGTATGTGATGTGACATCTACCAGTTTTTCCAGCACCCGGTATATCTACCTTGCTTTAAGTGACTTCTGTGTTATAACATCAGGGATATAAATCACTAATGAAAAATAACACTCATACAAAAAGGCAATTTTAATATTTAAAAGCTGTGTTGTAATTTGACACACAATTTTGTACAAAAATAGGAATATTCATGTTTTGTTTTAATATCTTTTTTTAGCAGATGTTTCTGCATTTTGTTAGAAAATTAAATACAAAATATTCAAATAACAATTATACATGTTGTATAAAATATAATGTATTAACATAAAATGTGACAACTGAAATACAAAAAGAAAACATCATAGATATAAGTGAAAACGTGAATGTATGGAGATAAATCAAAGAATCAAGATAAATGCAGAAGCCAACTATCATAAGCATGAATGCTTGACGCTGTTATAGCAGTATGAAGGAGAATAGAGTCAAACCTGTCAATAGCAGCTACCTCTCTATAAAGGCCACCTGCCGATATATAGAGGTCATGTATTTGGTCCCCGTCGATAAAGAAATGTGTGTTGTAAAACCTGTCTAGTAAGGCAACATGTCTACAGTGACCATTTGTGTGTGACTTTAGACAGGTTTGACTGTATTATGCGATTCACACTTTTGTAATCCTTACGAATTTTTACATAACTATTTCTCCACTGCATTAAACTTTCTTGATTACACTTTTCCAGGGTATATACATTAAAAGTATAGACCAGTTCTAGTCATGCGATTGCATTGTGAAAGAAACGTTGTGGAATCGAACAGAAAAGGTTGATCATCTAGCATATAAGTATTTGTGTGTACTGCAAGGTTCTGGAATCATCAAAATGATAAGAAATTTGGCCCAGTCCAGGTAAAGTTACAAGCACTGTACACAGAACGATGTATATGGGACTACCCTATATCTCTCCAGTCCGGATAGATATGATAATTTACCAAATATATCAATTAATAGGCGGTTTCCAGGCAACATTGTATCATCACGTATTAGTAAAAGATATTCTTTCACATGATTGGTAATAAGAGCTTCCATTTCATTTTTTGAGAGGGGGGCGTTTCCAAAACTGGTCTATACCTTTAACAACTAAATTATTCATATCCTTACCAAGTTTTGTATTTTGTTTAAGTATGTGAAAAATAGATTTTTCCTGATTTATGTTTTTGGAGCATATTCAGCCTTATATCTAAAAGTACTCAACCAATCAACCTTTCATTCTTGAGTTAAAAAAATATATATTCAGTAGCGGTTCTAGAGGGTGCAATAGGGGCCGCAAGCCCCCTTCCAAAATGTTTTTAAGCCCTCTTTTCATTACAAATTAATTTAAGCGAGGCATATGTATGAGATGAATGAAAGAACATCAACCACCCCCTTCCCCCAAAAAAAAAATCCTCCTAGAACTGCTCGTTGGTATATTCTCTTGACTGTACATTTGACATTTTCCTCTGAGTTTGATGAAAAAACAAAGCTTTCGTTATAAATTTCCAGCATTAAATTTTATATCACTTTAAAGCCAGATAACTTCTCTTTTCAAAGAGCCTCATTGTATTCAATGGTTCAATGGTTCAAATTTATGTAAACTTTCTCATATTACATATACATGTATAATAAAACATAAACAAAACAGAGCAGTGTATTTATGTTGTCTGATAACGTGTCCCTCCCCTGCTTCATAGACACAGGCTATGTTAAGTGGAAAACACTCCGTCCCTCGGATAGGACGTTAAATGGAGGCCCCGTGTAGAGGAGAGTCACCACCTCTGCACGAGAAGAACCCACTGCACTATTCGTATAAGAGTAGGGGGAAACCCCGGTGTAGTGGTCCACCTGTACCCCCAATCAGTTATACCGGGAGGAGAGACCCGAGGGTTACAGTGATTCAGTTCGCTTTTCGCCTCCCAGGCTCAGGTGACGCCAAATACTTAATAATAATAATAATTTACAAAACCGGTAGGACAGAGAGGGAAAAGGGAAGCGAATAGGATAAACAAGGACGAAGGACATGGAGAAAAGATGAAAGAACAGGAAGGAGGAGGGGATAGAAATATATATATATATATAGAGAGAGAGAGAGAGAGAGAGGGGGGGTGCAGCATCCTAAGTTCATAACAGTTCAAGCAAGTTCAACAAAGGGGTGGCACGCAATTGTAACAATGAAGGACTGTCGGGCTTATCACGAGAAGCCCATTGACATTTACAAAGGGAGAAAACTGTTTGAAGGTATGTGCATGGTTTCTTATGAGATATATGATCTGAATACATTCTTTTTAATAGTGTTGCCACGTCCTGCATCTACAAATAAACTATGAGTACTCTGCTTTATTCTAGAGTACAACACAATAGTGAAGTATCTACGTAAATGTAATGACACCTTCAAGTCATTTAACACGTTCATCAACAAGTCATTTTGCACATTGATAACTTTGCAAAAACATCTTTTAACTATATCGAGACCATCGAGACCATTCTTTAAACACTGTTGATTCGTGAATACTTCAATACTTGAATACTTTAATACATAATACTTCAATACTAAATATTTAATTCTGTAATACTTACAATCTTCTATATCTTTTCTTTCACAACTGTATAAGTATACAAATTATTAACATTACATTCAAATGCTCATTTATAAATGCGAATGATAGTAGTCACTAACTCCCTGTAAACCAAAGCATATACACAAGAATTAAATGGAATAACATACACCAGTTGTTAAATACGTTTGGCTCACTTAAGATAATTCATTTATACCGAACTTTGCTTCAACAAGCTCAGCCACTGTCCACCACATAGTCAATTTTACATAGGTGAGCTCATTATGCAAACGAGAGGCACCAAGGATAATAGAACATTCCCTACACGTAACTGATGATGCAATACTTTAACGTAGAAAACGAAATGATTCCATTTAAATGCAAACTACGTTGTGGCATGGTGGATAGTTATTGTAACTGATTTCAATTAATTTCTTTTTATCTATTTCAGTTATATTTCAGTTATATTTCAATGGGATAGCAATGTTATATAGTCTCATTTAAAGTATATTTCTAAATGTGCTTTTATAGAGAGCTCTGCATTCACTAAAAAATGGGGGCAAAACATATTTCACATCCAACGAAAAAGCACAATTTATATTAGGCCTAGAAAAGTTTAAAAAATGAGAATACAAAAAAGTTATTCAATGTTACCATTTCCTAAAATTAATCATTGATATAAAAAAATGTTTTGATTCATCAAACATACGTAAGTAAATAAGTACCCCGCTCTCCCAATATATATATTTTACTTAACATTATTTACATAAATCATTTCAACAGTATTGCATACATGTAAATACAAGCAATGTCACTGTAAAGCATTTCATTCGTAGCATGTGTTTGTTTTCACACATATTCCTCTTCTATCCTTTATTACATCGGACAAAGTGGTTAAACAAGTTCATTTTAGATAATTAAAAATGCATAACTTTAATATTGACATAGTCAAAACTGTAGATTTCTTTTTTGGTTCTATTTGTACGCACGTACAAACACACTTAAACAAAGAAAACTCACGCATACGCTCCCATATATTGCGGGCTAATAATGCTAACTAATATTTCATGATATTAATATTAATTACAATGATCATTACTGTGTAATAAAATTGCATGAAAGTTGTTCGATCGAACCCATATTTTGCTAACACCAGATAGTAGACCTGAATAAAGAAATGATTCCGATATGAAATCCTTAAACTGCACTTTTGGTATGGGGTTACAATCAGAGCGGTTCTAGCGGGGGCGCTAGCTAAGGGCTCAAGCCCACCCCCAATAACAAGAGTGCGATTGTAGCCTGTTTTGTTACTAATATATTGAAGTAAAAAACGGTATGCACAAACATATGAGAATATAGGCCTAAGAATACTCCACAACTGTACTCATCATCTTTCTATTTTTCACCATGTTTCATTCTGTTTCTATCTAAGGCCAAGAGCAAACATAATAATACTGTTAAGCTGAAAGAAAAAAAAAAGTATAGAACCTCGTGGAATATGGATAAGCTATACTGTAGACAGTGTGTTCTCAGTTCAGTTAATTTCAGTTCATATTTTTTGCACTACCACAAAACCCACCCCCGCCCCCCCCCCTTCCATCAGCAATCACTCGTTCCAATCAACGTTTAATGTTTGTTGTCTAGTTAATATTTAGGCGTACGGAATATATATACTATCAACTATTTAAAATAATTAAAAACTCCAACAGTAGAATGAATTTTATAAAGTTAATATTCATATTACCCGTGATTTGAATACAGAGAAAGACATATATATATATATACATTTTTAAAGTCATATAAATAAATATTTAAGCGTACGAAATATCAATATTATCTTCTGTTTAAAATATTGTAAAGCTCAAACAGAACAATGCATTTCAAAAAGGTACTATTTACATTGCCCGTGTTTTAAATACAGAGATCAACATTTTTTGTAAATATCTTTTGTAAAGCTATATAAATACATTTTTAAGCGTACAAAATATAAATACGATCTACTATTTGAAATATTGTAAAACTCAAACAGAAAAATGCATATCATAACGGTACTATTTATATTGCTCGTGATTTGAATAGAAAACATAGAAAGACATATTGTTTAGTCATATAAATAAATATTTAAGTCTGTCTGTCCATATCAAGAACACAGTGAAGAAAATTGCCCGAATAGTAGAGGATAATGAATATTTACTTAAAACAGAAATAGTGAAACATATCACATACATTCTTTATCTCTACGAATTTGATATATATCGGTTACTCATTTTCTGTATATCACATGATGAATAAGAGTATACATAACATATACCAGATTTGAAATATGGTCTTTTCTTCACTTGCGACTTATTTGTTTGCATATATTTACAGGATTTCTGTGTAATTAACGCTACTCAAAACAGACATCCCATCCCCTCCCCACACAATGCCCCTTGTAAATTTGACATAGATGAACTCATTATACAAGCGAAAGGCACCAAGAATAATACAAATTATCCTAACCTTTATGAAGTTCATATATACACCACGTTTTCTGTATCAGCCCCCCCCCCCTTCTGATCAGAACAGAAGTTGATACACTTTCATTTTTCCACTGATATATATAAAGAGAGAGTATCACATTTTAACCAACTTGAGCGGTGCCTTCCATGAGTCACTGCCTACTAACTAGTTACAAGAAATTAAATAACAGATACATTCTTCTTTGCATTACTCCTACGACGCATAAGCTTAGATTGTGACAAATATATTATGTAAAAGATGAACAAAATCATCAACATTGCAAAAGTAACTATAAGTACAATCAGAAACGTATTTCTTGGATAAATTTCTTCCTTAATTTCACCTTTAGTTGATATTGTTGCTCTCACAGTTGAGGAAGAATGATCGTGATGATAGGAGGTGGTTAGGTGAGCGGTGGACACATGTGTGGAAGTTGGACACGGGTCTCCTGGGTAATGCACCTCGCCTTTGGATAATGGGTCCCACACAATGTTATTGCAATCACATTTTTCTTTGGGTTCTATCAGCTGGGAAGAGCAACAGTATACATGGTGGCGATTCTGTTGTACCAGTATTGTCTGTTTCAACGTGTTATCGTTTTCATCAGGTGCACCTAAATGAGGCATCCGGATACCCCCTTGGTAGCATTGAATCTGCCCTAACATACTCCCAACTGTAGCTATGCAGTGCAGCTTCTCCCAGTCTCCTGCATAATCATGACTACCACCAAAACTACAATATGCCACGCCGGGGAGAAAGTCCACATGTAGGCCAATCCTTGTGATGTAGTCTCCATGATATGTAAGGAGAATATATGTTCCTCCATCAAGTCTTTTCAGTTTGTCTATACTTAGTTGAAGGAAACAATGATCTTCATCTTCTTCAGTCTTTTCCACAACTGTGAATCTTTCAGACTGATCAGGATTAAGTGAGAGAAATTCTGGGTTTGTTGAACTGTAAAATGGACGTCTGATTCCATTCTGCAATGTGATCTTTGTACTGTTACATGGATAAGAGAATTCAAGCTTTACTGACTCTCCCTCTATGGCATTTGAAAATGAATCACATCTAATTGATGTTATTAAAGAAACAACGATGATGAAAGCACTGGGAAGAAAAGCTTTTTAGACCAACACATGGTGTCTTATGTCAACACTAAATGAGAAAAGATCACTATGCAATGGCGCCTGAAAATGTTATTAGGCATGCCAAACCAAACAAAACACTTAAAAATAATCTCAATTACTATTTACAGAATATATACGTTTGTCAAAAAATAGGATGAGATAGAAGTGGTGCTAGAAACACTGAAAGTCCTTGGCAGTCAGTTGGGATGATGATGATGACGATGATGATAATCAGGATAATGTAACGTAGTTCCTCTTCTTTCTCTTCAACTACATATGATATATGCGGCTCTGTAAATTATTTTTAATTCTGTTACATATGAAAATAACCGGCCCGTTTCTCAGTTTTGAGCCTAGAGATTTTCACTTTCCAAAGTGGTTTAGGATTGATTCCATGAAAGTTTTCCTCATCTGAACTCTTTCTTCTTCTTCAAGCAAAGCGTATTTGTCTTGTTGGATAATACTCGTCTTTAAATGAAGTGATGGTGGAATAAGGCTAAGAGGATCATCTCTCCGAAAACGTTGACAAAGGTAGAACGTAACTTACCAGCACTGATCATTTGCAGTCGTTAAGTTGAAAATCTGAAAATATAAGGTAGATTGCTATTTTAAAATTATTTCTATATCGAGACCAATGGAGATTATGGATTGATAATGCTATTTTGAAACTCGAAGCGTCAGTATACTGATTCCCGTTGAAATCAAACACCATGCCCCACAATATTCCATTATTCCCTCAATGGAAATGGTTTTAGACAAGCAGAACCTAGCATCTCCTTGTACAGGTAAACCCCTTTAAAAAAAAGAGGGGGCGTACCGACATTGGTGAAATAGTTCAAAGACAAGAACTTTGTCAACAAAGAGCTTCACTAGAATCACGCCTGGATTGGATACGAGGTCAAACATTATTCAAAATATTATCAGTATTCAAACAACATAATGGCGTTCCTCATAATTATATCCCTTCTCTGTGTGAATTATGAGTCATGTAGAGCATGGACTTCGACCAGTCTGAGACTGTTCAGTCAGACCGCAGCGCTCGCAAAATCGCCCGTATTTATTCAAGTCGTATGCATGTTTTTGCTCCCCTTGCATACGTAATAAGCAAAAACATGGCACAGTTCTAGTTCTTCTTATCTGCTCAGGATTTATTTAATGACAATGAATTTGTCATGAATATCGAGCCAGAATAATAAACATTATAGTGTACTATTCAATAAGTAGTGAGTGATGTTTTAAAATGTGAAAAATACACGAAGAAAACTTGGAGAAAAAAAATATTTGGAGAGTCGGATATTCATGTTAAAAAATCATTTTTATCGGGGGTGCGTCTCGTTAAATTTTGGCTTACCACATAATGTAGCTATTTTCCTAACATAATATCATACTTCCTATCGATGTCTATCTCAATACCAGTCAGGAACTAGCAAAGTAGTAGCTGATGCATAATAGACTTCGCCGGAAAACTGACATGGCCGATCGGCGAGCGTTTTGCGTGAAGATCAACCGGGGGATACTACGCTATATCTAGTTCTGCGTCGATTATCGATGTATTGTGCGGTCCAACCTGTCCGTGCGGTATACGTGAACACGCACGGAGGATAGACAGAGATTAGGGGTATTCATGTATTACTCTCGGGTGCTTAACCCCCGGACGTAGAGGCTTTGTATTGCCCCACATACTTATTATTGTGTATGATACTCATGCGCTACATAATAATAGAAGTGTACAGAAAGTACAAGTTGGATTCGGATACGCACACAAGTACACTCAAGTACAATATAAAATACCAGCTCTAGAATGAATAGGGGACAGAAGGGAGGATTTAAGTGTCTATATAGGCTATTTTTGGCCATGTTTTGATATCATTTTAACAAAGAAGACACATTATTCTTTCTCAAATGTATATTTGTGTAAATACAAGCTTTCGGGGCAATGTGATTGAAAAATGAAAATATGATTGTTCCCATCCCTGCTAATAATTTTATGGTTGTAAAAGTTCTGAAATGTGTTTTTATATTTGTAAACCATGGACTAATGAGAAGAGCCTTAAACAGGAATTTATTTTGGTAATTCCCAGGCATTCGATGATGGTAATATTTTATTTGATAATTCTTTTGTCAATTGTGTAACTCCAGTTCATGTGTATTCCTGGAAATAAAATATTACAAAATTCTTTCCCTTATTCTCTTTTCTGTTCGATTTTGTTTTATAGTTACCCGCGGAATATATATCTGGTAATTTATTTTCTGATTTTGTTTATGTGTTTATGACCCTCAGATAAAAATCTTAGTGTGCGGTGGGCTGAAGGGCTCAAATAAAAATTATAGAATTCTAATTTTCATCTTCAACATCATTATCACAATCATCGTCGCCATCATCATCACGATCTTTATCATCATCACCATAGCCATCATCACCACCGACATCATCACCATCACGACCAACAGCATTGGCATCATAATCACCGTCACCATTCATTGCCATCACCACCACCATCGGCATTGCCATCACGATCATCGCCATCATCATCATCATAATCACCGTCATCATGATCACCGTCATCATCATCACCATAGCCATCATGATCACCATCACCACTGACATCACCATTGCCATCATAATCACCGTCATCATTATCATCATCACCATGATCGCCATCACCACTGACATCACCATTGCCATCATCTCCACCATCACCACCATCACCATCATGCTCACCACCATCACAATCATCATCACCAACCTATCAAAATATGTCAATGCTCGACTATTTACATTATGTTCACCTTGTGTAGGTACTATTTTTGGATGAAATACAAATTTAAAAAAATATCTTTTAAAAAGATTATTATTAATATATATATATATATATATATATATTTTTTTTTTTTTTTTTTTTTGGGGTGTTATTTAACAGGTCTGTGTAATTTACATTTCTTAATCAACATTCATGCTAACTAACCCAGAAGAAACCAGCTCTGGTTTCTTTTGAATAGCCTAGTAAACAGACAACGGTTAAACAACAAAATTATTATTAACACTACTAATAATAATAAATGAAATAGGACTAGGAATAAAATTTCCATTTTCTATATTTTATTTATAAACTGACTTTGACATTTATGTTGAGACCATCACACGCATAAAATGTGTCGCTGAGAATAAAAGTATTATTAGAGTAAAAAAATCGTTAAATTGTATAAAGGTTCAATCAGTTTTCTATTAATATAATAAATGCTTTGTTCGTGTGAAGCTCCGAATACCACCTTGGAAGTATCAGAGATAAAAAATGTAATCACTGAAATTGAATTTTTCTTTTACTGAAAGAATAAGCTGAACAAAATCCTTCTCATCCTTCTCCCAAACTCCCTGTTCAAGATTGTTTGTTCCTATGTGAAGCAAAACTGCTGTTGAGTGTCGAGTCTTCAAATAAAGGCATGGAGTCCAGCAAATGTTGATCCAGGAACTTATGCAATGGAGACTGATGTGTGATGTCTGTGTCTTTCGAAAACTTTTTGTCAATGTTCCACAACTTTCGATGGTTGAGTGCGTCTGTCAGAAAAACAACAACAAATGATAAGAAGAAGGAATATAAAATGGTTTAGTTCAATGTTGGGGATTTGAAAAGATCTGATCAAAGTAGCTAGCCATTTATATTTGACAAAACTGGCTTGCATTCAAATTGATCTTTTAAATGAAAATAAGTCAGGTGTCAGATTCATGAAGTTTTCCCTTCATTTTTCCACATGTGCACAAGTTGTAAAATATAAAATGTAAGTGTTTAACTTTGGCTTTTGTTTTAATTCTGCTCTGTTCATATAAATCATAATACAACTCGCACAAGGGAAATGCTGCTTATTTCTATGGCTGGTTGTAAAGTTTGAGTTGACCAGAAGTCAGAACCAAAGTTTGAGAATCCCTAAATTAATATAATTAATATAATAATAGTCTATATATATCCAATAATCCAGCTCAGCCGGCAGCCTCAGCTCAGCCGGCAGCCTCAGCTCAGCTCAGGATTCGAGTTCTTTACAATTCGATCACACCCCCTTGATACTTGTCTAAACATGCTTAAACCCTTAGAAATATACTTATAAAACATATCATTTAGTCTAGATTTATAATGAATAGCAATGACTAATGAGCAGTCGATTTATTTACATTGCTGACGATTCGCGACAACAAAAACTAAAAAGCTGACAAAAATATACTTATAAATATACTTATAAAACATATCATTTAGTCTAGATTTATAATGAATAGCAATGACTAATGAGCAGTCGATTTATTTACATTGCTGACGATTCGCGACAACAAAAACTAAAAAGCTGACAAAAATATATACACATGGGACTACATAAATTTGTGCAGTATGCGCCACACAATGGCACAGCGACACGCAAGACACCCCGCCATTCCTGACTGAAAAGCCGTAGCCATAGCAATTTCCCGCGGTTTCGAATCATTTTCCGTCTACTTCCGGTAGATTTCCAAAATATAGTCCAATAATTTGGGCATATTTCTTATTCAAACATTACTTGCGTCTACATGTTTTCAACATCAAACGATGGACTGGTTATCAAAGTCGACGTAGGATGCAAAAATCGAAATAATATTATCAATACCAGTCAGGAACTAGCAAAATATGACACTATGTAATGAGTAGTTAATTTCGAGGACTAAAAAACGCTCTTTTTGTTTGCGATAAAAGTAGGCAAAAATCAAACTAATTTGGGCAAATTTGGTGTCAAAGACAGCGAAAATTTCAGAGATTGACTTACCCCATAATTCCGCCATGATGAATTGCACTGTAAGCCGTATGAGGGCTACGAAATGATGCTACCAAAATCCCGTGGCTGGTCTCGTGTTTTACGAGAGCGTTGTAAGCGAGCTTTTCACCGCACGAGAATCTGAATAAAAATTGCCGTACAGCCTCATTATCGCGCACGCTGCGGTCTGACTGTGAGTAAAATTTCCTACATGCAGCTTGCCTGGAAATTTCCATTCACATTTTCCATACTATCAAGTAAACAGGAATTCCTAAGACTACCACGTGCATTCTCTCTCTTTCTCCCTCTCTGCCTCTCTCTCTCTCTCTTTCTGTCTCTCTCTCTCTGTCTCGCTCTCTTTCTCCCTCTCTGTCTATCTATGTCTCTCCATGTCTCTCTCTCTCTCTGTCTCGCTCTCTTTCTCCCTCTCTGTCTATCTATGTCTCTCCATGTCTCTCTCTCTCAGGTTCTCCATCTACGTGTACGTTTTTAAAATAATATTTATCTCAGTCTTCTCATTTTTTCCCCAGAGATATTATGACTCCTTATCCTGTGTATATAGCCATTAAACATCTAATTTTTGTTCGTCCTCGCCTCTTTTTTTCCATTATCAATTTATCTGTTTATTTTCTTCTTATAGGGTATAAGAAACAGTCTGTAGAGAAATTACAAATTTAGTGTAATTGTAACTTAATAAGATCTGTAGTGATGAAAAAAAAAATGTCAAGCTACCCGGTTTTATACGTGTTTGAACCAAACAGCATTTCTATGTGCGATGGCTCCCCCACCCCAACCATCACCACCTCAATCACCACCACCATTACCAAAGAAGAAAACTTCGGACGAGAAATTTCGAATCAATCATGGCAGAGGTAACGTGGCCATGACATCTAAAGTAGGATAATTTGATAAAATGCCAAGGGCATCCTGGATCTTAAAGCCCAATTAAGTGACTTTCAAATGCTAAGACATATCCTATATATGTTATCTGTCCCAGTTGTAGATTATGTTTCTATGTGCGAAGGAGGGTTTATATTTCCTGTTCGTTATCCATTTGCTTCAGTAAGGAGAAAATCCTATTGCCTCGTTGACACTTCCACGCATTTTGGTCCCGCACTGCCCCGCTGTATGGCGTGCCAATGCGTGCCAATTAGTGGCACGCAGTCGCACGCAGGGTCACGTCTAATTTACGAATAGTTCACGCAATGCGTAACCACCAGGACACGCATTCGTAGACTATGCGCATGGCATGCGAAAACTGCGCGGGAAGTATGCGCAGCCATTGCGCAAATTGTGAGCAAATTAGTCGTTAACTAGTCGTGAACATGCGTGTCACTAGGCCAACGGACACGCATCGGCGCGCATCGGCGCATCGGCACGCACTGGCACGACTTGGTAGCGCATAGGGTGCTCATAGTTCACGAAGTGTTCACGAACGTTGCCAAAAAAAAATTGTCGTGCCAAAATTTTGAACATTTTGAAAATTCTGTCACGCATTTCACGCACGGCCCGCATCTGCCTGTATCCGCCCGCATCCTCCCGCACGCTACCACGAATACTTCTCGCATTGGTACGCAAGAGTACGTGTCTATGCGCAAACTATGAGCAAACCAAAATGCGGGCAAGCGTCAACGAGGCAATATGCTGCAATCGTAGCAATTAAGGCGATGTCAAAGACAATTGTTCTTTTTTACAATAACACGCAACACACACACACACACACACGCACACGCATACGCGTCCACGCGCGCGCACACACATGCACAGGGTGGGGGTTGTGGGATAACAAATAGCTTATTACATGTACATTTATTTTGTTTGTTCAAGCTTGTATATTATAGGCTAATTACATATCCCGGACCAGCCACGCCCATTATCCAACAATTTATGAACACTCTTAAATTAGCTCCACACAATATGTAGCTGAGCTGGGCTAAAACTGCCAGCAGTAATATTATCATATTGAAATACTCTCGTGGAACATGACTTTACAACTGTCAAGTTATTTAATTTCATTTATCTTCATTTCCAAACACAAGAAATAACAAAACATAATGTTGACATGTGCAAAGCATGTTTCATAATCAGTTTTAAAGGTAATGCAAAGTTTTGGGAAATTCTGGAATTGGATGGATAGTAATTTCCCATATGAGGTCTTATAACTCTTTCAGGACATGGTTTTTTTAAAGGGCTAAATTGATCACATGTTGTTCTTCAAATTTGCAAGAATTGTTTTCTTTCATTGCTACATTGTTGTAATAGAATAATGCATAGGTAGAAAATTGGTTGAAAAGTTGAAAAATGGCAAATTTCTATTGCATTACCATGATATGTATGGAACCTCTCAACATATTGCAAATTAAGGATTTTATAGCTTATTTATTCCTTTTTGTAATACCTAGCATCAAATGCAATATGATCATGCAACAGAAAATGGTTGCAGTGTGTGCAGAAATTTTTGCCCTTTCTACTCACACATCTAGTAATTTTGTTGGGCTTTGAATAAAAAGTTATTAAGCTGAACCACAAAATGTGGAATGATTGTCGTAAAAGCGATAAATAATATTGGATGATGGGGATAACCATATCTGTTATTTAATTTACCCATCTCAAGTCTCTGCGGGAGCAGGATAAGTATAGAACATTTTCTTTTGTACTTCAGGAGGGGAAATATCTTAGAATGCTTCTGATAATTCACAATTTCCTGATCATAATCAACCACCTTGCTTATTTAATGTAAGAGGAGATAGCACATAGAAATAAGGAAAAACAAATTTCTTCAACTTTACATGGTTTTCATGAGCAAGACATAAGCAAAACATTTCTTTGTTTTATATCTGAAAACGGGATCTTCTAAATTCTAAAAAAATTGGGGTTGTGGGTATATAATTAATTAAATAACAAGCTAATCGCCAGTTTGTAGGACTTTCAGGAAGTTTTCCGTCTAAGGTGTCGTGTAACAAAGGTTTATTCACTTGACTCTCAATCCAAGGGTGGAGGCTTCGAATCCCATCTCGGCACTATCATCCTTTGACAAGACATTAGTCCACTTTTGCCACTCTCCACCCAGGTGTAGCTGGGTACCCTATACCAGAGTGCTTCATATTTCACTGGTAGTTATTAGTACCGGGGTAATGGTGTTGGAGCGCCAGAAGTGTCACGATATCGACGTGACGGACATATGCACTATAATTATCAAACCATTGAGTTACTGTAAAATTGGTCTAGTACTCAGGCAGCACGACGAAGTGCCCCTGTAAGTAAGCAAGATATTAGACCAAATGGGTTTTAGACCATGTATTGTTAATTGTGGCGTAGTATAAATTTTCGAACTTTATTTATAACAATAAATTATTTGATAAAAATATAGAATATTATAGAATTATATAAATATAAGAATACAAATTTTCCACAGTTCACACTTCACTTCTACTTCTGGCTCAGGGTAGCGACAGCAAAATAATGACGACACATGTCTCCAAACCTCTCAGAACATTCCACCACCCAACCCGAACTTGGCTACGTGTCCGATTTGAATGTTGGCTATTGTTACCAGAAGTAGTAGTAACGTGGGTATTTCCACCACCATGTACTTTTTATTTTTACAAGTGTTTACTATAGTATCAGTGCACTGTTGACTTGTAGAAGCAATATCAAAGCTTACCCGTGAACACGTGCAACTCGTCTGTTTACTTTCATGTCGAGCATGTACTTTGATCAGTCTGAGACTGTAATGAGTTCAATCTTCTACATGCAGCTTGCCTGGAAAATTCCATTCAGACTTTCGACACTAACCATGTTCAGACGGGGGCTTCCTAGTCGGCGTAAGTTAATCCCTGCATCAGTAAATATCCCATAAATATTTTACTTACACCCTTAGACCCCGTTTACAGTGAGAAAAGGGCCAGGGCCGGGCCGGGCCGGCCCGGCCCGGCCTTTTTGCTCACTGTAAACGGGGTCTTAGTTGTCCATACCCTCTTACTCGGACCAACTTGCCACGATTAAGTTAACACGATCTTCCACCAACCCAGTCTTACTCAGCGTAACTGCCGGAAGTCACGGGCGGAGCTAGGATTTTCCAAAAAGGGTGGGGGGAGGCGTGGAAATTTCGAAATTGCGAGCGCGAAGCCTATACAGTGTGCGGTCCAGAGCCCGTTTAATCGGCCCCGGAAAATGTTGAACCTTAAGATGCTCAATGGTACATTCTGAGGCATTTCTGAATGAGTAAACTGAAGATTAATGTGATTTTTGTTGTTGTTGTTGAAGGTAACCCCGTGCCCCCTGGATCCGCCCCTGGAAATGGGGGCTCCGCACTAGTCGACCTCAGCCCACCTTCCTCATCTAAACCGTGCGAAATCTTCATTTTCATTTTCGATTGTAAACAAACAACCATCGTGAAAGGTCACAGCTACTCCGAGTGCCAAGTGAGAGCATTCACACGGTAAACTTACGCTACCATCGAGTCGTGTTAGCGCGTTACTCCTGGATAAATCCTGGAGTAAATCGGTCGGCGTAAAGGTCGGCATAGCCAACACGACTTTCGTTCAGACGACCTCACCATATTTACGCCGACTAGCTCTAAACACGACATTTACGCCGACCAAAATTGCCATCGTGTGAACACGGCTACTATAAGAAAACAGGAATTCATAAGGATACCACGTGCATTATCTCTCTTTCACCCTCTCTGCCTCTCTCTGCCTCTCTCTGTCTCTCTCTTTCACTTATTCCATCTATGTGCATGTTTTCTCGAAACATTTATCTCAGTTTGTTCTTATTTTTTCTTCTTTTAGAGATATTCTGACCCCTTATCTATCCCACTATTCCAGGTTATATGTTTTTCTCAATGCACTCCATCTGAAAAAAATTTATGGTGCATTTTAGGGAATGGTGGAAGTTTACTTCTTTGTTATTTCTTACTTATTTACATTCATTATTATTGAATCAGTAGACCTGTCTTATAATTAGGTGATCTGTCATTGACAGATCACCTATTGATTTTGTCAGAATTTTCTTTCTTTATTATTATTATTATTTATTATTTATTTATTTTTATTTCATCCGTACACTTTTTTGTGTAAACGTTTACTTGAAATCGACATGTTCAATTTCCTTCGAATTTCTGTCAGTCATCAGGCCCTATAATATCAAGTTCAAGTAACTTTTTCAAGGTCATGGAGTCATCGTGACGTCATCCAGGCGCCATTTTGTAAACATCAGGTCATTATGTTATCTCGATAACGAGTAATCAAAAATCAACCATATTTGGTATACATCAATTTTAGGTCAAAGGTCAACAAAAAAAGTCGACAAAATCCACGTGCGCACCTCGACGCGCGCGTACGCGCGCATCAAAATTTCAAAATGCTCCAATTCGTCCCAAATTTTGTTTGCACACGTTTCAGGCCATTTTAAGCATTTTCAAAATTTGCGCGCGCGCACTTATGCGCGCGTTTTTGCGCGTTTTGCATTTTGCAACATCAAATCACCGAATTTTTCTAGCATCATATTTGGCACATTTTTCCAAGCATTTTGATACCTTGTTCTCTTTTTTCTGACCAGTAATAACGCAATGAGCGTCCGTCAAAGTATAACAGCACCCGCGGACCGCGCTATCTCTATCCACAATACATAGGCAAAAACATGCCTATACAAAACTCATTGTAACTCTTCAGAATGGATGGATACCCCAATTTTTTTCATATTTGGATAGATTATGAGTCGGAGATATGATTTCATGTCTCATTTGACCCTCAATCAACTCATGACGTCATCATATGGCCTCCGAACTCAAAATTTCAATTTGCATATTATGACGTCAGCATATTTTTGGAAAATTGATTGTATCTCTGTAAATATTGATCGATTTTCTTCCAAATTTTGATATGTTCTAGCTGAGACAATTCTCTACAAATGCAGTTACCACGATTTTTCATTTTGACAAAGGCATCATGGCGTATTTTTGCGATTAAAGGAGGCATGTCAATTTTTCACATTTTGCGTGTATTCTCTATGGGACATGACTTTTTCCTAAACTGGATTCTACATTCCCGTCTTTCGCGAGCAATATCTCCGTCGTTTTAGTTTTGTTTTTGCTGAGCTTTGAGTATGTTGTAGCTGAGACAATAAGCTATCACAAGTGTGCCCTTTATTTTTCGATCAGATGCCGGGATCATGCTCATATTTCACTTGCAAAGTGGGATTTGAGAATTCCATTTTCCGTTCACGTGTAATGTCTATGTGGATTATTTTGGTATAGTGGTCATAGCACTTGCCTCCCATTCCGGCGACCCAAGTTCGATTCCTGGTGGGTCATTTTTTTTTTTTTGCCGTCGTTTTAAATTTGATTTTATGATCTTCTTCGACTATTATAACATATTATCATATACAATCACAAACAATGTAATAAAATGCCTAATTTTGCGTGTTATATCTATGGGGAAGAATGTCAATCGTTTGAGTACAACCCTATGGGAAATCTGATTCCTTGTCGTGTATTAAACCTATAGGGTTAATCTCCCAAGTCTGTTGGAATATATCAAATCATCCCATTTTCATGATGTTTAGTCTCCTTCCCAGACGTTTATACTTTCCAGTAATTCAGCCTAGGTATATGCAATCTTTACGTCTCTCCCGCGGACATAGAATTGTTTACATGTCTATAACTTCTCTCTTTCTCTATAATATAGTAAATATTCAATTCTATTTATGCTGGAAATATTAAAAGCATCGTTCTCCATTGCATCTCTTTCTCTTGCTCTGTCTCTCCTCTCTCTCTTGCTCTGTTTCCCTTCCCCTCTCTTGATCTGCCCTCTATCCTTCTCTTGCTCTCTCATTGCATCTCTCTCTCTACTCTTTCACTCTCTCCCTATCTCAGTCTCCCTCTCTTGCTCTGCCTAGCTCCCTCTGTCTCTGCCTCTCATTGTATACTCTCTCACCCTCTCCCTTTCCCTGCCTCTGGTTCTCGTTCTCCCTCCGATATCTATTGTAATTTTCTTTAATTTCCACTAGCTCTTCATTTTGCCCTTTGTATTCTTATTTCACCCCTACCATGTTTCCTTATACTATCCTCTCTACTTCAAAGTGTATGCATTCTGATTCCTTTTCTTTCCTCGGTCCAGCTCATGTATTTTTACATGTCAATAACTCGTCTCCCTCTCTCCTTCTCTATATCTATATTTTCATTAAATTTCATTATGATCATGATTTTGATCATAATCATTTCTCAATATTTTGTTCATCAGTTAAGTTATCACTTCAGTTCAGGTCACAGTTCAATCTATCAGTTCATTCATCAGTTCATCAGTTTAGCTCATCAATTCAGTTCATTTCACATCAGTTCAATATATCAGTTCATCAGTACTTCATTCATCAGTTCATATCTTAATACATCATTTTACATTAACATCATTAAATTGGATCATTGAATTGAAGATTAGCATGATCATAAGAATTGAAGACAGATCACCTAATTCGTCCTGATGACGAATTACTTTTCTAGTTTTTCTTTTTAATTCCAACCTTTTTGACTTCCATGAAGTATTTAAAATAAAGGAAGAAAGGATTGTAAGCGTGATGAGTTTTGTTTGTGATGCTCCGTTCACTGTGCATCGAAAGAGATGTGAGCTCCATGAATAAACATCGATGGAAAATGTCAACTTCTATTGCTATACATTACAATGTAATTCACATGTTACCTGTGGGCTATGGTCCACTTCACTGTGTGCACCATGAAGCTCTGTTCACACATGAAGCAATAATGCTGTATTAAAAACTAACTACTGAAAATTAAAGAAGCTAAATGATTACATGTATGTGTAGTGATATTTGTTGTGCTTTTACAAGATTGCCTCAAACTTGAATTTTAAGTTTCCCATATGAGGTCTTGTAACTCTTTCAGGACATGTTTTTTTAAGGGCTAAATTGATCACATGTTGCTCTTCAAATTTGTCACAATTTTTTTCTTTCATTGCTATATTGTTGTAATAGAATGCAATGTCTCTGAAACCATATGCATGGGTAGAAAATTGGTTGAAAATTGAAAAAGATTGCAAAGTTCTATTGTAATATAATGATTTGGAGCCTCTGAACACTTTCTATTCACACATCTGGTAACTTTTGGGGGCTTTGAACGACAAAAATGTGGAATGACTGTCGCAAAAGAAATAATATAGGATAATGGGGATAACACTATCTGTTATTTACCAATCTGAACTCTCTGTGGGAGCAGGATATTAAAGTATAGAACCTTTTTTGTGTACTTCAGGAAATAAAGAGGTGAAATATCTTAGAATGCTTCTGAGCATAATCAACCACCTTGCTTAATTAATGTAAGAGGAGATAGCACATAGAAATAAATATGTATACATAGGTTTTCGTGAGCAAGACATGGGCAAATCATTTCTTTGTTCATTATCTGAAAACAGGTTCATCTAAATTCTAAAAGATTGAAGTTGTGGGTATATAATTAATTAACTAACAAGCTAATCGCCAGTTTGTAGGACTTTCATAAATTTTCCCGTCTAATTTTGGCTCGGTGTAAAAATGTCAGAGGTAAAAATGTCAGAGGAAAAAATGTCAGAGGAAAAAATGTCAGAGGTAAAAATGTCAGAGGAAAAAATGTCAGAGGAAAAAATGTAAGAGGTAAAAATGTCAGAGGTAAAAATGTCAGAGGTAAAAATGTCAGAGGTAAAAATGTCAGAGGTAAAAATGTCAGATGTAAAAATGTTAGAGGTAAAAATGTCAAAGGAAAAAATATCAGAGGTAAAAATTTCAGAGGAAAAAATTTCAGAGGTAAAAATGTCAGAGGTAAAAATGTCAGATGTAAAAATGTCTGAGGTAAAAAAAAAAGAGGTAAAAATGTCAAAGGAAAAAATGTCAGAGGTAAAAATGTCAGAGGAAAAAATGTCAGAGGTAAAAATGTCAGAGGAAAAAATGTCAGAGGTAAAAATGTCAGAGGTAAAAATGTCAAAGGAAAAAATATCAGAGGTAAAAATTTCAGAGGAAAAAATTTCAGAGGTAAAAATGTCAGAGGTAAAAATGTCAGATGTAAAAATGTCTGAGGAAAAAATGTCAGAGGTAAAAATGTCAGAGGAAAAAATGTCAGAGGTAAAAATGTCAGAGGTAAAAATGTCAGAGGAAAAAATGTCAGAGGTAAAAATGTCAGAGGAAAAAATGTCAGAGGTAAAAATGTAAGAGGAAAAAATGTCAGAGGTAAAAATGTCAGAGGGCAAAAATGTCAGAGGAAAAAATGTCAGAGGTAAAAATGTCAGAGGTAAAAATGTCAGAGGAAAAAATGTCAGAGGTAAAATGTCAGAGGTAAAAATGTCAGAGGTAAAAATGTCAGAGGAAAAAATGTCAGAGGTAAAAATGTCAGAGGTAAAATGTCAGAGGGCAAAATGTCAGAGGAAAAATGTCAGAGGTAAAAATGTCAGAGGTAAAAATGTCAGAGGTAAAAATGTCAGAGGTGAAAATGTCAGAGGTAAAAATGTCAGAGGTAAAAATGGTAGAGGTAAAAATGTCAGAGGTAAAAATGTCAGAGGTAAAAATGTCAGAGGAAAAATGGTCTGAGGTTAAAATGTCAGAGGTAAAAATGTTAGAGGTAAAAATGTCAGAGGTAAAAATGTCAGAGGAAAAATGGTCAGAGGTTTAAAATGTCAGAGGTAAAAATGTTAGAGGTAAAAATATATACAAAAGCGTGTTACATATTGGTAGTGGTTGTATATTAGGCTAATCGAAAAGATATAACGAAGGATTCTCTGCAGTCATTAATTTCAGCGCTGCTTTATTTTCTTCTTTCTTTAACTTTTATTTACCTTTCCGCCCGAAATTGTGACTTTTTGCCCGATTATTGCCGAGGGAGACGGGGAGACGGGGCCCGGGGTATCCTTCTTTTGGGGGCATAGTGACCCGGCAGCCTCCCTCATACGCCTTAATTTGTCTAAGCAAGTGATACTGGTACACTGAGTAAACTTCTCGAAAAAAGAATGTCTAAAATCGAGAAGTTTGGCCATGAATTATAGGCGGAGTTGTGGCTCGATGGTGTAATCATTAAATAAAAAGAAAAGTCATCACAGCTCCCCAAAAGAGGATAAGATATCACGCTGTGAGTCCTCCCCCTCCCACTTCACCGTCCCTCCTGAAGATTGTTGGACATTTTAACAGCGTGGCAATGACTACTATAAAATGTAATTTCCTACAAATGCATAATGTCACTTTCTTGTGGGCTTGATACTTTGATACTTTGATATACAAAGCAGAAAGCCGCCCATGTTACATCTAATGCTAACCGCACCAACACATTCCAGAGAGGCGAGCGCTTTGCAAAGAGTTGATCGTCATTTTATTGCGGTATAAATAGTCTGGGTGAACATCAATAAGCAGCTTTGATACTCTGATACAAAGCAGAAAGCCGCCAATGTTACATCAAATGCTAACCGCACCATCACATTGCAGATAAGCGCGCGCTTTGCAGATGTTCTGTTTAAGCTACATCGTTCTATAATTATTTGCTGTGAGAGACCAAACTCTGAAATTGACAAATATTTATTCATGAGTAACATATCAGAAACATAGTTTTACTGTACACATTTATAGCATCATGATACTGCTTGTATACATGATAATATTGTTTGAAGGATATTTGGTGCAAGATTTATAAAAGGTGTGCTGGCATACACTGTATACGACAGTTTCCAGCATGCAGGTACATATTCGTACAAGTCTACACATTAAACAAAATGCATCATGAATTTGGCAGAAAAAAAACAGTTGAAACTGAGGGACTTAAACTGTATTTCTCCCACGTTTCTTAATCACAAACATGATTTTTTTAAAATATAAAGTTACACAGTGTTATGGTCGAAAGCACATACCTGGCTAGATATGTCTCAACGTTTACTACTAGGCCTACTATCTGACATCCTTCAAGCGAAGCTTTGATATTGTTTGTTAAACTTTTGTAATAAAGTATTGATGAGGGGAACAAAGCATCCGTGTCTTTTTCTTAATGTTTTCTTGTCATAACAGTCTTTGCTGGGATGGACATGAAGATGGGTCTAATTACTGAATTTGTGGCATTTCTGTGCGATCTTTATAACTGATTCCCTGTTTTATCTCATTCAATCTTAATATTCTATGTGCTTAGGCCTACTTCCTCAAAATCAAATAAACATTAAAACAACCAATTTAAAATATGATAGAAAAAAAAAATGATAGAAATTAATATATGCAAACCTGATCACAAAATATAAGTTTCAAATTTATTTTCCACATTGTATTATCCTCAGGACATGTACGAAGTACAATACACAGTCATTTATAAAATATAGTAGAATAGCCCAATAGCTTTCGTCTCGACATTTTGTGTGATAAAGTGCTGAGATATTATGACGGCACCAATTTTTACCCCTAAATTTTTTTTGTACCTGACATTTTTACCTCCGACATTTTTACCTCTTACATTTTTTCCTCTGACATTTTTACCTCTGAAATTTTTACCTCTGACATTTTTACCTCTTACATTTTTACCTCTGACATTTTTACCTCTGTCATTTTTTCCTTTGAAATTTTTAGCTCTGACATTTTTTCCTCTGACATTTTTTCCTCTGACATTTTTACCTCTGACATTTTTACCTCTGACATTTTTTCCTCTGACATTTTTACCTCTGACATTTTTACCTCTGACATTTTTACCTCTGACATTTTTACCTCTGACATTTTAACTCTGACATTTTTACCTCTGACATTTTTTCCTCTGACATTTTTACCTCTGACATTTTTTCCTCTGACATTTTTTCCTCTGACATTTTTACCTCTGACATTTTTACCTCTGACATTTTTACCTCTGACATTTTAACTCTGACATTTTTACCTCTGACATTTTTTTCCTCTGACGTTTTTACCTCTGACATTTTTACCTCTGACATTTTTTCCTCTGACATTTTTTCCTCTGACATTTTTTCCTCTGACACTTTTTCCTCTGAAATTTTTACCTCAGACATTTTTACCTCTGAAATTTTTACCTCTGACATTTTTACCTCTGACATTTTTTCTCTGACATTTTTACCTGGCACCCTAATTTTAAGAAGGTTTCGTGCAATAACGGTTCATTAACTTGACTCTCAACCATGGGTTGAGGCTTCGAATCCCATCCCGGCACTATCATCCTTTGACAAGACATTAATCCACTTTTGCCACTCTACACACAGGTGTAGCTGGGTACCCTATATTCCAGAGTGCTTCATATTTCGTTGATAGTTATTATGACGAGGGTAATGGTGTTGGAGCGCCAGAAGCGTCACGACGTGACAGACATGAGCGCTATATAAAAGAAGCCACCATTATTATATTTATTAACTCATTGGGTTACCGGAAATTGGTCTAATACTCAGGTGCCATGACTAAGTGACCTTGTAAGTAAGCAAAATATTAGGTCGAATGGGTATTAGACCAGGAATTTTTTATTGTGGGGGTAGTGTAATGATTTGGAACTTTATTTATAACAATAGATTATTTGATTAGGCCTACTAAAATCTCCATTGATAACAATGAATTGTTGGATGCTTTTGTAGACGGGCCGGTAAAAATATTCCAAAGTCACACTTGACTTCTACTTTTCGCTCAGGAGAAAAACAACAAACTAATGACGACATATGTATCGTAACCTCTCAGAACTTAATTTACACCTCCCAACCCGAACTTGGCTACGTGCCCAATTTCAATGTTGGCTATTGTTACGACAATAAGTTCTAGATTCGTCGTTTTTTTTTCTTTTGTCACCGGGCATATTGCATGTTTATAGTGCGTCGAAGAAAGTATGTGATTCCTACCACAATGTCTACACCTTTGCTTACGCCAATCATTTGTACCCGACGCAATACACACGTTCAACAAAACTGTAATCAGGGAAAATATACCATACTTATCTACATAAACTAGAGTCTATATACCATTTATGTTATAGTAAGAGAAATACATGATTATCGATATGAACTCCAAATGAATACTACCACAGATATAATATACAAATGAATGCAAGAGTAGAGGACTAAATTGTAAACAAAATAGAACGACACTAAATAATGATGAAGATGATGATTACGAATAGAACAAGATATTGAAGGAAGAGAACAAAAATAGAAGCGAAATAATGTTTTAACGAGTAAACAATTGATTAGATGAATAACAATTATGAATAGACCATGTAGAGTTACATTCCTTTGATTCTTTGAACAGATAATATTTCCTTGGTCGTTTGTATGTTTATACATGTGTGTATTTCTATTGTTTAATTGTTGATTGTGGCGTAGTATAAGGTTTTCGGAACTTTATTTAAAACAATAAATTATTTGATTCGGCCTACTAAAATCTCCATTAACATTCCAACAATAAATCATACTTGACTTCTACTTCTGGCCTCAGAGTGCATGCAAACAAATAATGACGACGCATGTTTCCAAACATGCCTGAACTTCAACGTCCCAAATCGAACTTGGCTACGTAACAATTTGGATTCTATTATCGAAATAACTTGTGAATCTCGGTTCTTCTCTAGAATAGTAAATAATTTGCTGCTCCTTCGCCTTCGTTCTATTTTCACTGAGCAAATTGCATCCTTATAGAACGTCATAGAAAATATGGGTATTTTCACCACCAACGTGTTAATTGTTTTTGTTTTGTTTAATAACTTGCTTTATATGTTCTTTTTATTTCTCATTGAGTGTGTTCGTTTGTAAAGGTCATTTGGTCCAACATCGATTCGTCTGACTCTTATCCTGTTAACTCTCACTTTCACATTTTTGCCTGTAGGTATAGGTCTGTACATTTTTGTTTGTAAATTTCTGTTTTTCTCCCAATTGCCTCTTCCTTGGAAAGAATAGATCCTCTGAAAAGAAAATACCCTCCCGAGGCATACATTTTGAAAACAATGACATTTAAGTCATTTTGGGGGTTGGATCAATCAAACACAGTGTCTGACGAGCTCTTCTCCAAATTGCTCTTTGCACAGGGGTCGTACAGAAACATATTTGCAATCATTATATTTAGAATGCATGTAAGATTGAATTTTTTTGAAGAAAAATCAATTTTATTAACATTTTGTTCAGCAAAGAGCGAATGGGAGGGGAGATTTTGCAAAAAACGTCACAGATTTCCCAATTTAAATTTGATTTATCGCATCTTCAAAAATTCATAACTTTCTTATTTTTAATCGGAATTTTCTTTCACCATCATGTTCCTGTAATTTTCTGCCCCAATAAAACAAAAATTGATGCCAGGAAGGACTTCCCCTTTATATGACCACCGGCCTTGGGTTGATGGATTGTCACTTTGCGAATTAACAAGGCCATCGATTAAGGGAGGGAGGGGATGGGGGTTCGTGTGATGGGATCATACAACCTTTTTTCCGCCCCTTCTCTTCACTGTCATGTTCTTCCTTTCTTTCTGTTCTTCTTCCTCGTAATCACTGTTATATGTGGGTGTGGGTGTGTGTTTGTGCATGTTTGTAGGTACAGAACCGATTGTGGTGATTTTTTTCAAATTGTAGTCATATCACTAAAGTGTGTCGGCATGCAGCGTGATTTCCAGTACAGGCTTGGTCGTATGTGTGTGTGCGTGCGTGTGTGTGTGTGTATGTGTGTGCGTGTGTGTGATCGTGTGTGTGTGTGTGTGTGTGTGTGGTGTGTGTGTTTATGAGTGGGATGGGGTCACTACCCTCCATGTCCCTGCACCTGCAACATCCCCGTTTTAGTACAATTCATTTGATTAACCTTCCACCATGTCCTGGGGGGTGTTTCACAAAGATCCTAAGTTGAACTTATCTCTAAGTTGGACTTAAAATTTATGGAAAGCCGTTAGCATCCATACAAATATTTTGTAAAAGTTATTTTAAAAGGCATAAAATGTTGATTCAAATTATTCATATTTTCAATTATCAAGGAGATTTCATGTTCTTGATATGGAATTTATAAAAAGTCTAAGATACTTGAAATTTTCGCTTTTTAATATATTTTATTTTAAGGTTACAAATTTCTCTCCATAATTTTTAAGTCCAACTTAGAGTTAAGTTCGACTTAGGATCTTTGTGAAACACCCCAAGGTCTATTAACACTGTCATCGCTTGCATAGCGAAAGACAACCAGTAACGAGGGAGTGCCAAAGACGACACGAAGGTGAGGGGGTGGGGGGGGGATGCACCGACAATTCTTGGGGTGGGGGTCTTACTAGAAACGAAATAGAACAATGCAAAAACCGTGCCAGTATAAAGGCCCTCAGGCTGGGTTGTAAGTGTATGGGAGGGCATCTTCTTAACAAAAAGTTCAAGAGAACAATACAATCTATGGTCATCGCCTCTACATTTTTCCAAACTCCTTTTTTAGGGGGGTGCAAGTCGATTGGGGCACATGTTTTCCTACATCTACCCCAATCGCAGTCACGACTATAGTTTGTGATGTGACATCCGTCAGTTTTACCAGCACCCGGTATCTCTACCTTGCTTTAAGTGAATTTTGTCTATTAATATGAAGGATATAATTCAATAATGTAAAATAACACAAGGCAGTTTGAATTTTGAAAAGCTGTGTTGTAATTTTACACCACTGTACAACAATATGAATATTAATGTTTTTTGGGGAGCAGATTTTTCTGCGTTCATTGCGAAAAAATCAAGTACAAAATGATAGAATGACAAAAAACGTACATAATATAACAGATTTACAAAATAAAATATGACAACTGAAATACACACACACACAAAATACATAGATATAATTGCATATATATAATTGAAAACTTGAATGTATGGAGGTAAATCAAAAGTTTTGATGCCAGCTATCATAAGAGTGAATGTTTGACGCTGTTATAGGAGTATGTAGGATATTAGAGTCAAACCTGTCAATAGATGCCACCTCTCTATAAAGGCCATCTGCCGATATATATAGAGGTCATGTATTTTGTCACACTCGATAAAAAAATGTGTGTTGTAGAACCTGTCTAGTAAGGCCACTTGTCAACACTGACCAATTTTTATTTTTATTTTTTTACCTTTGGTGACTTTAGACAGGTTTGACTGTTACTTATATTATGTGATTCGCACTTTTGTAATCTTTACAAACCAGGGGCGGATGAAGCCGGCGGCAAGGGAGGGACCGATTTTCCGCTCAGTGGGGGAGAGGGGTTGTGAGCAAATCTTTTTTTTTTGGGGGGGGCCTCCGAAATTTTTTTTTAACCACCACCCCCCCCCCCTCCCTTGAGCGCCAGGGGAGGCGGCCCATCCTTTTCTTTTTTTACAAAAAAGGTTTTTTTACCTGTTTTTTTTCTCTAGGGGAGTCAAACTGTTAAAAACTTCTACATAACTATTTCACCACTGCATTAAAAGTTCTTGATTACATTTTCCAGGGTATATACATTAACAACTATATATAATAATAATAATAATAATAATAATAATAATAATAGAAAGGGTGCTTATAAAGCGCTTACCACCGAAGTCTCTAAGCGCTTATATCTAAAAGTATTCAACAAAGGCCATAATTCAACCAATCAACATTACATTCTTGAGTTACGAAAAACACAACAAAATATTCAGTAACGGTTCCAGAGGGGGCACTAGGGGGCGCAAGCCCCCTTCCCCAATTTCTTTAAGCCCCTTCTTCATTACAAATTAATTTAAGCGAGGCATATGTATGAGATGAACCTCACCCCTCCCCCCGAAAAACCCTCCTAGAACTGCTCGAGGGTAAATTCTCTTGAATGTACATGTAAAATTTTTCTCTGAGTTTGATTGTAAACAATGCTTTCTTCAATACATTTGATATCACTTTCAAGCGAGATAACTTCTCTTTACAAAGAGCGTCATTGTATTTACTAGATCGAAACCAATCTTTAAACACTGTTGACTTAATAATTATACTCTTCTATATCTTTTCTTCCACAACTGTATTTCAAAATAATTATTCAAATTGTTAACATTACATTAAAATATTCGTCTATAAATGCGAATGATAGAATAATTCCCTGTAAACAAAAGCATATACACAAGAATTAAAGGGAATAATATTTAACATAACAATCAGTTGTTAAGTACTTTCTGGCTTACTGAAGATAACTCATTTATTCCGAAAATTGCTTCAACAAGCTCAGCCCTCGCCCACCACATATTCAATTTTACATTGGTGAGCTCCTTATGCAAACGAAAGGCATCAATGATAATAGAACAGTCCTACATGTAACTGAGGATGCAATACTTGAACATCGAAAACGAAATGATTCCATTTAAATGCAAACTGCATTGTGGCATGGTGGATTGTTATTGTAAATGATTTCAAGTAATTACTATTGATCTATTTCAGTTATATTTCAATGGGGTAGTAATGTTAGTCTCATTTGAATTTTATTTCTAAACTTGCTTTTATAGAGAGCTCTGCATTCCCTGAAAAAGGGGGAAAACATACTTCTCATAAAAACGAAAGAACATCCTTTATATTAGGCCTACAAAACTTTAAACATGAACAAACATGAATATTATTCATTGGTACAATTTCATGATATTAATGATAGATCTTAAAATAACATCACAAATTAAAATGTTTTGATACACCAAACATAAGTAAGTAAGTAACCCCGCTCTCCCAATAGTTTTTACTTAACATAATTTTCATAAATCATTTCAACAGTATTGTAAACATGTAAATACAAGCAATATCATTGTACAGCATTGAATTTGTAGCATGTGTTTGTTTTCACACAGATCTCTCTTCTATCCTTTATTAAATTGGACAAAGTGGTGACATATATCGTGAACAAATTCATTTTAGATACATCAATATGCATAGCTTTAATATAGACGTAGTCAAAATTGTATCTTGTATCTATATCTTTTCTTTCACAGTTGCTTTCAAAATATGAATAATGATAACATTACTTTCCATCGTACATTCTTTTTTATAAGCACATACTACGCATGTTCGAAAAAAATATAGTGAAAAGCATCAAAGCCTGCCTGAAATACAATACAAGGCAAATATAAATATCAGTACACATAATAAAAAAAACAATTTAATACAGAAAGCAGAGAACGGGCAAAACATTGGTCGTATATTTATGTGACAGCAGTAGTATATTCAACTCACGTTGAAAAGTAGAAAGATGATGGGCTTAATAGTGGGGTACAATTGTTTTTAAGGTCTATTTGAGACAATGAATTTGAGGAAAATAGAGAGAGCGAGAGAGGGAGAGGGAGATAGAGAAAGAGAGGAGAAGAGCGAAGGTTCAGAATAGTGTTTTTGATGCATTGTGTATTATAATATTTACAATGTCGTCCAGGGAAATAAACATGTATAAAATAGTCTAAAATCTGTCTTATTGTAGCCTGTTAATCTACACGTATATAACAGTAATACAAAACGAACATATGAAAATATAGGCCTAAGAAGACTGCAAAATTGCACTCATCATCTTTCTAGTTTTATTCGTCCTATGAGCCAAATACATCTTGAAAGCGAAGTAAGCCATCATAAACATTACACCATAAACAAGAGCTACATACCAAAATATATTTAATAGATAAGAGTCTTCTCTAATTTCACCTTTAGTTGGTATTATTGCTCTCACAGTTGACGAAGTACCATTATGATGATTAGAGTTGGTTAGGGACATATTTGGCACATGTGTGGTAGTTGGACACGGGTTTCCTGGGTTACGTACCTTGCCTTTGGATAAGGGGTCCCATACAAAGTCATCACAATCACATCTTTCTTTGTGTTCTATCAGCTGGGAAGAGCAACAGTATACATGGTGGCGATTCTTTTGTACCAGTATGGTCTGTTCCAAAGTGTTATAGTTTTCAGAGGGTGCACTTAAATAAGGCATTCTCATCTCCCCTTGGTAGCATTGAATCTGCCCCAACATGCTCCCCACTGTAGCTATGCAATGCAGCCTGTCCCAGTCTCTTGTATAATCATGGATACCACCAAAACTACAATGTGCCACGCCGGGGAGAAAGTCCACGTGTAGGCCAATCCTTGTGATGTAGTCTCCTATGTATGACAGGAGAATGTATATTCCTCCATCAAGTCTCTTTACTGGCTCCATACTCAACTGAAGAAAACAATGATATCCTTCAGTCGTATCCTCAACTGTGAATCTATCGGACTGATCAGGATTCAATTCGAGAAAATCTGGGTTTGTTGAACTGTAAAATGGAAGTCTGTTTTCATACTGCAATGTGAGCTTTGTACTGTTACATGGATAAGGGAATTGAAGCTGAACTGACTCTCCCTCTATTGCATTTGAAAATGAATCACATCTAATTGATGCTATTAAAGAAACAAAGATGATGAAAGCACTGAGAAGGACAGCTTCCTTAAACCAATACATGGTGGATTATGTCAACAATAAATTAGAAAAGATTAGCTTTCAATTGTGCCAACAACTGTTATTAGACCTTCCAAACTGGATATTAAATTTATCAATATACTCAAGATTACTATTTACAGAATACGCTGGTCAAACATAGGGCGAGTTAAAAGTGGTGGGAGAAACTCTCTCAAGAAGTCCAGTCAGTTGGGATGACGGTGGTGATGATAATGATCAGGATAATATTCTGTAGTTCCTCTTCTTTCTCTTTAACTACAAATGATATACGCGCGTCTGTAAATTATCTTTTATCTTTCTTACATATGAAAATGAACAGCCCGTTCCTCAGTTTTAGAGCTAACAGCTTTTTACTTTCCAAAGTGGTTTAGGACTGACTCCATGACAATTTCAAATCTATTTGTTCCTCTTTCAAACATAGTGCACTTGTCTTGTTGTATAATAATACTCGTCTTTGGATGAAGTGATGGTTGAGTAAGGCTGAGAGGATAATCTCTTCGAACACAATGACAGAGGCAGAACGTACCTTACCAGCACCGATCGGTTGGTTGGAAATCTGAAAAGAAAAGGTAGATTTACAATTTTAACATAATTTTTATATCGAGAGCAATGAAGATAATGGATGCTAATGCTATTTTGAAAACTCAAAGCGTCAATATATCAATTCCCGATGAAATGCTTTTCAAACACCCTGCCCCACAATAGTCCATTATTCCGTGAATGGAAAAGGAATCAGAGGAGCAGAAACCCACGTCTCCCTGGTACAGGTAAGTCTTGTTAATAATGGGTTGGATGGAGGGGGGGCGGTAACGACATGGTTGAAAGAGTTCAAGACAAGAATTTTGTCAACAAAGAGCCGCCCTATAGAATCGCCCCTGGATTGGATACGAGGACAACCATTATTCAAAGCATTATCAGTTTTCACACATTATAATGGTGTTCGTCATTACCCGTTCTGTGTAAAATATTGCCGAATCATGAGTCACGCTGCATTGAATTCTGCCCGTGTATCTATTTATATAGCCATTGCATATACCTTTTTCGTTCTTTATTCTCTTTTCTACTATCAATTTTGCTATCTATATAGTATTACTTTTTTTTTTTACATGAACTAAAGAACAGACTATAGAAAAATTACAATTTTAGCGCATTTGCAACTTCATAAGACTCTGCGATAAAAACAAAAATGTCCAGCCCCCAATTCTGGGTTTGAAATAACTGCAAAACATTTCTATGTGCGATGGGTATTTCTTTGTAATTTACACAGAGACCCCGAACGGTACCCACCTCGCACCCCCCCCCTACCACCACCAAAGGAAGAGGAGACGAAAAACACCGGAGGGAAATTTCAAATCAATCTTGAACGAGTTAACATTTTTTACACAAACATATAACACACACTTCTTTCTTTTTTCCACGCACACACCCATCTACGTACGCACACATACAAATACTCATTCGTGCGCGCACACACACGCACACACACAACTATATTGGAAACCAATTTGCATGCCGACATACTTGACCAATGTGAAAAGAGCCCCATAATCATGTCGTTGTCACGCGCACACAAACACGCACACGCACACACACACACACACGACACACATACACACATGCATGCACACGATGAAGCATAAAACACTTATATTTGAATGTCCGTGTGTGGACACTATATGTTAAAATACAAGTTCCTGAACACAACGTCTTTAAATTTTCAAGGAAGACCCAACACAGTACAATGAGGTACGTGTACAAGAAAGTAACAGGGACAAAACGCTTCCAAGGAAGGAGACTAGACGAAGACTTTACGGAACAATACAACGGGGAACAACAAGAGATAGAGTAAGAGAGAGAGAGTAACGAAATAACAGGGAGTCTGTATAGAGCTAGGACATGCATGCCGCGCTGTTAAAATTAAAATTAGTGCGAAATATCGGTCGGCGCGATTTTCACATTTCAGGCCCTCCCTATTGGAAAATCCTGGATCCGCCCCTGTGTTATTGCCTAGTTTGTTCCAAAGGTTAGGAACAGTAAAGACAAAAGTATTTATTGCGTGAACGGTTCTTAATAGAGGTAAATGGAATTCACTGGATCGTCACGTGGGATAGTTATGTATTTGGTCATTCCTATAATACTTTAGGTAGGTATTTGGTAGTATAACCAAACATAAACTGACCTAAATGAAATAAGTACAAATCTCTAATCTTTGATATCTGATTATCAAAAAATAAGATGTCAGTATGCGCTCGTGACTGGAGATTGAAAACAATTCTGTGTGACTTCTTTTGCAGTAATAAGAGTATATCTGTTAAGGTTTGGAGTGTGTTACCCCAACGTTAAAATGACATAGTTCAAGTAAGGTAAATTGTGACTAGAGCAGATGAGCGCAAGTAATGTTTTAATTGATTTAGGATATCAATATTACGTGACATTGTTTTGCAAATACTACTAGTAATATGATATCGACACAAACACCAAGAAATAGTATAGATGAAACTTCCTCTAAAGGAGTATCACCAAATTTGATATTACCTGGAAGGGTATCTAAGGACTTGCTAAAAAGCATAAATTCGGTTTAAAAAAAAAAAAGGTTTAATGATAATTTATTTGCAGCATTAGGCATTGCAGCATTAGGCCTACCAAACTTGATACACTACACTTAACAATAATCTCACGATTCAGATTTACAGAATATAATACGTTGGTCAAAAAATAGGACGAGTTAAAAGTGGTGCGAGAAACTCTCTCAGGAAGTCGTTGGCAGTTGGGATGATGACGGTGACGATGATAGTAATCAGGATAACTTTCTGTAGTTCCGTTTTTTTCTGCAACTAAATATCATATCTGCGGTCTCTAAGTTATCTTTAATTTGGAACAGATAATAAACAAGGAAATAAACAGCCCGTTCCTCAGATTTAGAGCTCACATGTTTGTCACTTTTCGAAGTGGTTTGGGATTGATTTCGTGAAAATTTTCCATATCTTAACTTTGTTTTTTCTTCTTCAAGCAAAGTATATTATTCTTTGAATGAACTGATGGTGGAATAAGGCTAAGAGGATAACCTCTCCGAACACGGTGACAGAGGGAGAACGTATCTTACCAGCACTGATCACATGCAGTCGTTTAGTCGGAAATCTGAAAAGATAAGGTAGATTTACAATTTTAATCAAATGTTTATATCGAGACCAATGAAGATTATGGATTGTTAATGCAATTTTGAAACTCAAAGCGTCAATATACCGATTCCCGTTGAAATGCTATTTAAACACCATGCCACACAATAGTCAATTAATCCCTGACAACCAAAAGCCACACTAGAATCGCCCCTGGATTGTATACGAGGGCAACCATTATTCAAAATATTATCAGTGTTCAAACATTATAATGGTGTTCGTCATATCCCGTTATTTTGTGTAATGTTGCGGAATCATGAGTCATGCTGCATTGAATTCTGCCCAGTTTATATATTGCCAATGAACATCTAGTTTGTTCGTCGTCTCTTCGCTATTCTATTATCGTTTTTCTATCTATTCAGGTGGGCTGTATATAATACAGACCACCTTATGTTTTCGTTAGAATTGCCTTTATTTATTTATCAGGTGGGCTGTATATAATACAGACCACCTTATGTTTTCGTTAGAATTGCCTTTATTTATTATTTATTTATTAGGTGGTCTGTCAACGACAGATCACCTATTGATTTCGTCAGAATTTTCTTTCTTTATTAGGTGGTTTGTCAACGACAGATCACCTATTGATTTTGTCAGAATGTTCTTTCTTTATTATTAGGTGGTCTGTCAACGACAGATCACCTATTGATTTCGTCAGAATTTTCTTTCTTTATTTATTATTTATTTATTAGGTGGTCTGTCGATGACAGATCACCTATTGATTTTGTCAGAATTTTCTTTCTTTATTAGGTGGTCTGTCGGTATCGACAGATCACCTATTGTTTTTGTCAGAATTTTCTTTCTTTCTTTATTTATTAGGTGATCTGTCGTATATCGACAGATCACCTATTAATTTCGTCAGAATTTTCTTTCTTTATTAGTTGGTCTGTCGGTATCGACAGATCACCTATTGTTTTTGTCAGAATTTTCTTTCTTTCTTTATTTATTAGGTGATCTGTCGCATATCGACAGATCACCTATTAATTTCGTCAGAATTTTCTTTCTTTATTAGTTGGTCTGTCGGTATCGACAGATCACCTATTGTTTTCGTCAGGTTTTTGCTTTCTTTATTATTTATTCTTTATTTAATAGGTGGTCTGTCGGTATCGACAGATCACCTATTGTTTTCGTCAGAATTTTCTTTCTTATTAGGTGGTCTGTCGGTATCGACAGATCACCTATTGTTTTCGTCAGAATTTTCTTTGTTCTTTATTTATTTATTCTTTATTTATTAGGTGGTCTGTCATTGGGAAATCTGGTTCCTTGTTGTGTATTAAACCTAATTTAGGGTTTATCTCCCAACTCTGCTACAAAATCAAATCACCTTGCTAGTCTCCTTCCCAGACGTTTTTACTTTTTCCAGTTATTCAGCCCAGGTATATGCATGTTTACGTCTCTCCCGTGGACATAGAATTGTTTACTTGTCTATACTTCTCTCTTTCTCTATATCAAATTCTATTTATGCTGGATATATTGAATGCATCGTTCTCCATTGCATCTCTCTCTTTCTCCTCTCTCTTGCTCTGTTTCCCTTCTCCTCTCTTATTTTGCCCCTCTCCTTCTCTTGCTCTGTCTCTGCATATATATCTCTCTCTACTCTTTTACCCTCTCCCTCTCTCTCTGCCTCCCTCTACCTCGACCTCTTGCCTTGCCTCCCTCTTATTCTCTTGCTCTTTCTCCCTCTGCCTTTCTCTTTTTCTTCTCTCTCACCCTCTACCTCTCCCGCCTCTGGTTCTCGTTCTCCTTCTATTATGTCTTGTAATGTTCCTTAATTTTCTATAGCTCTGCCCTTTGCCCTTTGGCCTTGGAACTCAAAATACGAATTTGCATATTATGACGTCAGCATATTTATGGAAAATTGATTGTATCTCTGTAAATATGGATCGATTTTCTTCCAAATTTTGATATGTTGTAGCTAAGACAATTTTCTACAAGATCAGTTATTCAGATTACATAACAGACCACCTAATTCGTCCTCATGACGAATTACATTTCTAGTTCTTTATTTATTAGGTGGTCTGTCGGTATCGACAGATCACCTATTGTTTTCGTCAGAATTTTCTTTCTTTATTATCATTATTAGGTGGTCTGTCGATGACAGATCACCTATTGATTTCGTCAGAATTTTCTTTCTTTATTATTATTTATTATTTATTTATTAGGTGGTCTGTCAACGACAGACTACCTATTGATTTCGTCAGAATTTTCTTTCTTTATTATTTCTTTCGTACACCTTTTTGTGTAAACGTTTACTCGAAATCGACATGGTCAATTTCCTTCGAATTTCTGTCAGTCATCAGGCCCTATAATATCAAGTTCAAGTAACCTTCTCAAGGTCATGGAGTCATCGTGACGTCATCCAGGCGCCATTTTGTGATATTTTCTGAAAATCACAAACGATCATAACTTCATAACAGAAAGTCATTTCTCATTCATATTTACCATGATCAAGGTCAATAACCGTCCGGTCAATTTCAGGTCAAGAAGCGCGCGCGCAAATTAAAAAATGCTCAAAATCGTCTTAAATTCATTTTGCATACGTTTTAGGCCATTTTAAGCATTTCGCAAAAAAACGCGCAAACGCGAATGCGCGCGCGTTTTCGCTCGTGACGGCCGAACGGAAAATAATTCCTCCTAGTTTATTTTTGACAAGATGTTCCTCATTTTTTTCTGAACAATTTGATACCATGTTTATCCTTTTATGACCATTAATAACGGAATGAGCGTCCGTTCAAGAAACATGTCCGTGCGCGCGAGCTCTTGTAATACATAGCATATATGGGCAAAAACATGCCTATACAAAATCCATTATAGCTCTTTGGGATGCATGGGACCTTCAATTTTTTTCATATTTTGATAGATTATGAGTCGGAGATATGATTTCTGTCTCATTTGCCATTATATATATCGTGACATCATCATAATGGCCTTGGAACTCAAAAAACGAATTTGCATATTATGACGTCAGCAAATTAATGGAAAATTGATCGTATCTCTCTCAATATTGATCAATTTTCTATTAAATTTTGATATGATGTAGCCTAGACAATTCTCTACAAGCGCAGTATTCACTATTTTTCATGTTGGTGACGTCATCATAGTGAAAATTTCATTTGAAGGCGACATGTCAGAATTTTCTTAATTTGCGTGTTATGTCTATGGAAGGTGAATTTCGTTCACATCATGAATCTACATGACATTAATCTTTGAGCACTATCTAGCTTATTTGTGCTCTTTTTTCTCCCAAATTTTGGTATGTTATAGCTGAGACTATGGGCTATAAAAATTGTGTTTTCAGTTTTTTGATCAGAATTTGGGATCCTGTCGAAATTTTCAATTGAATGTTGAAATCGCGACTATGCCAAGGCCGTTTGTCAGCTTTGCATGTTAAGTCTAAGAGAAATATTTTGGTCCATTGGTTAAAGCCCAAGTCTACTCCAATTTTCAAAAATTATAGCATGTTGTAAATTAGTCAAAGGTTAAAACTGCCAAATATCATGGGCGTTATTTCGGGCAAAACATTTAAATTGCTGTACGGATGTGACGTATGCTTCTCACAACGAAAGTGCCAGCAGTATATATTCTGACAATAGTCTATTTTCGTAATGTAACCAAATTTCATGCATACGTTTTTGTGAAGTGCCTATATACCAACTATTTCATTCACCTGATAAGAATAATAGTATGTTATTATTCTTGTCAGGTGAATGAACTAGTTTGTATCGAGGCACCTCACAAAGACGTATGCATTAAATTTGGTAATTACATTACGAATCTGTGTTGTGAGGACCAACGTCACAAAAATGCATTGTGGGGGAGAACCGACTCGATCATTAACTTGTTTTTGGCTCATTAAAAAAAAAAAAAGTCCGAGCACCATTTTCCAAAAGTTATATATAAGCTTTTTAGATTTTTGTCTATCTAATCAGCTCAACTTTTCAGTGGAGTGGAATATTACTTCAAAGCACTTGCCTCCCATTCAATCGACCCATGCTCGAAGTTTTGATTTCCGGTGGGTCAATTATTATTATTATTATTTTTTTTTTTTGGGGGGGGGTGTTCCGTTTTACATATGATTTGATCACCTTCTTCGACTGTCATAACATATACAATCACAAACAACGTAATAGAATGCATAATTTTGTATGTTATTTCTGTGGGAGAGGAATGTCAATAGTTTGTGTACAACCCTATGGGAAATCGGATTCCTTGTCATTGATTAAACCTATGTAAGGTTAATCTCCCAAGTCTAAAACAATATCAAATCATCCCATTTCTATAATGCTAGTCAGACCTAGTCTCCTTTCCAGACATTTGTACTTTTTCCAGCTATTCAGTTCAGGTATATGCAATGTTTAACTCTCTCTGACGGACATATGATTTTTTACAAACTTCTCTCTTCTCTGTAGAGTAAATATTCAATTCTATTTATGCTGGAAATATTTAATGCATCGTTCTCCATTGCATTTCTCTCTCTCTCTCTCTCTCTCTCTTCTCTCTCTCTCTTGCTTTGTTTCTCTTCCCCTCTCTTGTTTTGCCCCCTCTTTCTCTTGCTCTGTCTCTGCATCTCTCTCTCTCTCTCTTTCTCTACTCTTTTACCCCCTCTCTCTCTTTGTGCCTCCCTCTACCTCTTTTGCCTTGCCTCCCTCTTATTCTCTTGCTCTGTATCTCTCTGCCTCTGCCCTTCCCGCCTCTGGTTCTCGTTCTCCCTCTATGATGTCTTGTAATGTTCCTTAATTTTCTATAGCTCTACCCTTTACCCTTTCTATTCTTTGTTCACCCCTACAATGTTTACCTTGGAGAGAAACATAAATTGAAATACATTAGTAAACGGCGCTTTGGGATACCTGGTGATCCCCAACTTTTGTCATATTTGGATAGGGTATGAGTCGGAGATATGATTTCATATCTCATTTGGCAATTAAGTATATCATTACATAATCATAATTGTATTGGAACTCAAAATACGAATTTGCATTTTATGACGTCAGCATATTTGTGCAAAATGGATTGTAACTCTGTAAATATTGATCGATTTTCTTCCAAACTTAGATATGTTGTAGCTAAGATGATTGTCTACAAGATCAGTATCACCATTTTTCATTTTGATGACGTCATCATAATGAAAATTTCGATTAAAGGCGACATATCAGAATTTTCTTAATTTGCGTAAAATGCCTATATATGGAAGGTGAATTTTTTTCACGTCATGCATCTACATGTCAGTGTTCTTTGAGCAGTATCTCGTTGTGAATACAGTCTATTGTTACGTAAGAGAGGCACCATTCACAGACCCTATACAATTTAATTCTCAAGTGGGTCTTGAGTGAAGTATATAACATAAGTACTAACTTGCTCTGTCAATTAAAAGTTGGAAAAAACTACAGTACACAATGCCCATTCCTCTCTTGTAGTCTTCAAATTCACACCAATGATATGATTCCACAAACCGGGTGTTTGCGCCTACAATATAAGCCTAATAGGTCATCCAACATCACTTTCATGATCATAATCAACATCATCATTACCATCATCATTATAATCATTATCGTCATCATGATCATCATTATCGTCACCATGATCATCATTATCGTCATGATGCTCATCATTATCATCAGGATCATTATCATTATTATCATCATTATCATCATCATCGATCACCATTATCATCAACATTATCATCATCATTATCATTATCATTATGATCATCATCATCATTCATCATCATTCATTCATCATCGTGATCATCATGGAGTTAATTTCCCAATATTTTGTTTCATATTTACATCATTTCTTATTTCATTAAATTTTGATCATAATCATTTCTCAATATTGTGTTCTTCACTTCAGTTCAGGTTACAGTTCAATCTATTAGTTCATCAGTTCATTCATCAGTTTAGCTCAATTCAGTTCATTTTACATCAGTTCAATCTATCGGTTCATCAGTTCATCAGTACTTCATTCATCAATTCATATCTTAAATACATCATTTTACATTAACATCATTATATTGGATCATTGAATTGAAGATGATCATAAGAATTGAAGACAGACCACCTAATTCGTCCTCATGACGAATTAAATTTCTAGTTTATTTTTATTTCATCCGTACACTTTTGTGTGTAAACGTTTACTCGAAATCGACATGGTCAATTTCCTTCGAATTTCTGTCAGTCATCAGGCCTTATAATATCAAGTTCTAGTAACTTTCTCAAGGTCATGGGGTCATCGTGACGTCATCCAGGCGCCATTTTGTAAACATCAGGGCCCCGTCTTACAAAGAGTTGCGATTGATCCAAATCAATCGTAAGTCCTCCAATCAATCGCAAGTTTGCAGTCTCCTATCTCTTATGTACATGGTTGCGATTGATATCAATCGCAAATAAGTTGCGATTGATATCAACTCTTTGTAATACGGGGCCCTGGTCATTATCTTATCTCGATAACCAGTCATAAAAAATCAACCATATTTGGTATATATCAATTTTAGGTCAAAGGTCAACAAAAAATGTCGACAAAATCCGCGCGCGCACCTCAACGCGCGCGTACAAATGTAGTCATCACGATTTTTAATTTTGACAAAGGCATCATGGCGTATTTTTGCGATTAAAGGAGGCATGTCAATTTTTAACATTTTGCGTGTATTCTCTATGGGACATGACTTTTTTTCAAAACTGGATTCTACATTCCCGTCTTTCGCGAGCAATATCTCCGTCGTTTTAGCTTTGTTGTAGCTGAGCTTCGAGTATGTTGTAGCTGAGACAATAAGCTATCACAAATGTGCCCTTTATTTTTCGATCAGATGCCGGGATCATGCTCATATTTCACTTGCAAAGTGGGATTTGAGAATTCCATTTTCCATTTTCCGTTCACGTGTAATCGCTATGGGAAAAGTTTTGGTATATCGGTAACGCAATTGTTTATTTTTATTTTTCCACCACTTTCTTGTGAGCGTGATTGCTCAAATTCGACTCAATCAATTTTCATCAAATTTTTGTCAGTCATCAGGCGTATCAAGGTCAAGTGCCAGCATTATTATCAAGGTCATCAGGTCATCGTGACGTCATCTAGGCGTCATTTTGTGAAATCACATTATCAATCATATCTTCATGATGCGTCATCAAAGGTCATTCATATTCATATCACATATACTTCAGGTCAAGGGTCAACAGCTCATGTCATCAAAGGTCACATAAACGTCATGACGCGCGCGTAAGCGCGCATCAAAAGTTAAAAATGCTCAAAATCACTTAACTATTGAAGAAGAGTGCGAATCAGGTCATTTTAAGCATTTCAAAAATTTCCGTCCGTGCGCGTCCGCGCGCGGGTTATGCGCGCGCACAGCGCGTACAAAACGTAAAACGCCGTTTTTTTGCATGGTTTGTATTTCTGACACTATTTTTGACAATTTCCAACTATTTCCAGTCATTCTCAACCTTCTATAATGCCACACGCGTGCGTCAAACTTTAAAATTCGTGCGCGCGTCAATGGGCAATATAATGTAAAAAGTGGTAAAAACATGTCTATATCAAATCCGCCATAGCTCGTCAGAATGCCTGAATACCCCTCAATTTTTTTTCATATTTAGATAGAGTATGAGTTGGAGATATGATTTCATGTCTCATTTTGCCAGTACAAATATCGTGACATCATCATAAAGGCCTTGGAACCCAAAATACGAATTTGCATATTATGACGTCAGCATATTTTGGAAAATTGATTGTATCTCTGTAAATATGGATCGATTTTCTTCCAAATTTTGATATGTTGTAGCTAAGACAATTTTCTACAAATTCAGTTATTCAGATTACTAAGATTACTTAATAACAGACCACCTAATTCGTCCTCATGACGAATTACTTTTCTAGTTATTTATTTATTTTTATTTATTTCTAACCCCTTTTTTGTGTATAGGATAACTCAAGATTGGTTTTGTCAATTTCTTTCAAATTTGCTACACTCATAGGTCATTGTCATAAGACGTGACAGGAACATTTTCAAGGTCATCAAGTCTTCATGACGTCATCCAGGCGCCATTTTGTGAATTTTTCTGAAAATCAACTCATGATCATATCTTCATAATGGAAAGTCATTTCTTTTCATATTTATCAGGATTAAGGTCAATGTCCGTCCGGTCAATTTCAGGTCAAAAAACGCGCGCGTATGCGTACGTCCGCGCGTTAGCGCGCGCGCAAAATTTTAAAATGCTCTAAATCGTCTCAAATTCATTTTGGGTACGTTTCAGGCCATTTTAAGCATTTCGCAAAAAACGCGCACACGCGCATGCGCGCGCGTTTTCGCGCGTACTGGCATTTTGCAACATAGAATCGCCAAATTTTCTCTGTCATCATATTTGGCACATTTTTCAAGCATTTTGATACCTTGTTCACCTTTTTCTGAAAAGTAATAACGCAATGAGCGTCCGTCAAAGTTGACAGAACGCCCGGACCTTATCAACAATACATGGGCAAAAACATGCCTATACAAAATTCATTGTAACTCTTCAGAATGGGTGGGAACTCCCAATTTTTTTTCATATTCGGATAAATTATGAGTCGGAGATATGATTTCATGTCTCATTTGACCCTCAATTAACTCATGACGTCATCATAATGGCCTCCGAACTCAAAATTTCAATTTGCATATTATGACGTCAGCATATTTTTGGAAAATTGATTGTATCTCTGTAAATATTGATCGATTTTCTTCCAAATTTTGATATGTTCTAGCTGAGACAATTTTCTACAAATGCAGTCACCACGATTTTTCATTTTGACAAAGGCATCATGGCGTATTTTTGCGATTAAAGGAGGCATGTCAATTTTTCACATTTTGCGTGTATTCTCTATGGGACATGACTTTTTCTCAAAACTGGATTCTACATTCCCGTCTTTCGCGAGCAATATCTCCGTCGTTTTAGCTTCGTTTTGCTGAGCTTTGAGTATGTTGTAGCTGAGACAATAAGCTATCACAATGTGCCCCTTAATTTTTTATCAGATGCCGGGATCATGCTCATATTTCACTTGCAAAGTGGGATTTGAGAATTCCATTTTCCGTTCACGTGTAATGCTATGGGAAATGTTTGGTATATCGGTAACGCACTTGACTTCCGACCTCGAGATCCCTGGTTCGAGTCCGGGCGTCTCCAAGAACTTTTTTCTTCACTTTTTTTTTCATTTTGACCTTTCACTGTACCATCTCCTTTCAATATTATAACACGTACAATCGCAAATAATGTATTAAACAACCATATTTACTTTATTATTACCCTTTTATCACTTGATCCATTACTTTTTGCGTGTAATCCCTATGGGAGATGACTTTTTCTCAAATCTGGATTCTTCATTCCTGTCTTTTTGAGCAATATCGCCGTTATTCCTGCTTGGTTTCTGTTGATTTTTGAGTATGTTGTAGCTGAGACAATAAGCTATCTCAAATGTGCCCTTGATTTTGTCTTAAATTTTAGTTGGACCAGCCCACCTATACTTGTTCTAAACAAGTATTACAAATCTAGTTTATTTTTATTTTTCCACCACTTTCTTGTGAGCGTGATTGCTCAAATTCGGCTCCATTAATTTTCATCAAATTTTTGTCAGTCATCAGGCGTATCAAGGTCAAGTGCCAGCATTATTATCAAGGTCATCAGGTCATCGTGACGTCATCTGGGCGCCATTTTGTGAAATCACATTATCTAACATATCTTCATGATGCGTTATCAAAGGTCATTCATATTCATATCACATATACTTCAGGTCAAGGGTCAACAGGTCATGTCATCAAAGGTCACATAAACGTCATGACGCGCGCGGGATCATGCTCATATTTCACTTGCAAAGTGGGATTTGAGAATTCCATTTTCCGTTCACGTGTAATGTCTATGTGGATTATTTTGGTATAGTGGTCAAAGCACTTGCCTCCCGTTTCGGCGACCCACGTTCGATTCCTGATGGGTCAATTTTTTTTTCTCTTTTTTTGCCGTCGTTTTAAATTTGATTTTATGATCTTCTTTGACTATTAAAACAAATTATCATATACAATCACAAACAATGTAATAAAATGCCCAATTTTGCGTGTTATATCTATGGGAGAAGAATGTCAATAGTTTTAGTACAACCCTATGGGAATTCTGAGTCCTTGTCGTGTATTAATTTTGTTATTCATAGTTGGATAGAGTATTAGTGGGAGATATGATTTCTTATAAAAAAACAAAATCTAGAAAATGCATATTTCATTTTGATATTTAGATTTGAGGGTCAAAAATCAAATATACTGTACATGGTTTCTCTAAAACCATGCATTGTATAGACTTGAAATTTGGCACACTAATAGATCTGAATAAGAGGATTATTTAAAAAAATAAGGTCAAATCATGCCAATGTTATCTTAACTACATAGTATGTCACTAACATGTGTGGCATGCACTTGGAACAGCCCACCTTTACTTGTTATTAACAAGTATTACATGTCTATTTTAATTTTGTTTTACTTGATCTAAAAACAATCTGTAGAGAAATTACAAAATTAGCGTAATTGCAACTTCATAAGACTCTGTGGTGATGAAAAGGAAAATGTCAAGCCACCAAATCCGTGTTTGAAATAACCGCACAGCATTTCTATGTAATTTACACAGAATCCCGCCCCCCCCCCCCATCATGGCATCTAAAGTTAAACAAATTAAGAAAATGCCAATAAGGCAATCTTTGATTTTAAAGCACAATTAAGTGACTTTTAAGATGCTAAGACATATTATTCTTTAGGTTCTATATTATCTTTCCTGCCAGTTGTTGATTATGTTGCTATATGTGAGAAGCAGGGGGTATATATTTCCTGTTATCCATTTGCTTCAGAAAGGATAAAATCTTAGGCTGCAATCATGGCAATTAAGGCGATATCAAAGAACGCACAACACACACGCACACTCCGCACACACACATACATACGCACACACACATACGCACACACGCACACACACACACACACACACCAATTAATATCCTTGAATTTTATATGCTTATGACCTACATCTAAGTTCCTATCATCATTTTCATATACGTTTAAAGTTTACGCAAACTTGAACAAATCCGTACTTTATCCTTTACATATAACACTTATTTGCAAACACTCTTTGAATTAAGAGGAATCTTTAAAAAAAAATCGACTGATTGAAAGAACGAAATGTTAAAGTGGTTGCTCTAAAAAGAATTTGAATGTACGAACGGCACTATTACGTGATCACGTGATCATGTCATGCTAAATTGAATGAACGCTCGACGAAAAGCGTGGATAAAACATGAATTTGAATGAGAAACATTTTACTCTGGTTGACTGAAATGCGAATTTGCATATGCTCAGATCACGAATGTGAACTATCAAAGAGAAAGGCAGGGCTAACTTGTGCTAAATTGAATACACACAAAATGAATTGGATGGGCAAAGTTGCGAAATGGCCGGAAAAACATGTAATTGAAAATGTATTCATTAGTGTTCCTAACCATTCTAATCAAGGAAACTGGTCTAATACCAGTATTACCACACGAAAAAGATTTGATTTGATTTCTTCATTTTCTGCGGAGTGGAGCAAATTGTGAAGCGCTTAGAAATCTGAAAGGAAAGGGCGCTACACTAGATACTCTATAGGTTGGATTAGATCGGATTTCATACGAGAAGTATTTGTGATACTATGTTCAGTAATATGTATTACCTGTGCAAAGTGACATTGATTGAGGGATAACGATGTCCAGGAATAAAGGCCCAGTTAAATCGTCCATGCCTTTAATCATGCAGATCTGAAATCTGATGATGAATATGAACATGAAAATATGTTGATGTAAAAATGTCTGAAATTGAAAATTTATATAAGTATTCGGGAGTTATATAGTAATGGATGTTTATAGAAATCTTGAAATAATATTGAATACTAATTCAGCACTGAGAAAAGATCAAACAATGTACTCTGACAGAAATTCTTAGTTCGTATTGAATCGAAATGAATTAAGGGTTTTACGTGATTTAATTGAGTCTAGGAGTGCATACCATAGATCTGGACCATGGTGTCCTATTGATTTATGATCAATTTAGGATCAATAATTTAGGATTTCTTAAATGAAAGTTTGATGAATTCCGAGAAACGTTAGAATGGATGGTGTTATTTGATGCAAAGAAATTGTTAAATGAATCATGAAGTAGTAGGTTATTCATGTATTTAAACATAATGACCAAACTCTGTTGTGCGTTTATATCAAAGATAGCCATGTTTTAATTTAATAAAATAATGAGTCTGCATGGGGTAAATAATGGGAGCCAGCACATATGCGAAGTGTTTTTTGTTGTTGCAATGAATAAATAGGGTTAATTTTTGTCTTTGCACTTGAAGCCCACACCAAATTACAATGAAAAAGTATATGGGAAGATGAGCAAGATGATAAACATATTACAAAACGTGGAAAAGATTTAGGCGTATTTGACGTACTAATAACATAATAACATGATACAGCGTTAACTTGTAGTGGTGAAAACGTAATACCCCCTTCACATACACGGATTTTTCTTACGAGTCCTTACGGATCGACAACTCGCAGACACTCTTAAGAATCCGTGAATGGAGAGGCAAATTGTTGGACATGTCAAAAATCTTCTTACGATTGTTCACGGATTTATTTTTCCGTAAATAACTCGTAAATAGCTCGTAACAATCCGTAAGTATCCTAAATGGCTCGAAACAACACGTAACCATCCGTAAACTGCTCGCAAAAATCCGTAAATGACTCGTAATAATTTTTTTTAACGATTTTTTTACGGTTAGTTTACGATTTGTTTACGTCTTATTTACGAATTATTACGAGTGATAACGTGTTGTTTACGATTTCATTCGGGTCGTGTTACGATGGCTTTACGGACGAGTTATTAAGAGCACTTTACGTGTAGTTACTAGTGCTTTACGAATATATACGTATACTTTACGTATTCTTACGTATTGTTTACGATTTGGGGAAAGGTAAACAAGCCGAAAAATTCGAACACTTCATTTTCAGTTGTTATTTTTTGGCTAAAAATCGTAAGGACTCATAAATACTCGTAACTAACTCGTAACTATTCGTAACAACACGTAAACAGGTCGTAACTAACACGTAAGTTGCTCGTAATTATCCGTGACAACTCGTGACAAATCGTGGAACTTTGCCGTAAATACATCGTGATAACTCGTAATAATCCGTAATAATCCGTAATAAACCGTAAATAGCTTGTAATAACTCGTAACAATACTTTAATCGGTCGTAAAAGTGGCCAAATCGTAAGGATCCGTGAAAAATACGTGAATTTGTGCGATCCGTAAGGACTCGTTAGAAAAATCCGTGTATGTGAAGGGGGTATAAATTAGAACACAGAAATTGATATCATTGAATTACAGTAGACTACTAATACAATTTAGATTGGGAAAATGCCCTCAATCTTACCCGATTCACTTGTTCAATGTACGTCTCAAAAGTAAAACAACGATGTTTGGTTGATGGGTAGAAGTGACGACAGTGACCTGGTTTGCTTGATAAAGATATTTTTATAAATGTTTCTTTCTGAACGGCCTAGATTACGCCCACTACCTATCTATTGACATAATCACATGAAGCCATTTGTCCGTTTCTCATAAATGTGATGATTCGGAGCGTTATCTTGTCATGTGATTGAAATTAGGGGGCTGCACAATGTTGGGATGTTGGTCGTGGGAGGGACGAAATCCTTTTGGGTAAATAGATCCATATTTAATCTGATCTATTTCAACTTATCTACATGATTCTTTTTCGGAACTAAAAAGCTCATATTACTAGGGCCATTCGATGTAAATGTGATTTTTTTTTTTTTGGGGGTGTTATGGTTCAGTAGTAGAGTCTCGTAACTAGGGGATTCCAGGTTTCAAATCGACGTGCTTTTCCACTGGGATAAAGCATCAGTTGTCAAGTCCTTCGGATTGGACATGAAGTTTTAGGTCCACTGGTTAGTTATCAGCATTCTACTCTTGAATTATTTAAAGGTCAAATACAATTATAAAACAAAACAAGAAAATACAATTGAAAAATAATACCTAGCTGTTTTCACGTTTTCATTCTTGATACATAATGTATATTTTACAGCTGGAATTAAGGGGTTACGAAACACATACCTGACGCAAAAGTGAGGGAACGAGATATGAACATTTGCTTTAAACCATTTTGTGCGAAGCTATTACAAGTTTGTCATCTCCTTATCAACATTTGAGAAGGTATTGTAAGCATTACAATGAATCACAATATGATTTCTTAGCATCCTGTCTAAACTGTCCTAAGTTATGTATTCAACATTGGTGGTATTGCTTTTTACTGTCTCCCCCTTTACAAGAGTCAATCTTCTGTATTTACAAACTTTCGTTCCCCTTTTCCCGATATTTTGATGGCGGGAAGAGGGGGGCAGGCGCGCCGGAAGCAGTTTGGGATGGGGGCAAACATTCCAGGGGGCTCACCTTTCAGGGGCAGTGGCGTAATGAGCAAAAAGGTCAAGGGGCGGAGCCCCCGGAAACAGGGGTTTTAGGCATTATATTACGGTCAGATAAGCATATTAAGATACCTTATTTGTGACACTGGCAGGTCACTAATTTGCGTGGGGTCCAGGGGGCGGAGCCCCCGGAAGCTCAGGGGTTTCAGGCATTTAATGACGGTCAGATGAGCATATCTTGATACCTTATTTGTGACCCTGACAGGTCACTAATTGGCGGGGGTCCAGGGGACTGAGCCCCATGAAGCTCAGGGGTTTTAGGCATTTAATTACGGTCAGATGAGCATCCAGGGGCCCGCCTTAGGGCCCTGGTGGGGTCCAGGGGACGGAGCCCCCGTAAGCTCAGGGGTTTTAGGCATTTAATTACGGTCAGATGAGCATATTTTGATACCTCATTTGTGACACTGGCAGATCACTCATTCTTTCTTTCTCTCTTTCTTTCTTTTTCTCTTTAACATACTTTTTCAAAAAAGTGAGAGGGGCTCGTGTCCCGAGCCCCCGCCGTTCTGCAGATCCTGACATGAAGGCTTCTAAATAAGCATATATTTTTTGCCTGACTGTAAATTTGGGAATTTGTAATTTTCCAACAAACGCATAAAAAATTATAATTTACACCCAAAAATGAGAAAAATCCGGAAAAAAAAATAAGTTCAGCAACATTTGTAAATCACTGGTATCGAAAAGGAAATAAACCACGTTTGAATTTTATTTGGGGGCAACTGCCCCCCCCCCATCAGTACGCCAGTGTTCAGGAGCTCATGTCTTCTCTCCCCTATCATAAAAAAACACACACGCTTTCCCATCCTCTCACAATATTTTCACGATATGCGCGTATCGCTATTATAAAATCCTCCATAAATTGATAAATATAAGGACATGCGAAATGTTTAGGAAGTTTAATTCCTGTTTACTCTCCTTTTCTTTGAATGGAATATAATTGTGATTGTGATCAATTAATTTTTTTGTTTTTTTTGTTAAAAAATACAAACCATTTTTACTCCTTTACTGCTAATTGTTTCGGGGTGGGGGGCGAAAATGCGTTTTGCCCCCATCCCCACTTCCGGCGCCCCTGGGGTAATTACCTTGTTCTCGACAAATACAGACTGCTCATTTACCTTACATAACAAGTCAGGGCAAGAAACAACATTACACATATATTGTCTTGGTAGCTATATAGATCGTATGACAACCAAGACTTATTTTAAAAAAAAAACTAAGTATAATGAGGTAAATGATAAAATAGAATTTTCGAGAGAAGTTCGGGTGCATCTGCTGGAAACTTCTTTACTCTACAGTTGTAGCACAACCATAGCAAAAATTAAAGCAAAACAAATGTGAGAAAACATACAAGTGAAGAACATGAAGAGAATTCGCCTTATTTCCCCCTAGATACGATAAGCTTGTGGTAACATTCTTCATCTGTTCGGCATTTTTTAATATTATAAATTGCCAAGCCAATAAATCTTTTATTTATCTGAACAATCGTATTTGTCTTTCCAAAAATCACATCATTGACATCAAATTTTATGTTATTTCTGTTGATATTCCTATGTAAATAATTCTTACACTTTGCCTCTATGAGATGTCTCCTTGCAAGGTTATTTGGGGGGTCTGTTTCCATTGCTCATTGATCACTGACGATTTTAATACTGAGTTTCCGTAGTCTACCAGCTTTGAACCGTTGTATATACTTAAAAGATAATATGTAAGCTGCAAAGTTCGTGCATGATTGCTACTTGTAATAAAATCATAAAACTGATAGCCTGTGTGCTTCGATCAACAAATTGTATTTAAATTGAATTGAATTAAAGATATTGTCACGTCTGCCATGTCAAACATCCAAGGGGTATATTGAATTTACTATGCGTGTCACTAGGTAAAAGGTGAATGTTATCATGATGTAAATAATATATTTCTTATCATATTTTCATGTTTGGTAAGGGTGCAATACAATTCGACCTTTGTTTCCTAGATAACTGTTATTCATTGTCATTTATCGGTATAGACAATGATAAAAGTACATTCAAAGTGGACTTCGCGGATTCGAAAAAAGGGGGTACTTTTTGTTTGAAAGAGCGAGAAAATATACATGAAGGGGGTAATTTTAGGGGGTGTTCGCGGATTTGAAAAAAAAAAGTAATTTGTTGTTGAGCGAGATGGTCGGGGAGAGGGGGCGTCCTAAAACTTGCCAGAGCCACTGATTGGGGGAGCTTGACCAACCCGGTTCGAGTTGGGCACAACATGGCGAATGCTGCTTTGTTGGGCAAGCACAGAATGAAAGAATATACGCCATGCTGTCACAAAGTGAAACAATTTGGTCAAATTGTGTTTTAGTCACGGCACCCATTTTAAGAAATAAAAAATACACACGTAACCCCAATCTCAAAGAAATTTAAAAAATATGCGTCAGCCCAATCTCAAATTCATCACAGAAGATTCATATCGCATTAAAAAACCTTGACTGATTGAAAGCAAGAAATGCTATTGTGATTGCTCCAAAAAGAATTTGAATGTACGAACGGCAGTATTAAGTGATCACGTTATCATGTCATGCTAGCTTGAATGAATGCCTGACGAAAAGCGTAGATAAAACATGAGTTTGAATGAGAAACATTTTACTCTGATTGACATAAATGCGAATTTGCATGTGCACAGATCACGAATTTGAACTATCAAAGAGAAAGGCAGGGCTAAATTGTGCTAAATTGAATGCACACAAAATGAATTGGTATGGCAAAGTTGCGAAATGGCCGGAAAAACATGTAATTGACAATTCATTCATTAGTGTTCAGAACCATTCTAATCTAGGAAACTTGTCTCCCACCAGTATTACCAAAATAAATTGATTTTATTTTAGAAATCTAAAAGGAAAGAGCGCTACAATAGATACTCTTTTGGTTGGATTAGATTGGATTTCAAACGAGAAGTATTTGTAATATTATGTTCAGTAATATGTATTACCTGTGCAAAGTGACATTGATTGAGGGATAACGATGTCCAGGAATAAAGGCCCAGTAAAATCGTCCACGCCTTTAATTAATCATGCAGATCTGAAAGTTAAAGAAAGATATGATCATGATTGAATCAAATTGAATTGAATTAATTTTTTTCTGCACAACATACACATCAAATTACATTTCAGCGTTACAACATACACAAAATATAACAAATTATTTGAACGTGTACACAATATGAAAGTAATAGAAATATTGACATTAAAACACACTACCAAGAATTATTCATTAAACAAAAAATCTGCAGAAGAAGGGATATCACAGTAGGTGTTTGTTTGATAGCGTGATAGCCCGGGGCGGGGGTAGATGATTAAAAAAATAACAAAAGCTGATGATGGTGATGATGATGGTAATGATGATGATGGTTGTGATGATATGGATGATAAATGATGATGAATATGAACATGAAAATATATTGATGTCAGTGGTGGATTCAGGGGAGCACAGGGGGCACGTGCCCCCTCCCTCGGTAAAAAAGGGGGAAAAGGGGAAGTGAAAAAGAAAAGGGAGAAAAGGAGAAAAAGGAGGGGGAAAGAAAAAGAAAGAAAAGGGAAGAGAGAAAGAAGAAGAAAAGAGGGAGGAGAGAAAAGGGGAGAGGAGAAAAAGGAGGGGGAAAGGAAGAAAGGGAAGAGAGAGGAGAGAAAAGGCGGAAAAGGAAGAAAGGGGAAAGACGGAGGAAAGAAAAGGGGGAAAAGGAGAATAATGAGAAGGGCAAAAGAAAGGGGGATGAAATTGGGTCATACTCGTTGCTCATCGTTAGCCCTCATGTACATTCACAGGGACATTCCTATCAATGTGTCCGACATAATAGATATATTTGCTCGGAATCATCCACGAAAAATACTTCTGCCTAATATGTTCAGTCAATGTGACGTTACAGGACAAAGTTAAGTTGTCATATCAATGTGTCTGAGGTAATACATGTATATTGGTTTGCTCTAAATCATGAACGACAAATACCTGTGCCTAATATGTTCAATCAATGTGACGTTATAGGACAAAGTTAAGTCGAACGTGACTAATGCCAAAGATTTTATCTCCTGTTTAACTTCTGACTTATAACTTATAACTTAGTCTTGAATGACTTTTACGATATACCTATTCTAAGTGCTCTTTCAGCAGATTGTCCTCGCCATTAATCTTGCCACAGTTGCTGGTTTCATTGTCATATTATTTTCTGTCATCCCTGTGACCGGGAAGAGTACAATTCTGCCTACCACAAAGTTTCTATCCGTTTGACAAGCACTTTTTCCATCGCATACATGTAATGCTTATTGCTTCCAGTTTGAACTTCAACCATTTCCCCTTCAATGATTGATTGTGGAAATTGTATATGTTACCGTAATAAGTTGTTAATGTACTTTTAAAGTATTTTGATGCAAACTGCTAATTAACCATACATGTGGGTCCAGAACTGTCAGCTGCAGTAAGCCCATACTGTGGTCATGTATTTGTCTGATGTCTAATGGTGAAAGAATTTGAGTTCTCTCAAAGAATCTACTGACATGGAGGACAAGAGTTAATTTTTTATTTCAAGTACATACCACTACCAGTAATTGTATTCAAAGTTTATTGTAGTTTTCTTTTGTTGGAAACACAAATCCTTTGCACATGCAAATATTGATATATATTTCATTCTTTATCTTTTTTAGTAAAAATGATATAAAGAAATTGTGTTTGGATATCAAATTTCATGAAATGTTCATGAACAGAGCATCTTTTCCTGTGATTTGTTCACATAGTTGTGAATCTTATGGGCATATAATCAATTGCATATTATCCATGTTGACAGATTTCTAGTCGTGCAATCACTCTCACTCCCCACATCCTTATGCAACAAACATGATGTCATGTGGGACATATGTTTTTTGTGATATCTTCACTTTGTAGAACCTGGTGTTTTTGCAAATAAAAAGCATAATATATAATCATTATTTTTGATCATCTTTCATATTTAATTTCTATGTTAACAGCATTTTTAGGGTTTTATTTCATTTATCCACTTTCTACAAGCTGGCACATTAGGGATGAATAATATATGCTGGCTGGATGAATATGAACATGAAAATATATTGATGTCAGTGGTGGATTCAGGGGAGCACAGGGGGCACGTGCCCCCTCCCTCGGTAAAAAAGGGGGAAAAGGGGAAGTGAAAAAGAAAAGGGAGAAAAGGAGAAAAAGGAGGAAAGAAAAAGAAAAGGGAAGAGAGAAAGAAGAAGAAAAGAGGGAGGAGAGAAAAGGGGAGAGGAGAAAAAGGAGGGGGAAAGGAAGAAAGGGGAAGAGAGAGGAGAGAAAAGGCGGAAAAGGAAGAAAGGGGAAAGACGGAGGAAAGAAAAGGGGGAAAAGGAGAATAATGAGAAGGGCAAAAGAAAGGGGGATGAAATTGGGTCATACTCGTTGCTCATCGTTAGCCCTCATGTACATTCACAGGGACATTCCTATCAATGTGTCCGACATAATAGATATATTTGCTCGGAATCATCCACGAAAAATACTTCTGCCTAATATGTTCAGTCAATGTGACGTTACAGGACAAAGTTAAGTTGTCATATCAATGTGTCTGAGGTAATACATGTATATTGGTTTGCTCTAAATCATGAACGACAAATACCTATGCCTAATATGTTCAGTCAATGTGACGTTATAGGACAAAGTTAAGTCGAACGTGACTAATGCCAAAGATTTTATCTCCTGTTTAACTTCTGACTTATAACTTATAACTTAGTCTTGAATGACTTTTACGATATACCTATTCTAAGTGCTCTTTCAGCAGATTGTCCTCGCCATTAATCTTGCCACAGTTGCTGGTTTCATTGTCATATTATTTTCTGTCATCCCTGTGACCGGGAAGAGTACAATTCTGCCTACCACAAAGTTTCTATCCGTTTGACAAGCACTTTTTCCATCGCATACATGTAATGCTTATTGCTTCCAGTTTGAACTTCAACCATTTCCCCTTCAATGATTGATTGTGGAAATTGTATATGTTACCGTAATAAGTTGTTAATGTACTTTTAAAGTATTTTGATGCAAACTGCTAATTAACCATACATGTGGGTCCAGAACTGTCAGCTGCAGTAAGCCCATACTGTGGTCATGTATTTGTCTTATGTCTAATGGTGAAAAATTTGAGTTCTCTCAAAGAATCTACTGACATGGAGGACAAGAGTTAATTTTTTATTTCAAGTACATACCACTACCAGTAATTGTATTCAAAGTTTATTGTAGTTTTCTTTTGTTGGAAACACAAATCCTTTGCACATGCAAATATTGATATATATTTCATTCTATATCTTTTTTAGTGAAAATGATATAAAGAAATTGTGTTTGGATATCAAATTTCATGAAATGTTCATGAACAGAGCATCTTTTCCTGTGATTTGTTCACATAGTTGTGAATCTTATGGCCATATAATCAATTGCATATTATCCATGTTGACAGATTTCTAGTCGTGCAATCACTCTCACTCCTCACATCCTTATGCAACAAACATGATGTCATGTGGGACATATGTTTTTTGTGATATCTTCACTTTGTAGAACCTGGTGTTTTTGCAAATAAAAAGCATAATATATAATCATTTTTTTTATCATCTTTCATATTTAATTTCTATGTTAACAGCATTTTTAGGGTTTCATTTCATTTATCCACTTTCTACAAGCTGGCACATTAGGGATGAATGATATATGCTGGCTGGAAGTTACGGAAATATGTTCGGAAAGAAGTGGATTTCAGCTGCAATGATATTAATATGTTGGTAGACCTCCGACCAGACATTTTCCCCTCAGAGTGTAAATTGATGAAAATGTCTGGAAGGAAATTGAGATATAACAGTTCCCTAACTTTGTCAAACCATAATTCTGAAATGAAAACATACTTGAGTCTATACGTGCTGTAATTAAGAATAATATTTTGAAAAGATCTTCCATCTAATTAAGACAAAGCATCTCTTGTTAAAATCAATTGCATGAATAGAAATAGATTCTATTTCTATTCATGCAATTGATTTTAACAAGAAATCAAACTTCTTTGTCGTTTTACCCTAGAAGGACCAGTTGTCTTTATACAAAAATTAATCGCTATTTACAAGGAAATAAAGATGTTTTAGGCCGATTTGAGAGGAGGCCTTTATATTCCATCAAACTAAGCGAGAAACAAACTCAAAACTTACTTTCATTTGTGAATTACGACACACAAAATATGGGGTCCCTCTTGCCAGGCGTGTAGCACCCCCAAAAAAAAAAAAAAAAAAGCACAAGAAAAACAAAAAAAAGAGAGAGTTTTTGTTAAAGTTAAAGGAGAAAGGAAACAAATGAAAGAGAATTATCAACGATAGAAGAGAGGTGCGAGAGCATGAGGAATTGCATTTCTTTTAAAAGAATAATGGGATAACAACACAGTTTATACACTCGAGATAATTTTTGCAAGTACTATACTGGTGAAGTTCCAGACAACCGTCTTTGTGCATTGTGCAGCAACGAAGCATATACAACGTCGCGAGATCACTGTTCTCTAACTTCTAACCAATCAGAATGCCTCGTTTTTTCCAGGAAGTGCCGGTGGACAATTATGCGCCAAATGGGGTTCTCAAATTGCAAAAGATCCCTACTTTTGAAGGGGGTAGGAGACAGCAATTTACGTCATATTACTCCAGGAAGTGCCTGAAAATGTGCCTAAAGTGGTTCTAAAATTGCAAATGCTTACTCTGCGAGGGGGTACTGACCCCCTCCCAGACCCACCTCCGCTTGGCCGCTCCGCTCCCTCGCCGCTGGCGCCTCGACCTGTCGCTTCGCTCCATCGTTTTTTCATATATTTCACCCTATGCGATTTTGTGCCCCCCCCCCGTAAGAAATTCCTGGATCTGCCAGTGATAAATGTCTGACACAGAAATTTATATAAGTATACGAGAGTTACCAATTATAGTAATGGATGTTTAAAGATATCTGGAATGAATATTGAATACTTATTCAGCACTGAGAAAAGATCAAACAATGAACTCTGACAGAGTATTGAATTCAAATGAATTAAAGGGATCCGGTAACTTTGTCTCAGATTCTGAAACAAAATTCTGGATTTAGCTCATGATGCAATGATAATCATAAACCTTTAGGTCAGTCAGGAACCCCATGACTTTTACAAGCTGATCGCCTGTCTGATTATCAAGATATTTATGATTGGAATTACAAATTTTGAAAACCATTCGCCTGATGGTTTTCATAACACTATAGTCTATTAGGGAAAACGAGTATGGTAAAACCGGTCAATCAAAGATTTTTACTTTTTGAGGCACTTCTTGATCATTTTGAAGCGCAATTTTTTTAGGGCTTCATTATTACACCATATCACAGACACTAATAACATGTAGGGGCGTGTATCTCAGATTTAACACTGTTAAACGATCCCTTTAAGGGTTTTACATGATTAAATTGAGTCTATGAGTGCATACCATAGATCTGGACCATTATGTCTTATTAATTTATGCAGGATCAATAATTTAGAATTTATCAAATATAAGTTTAATGAATTCCAAGTAGGGTTAGAATAGATAGTGTTATTTGATACAAAGAAATTGTTAAATGAATCATGAAGCAGGTTGTTCATGTATTTTAACACAAAAATCAAACTCTGTTATGCGTTTATATTAAAGATAGCCATGTTTAAATTTAATAAAATGATGAGTCTGCATAGGGTAAATTATGGAACCAGCACATATGCGAAGTGTTTTTTTTTTTTTGCAATGAATAAATAGGTTTAACTTTTGTCTTTGCACTTGAAGCCCACACCAAATTACGATATAAAAAGTATATGGGAAGAAAAGCAAGATGATAATCATATGACAAAACGTGGAAAAGATTGAGGAGTATTTGACGTACTTATAACATAATAACATGGTACAGCGTTAACTCGTAGTGGTGAAAAACGTAAGTTAGAACACAGAAATTGATATCAATGAATTACAGTAGACTACTAATACAATTTAGATTTGGAAAATGCCCTCAATCTTACCCGATTCACTCGTTCAATGTACGTTCACACCGTTCTCGTCCACTCAATCTAAAAGTCCCTAATGTTTCTTTCTGAACGGCCTAGATTACGGCCACTACCTATATAATAAACCAATCACATGAAGCCATTTGTCCGTTTCTCATAAATGTGATGATTCAGCGCGTTATCTTGTCATGTGATTGAAATACCTTGTTCTCGACAAATAAATACTGCTCATTTACATAACAAGTCAGAGCAAGAAACAACATTACACATGTATTGTCTCGGTAGCTAGATCGTATAACAACCAAGACTAATTAAAAAAAAAACTAAGTATAATAAGGTAAAGGATAATATTGAATTATTGAAGAGTTCGGGTGCATCTGCTGGACACCTCTTTACTATGCTTTTGTAGCACAACCATACAGCAAAAATTAAAGCAAAACAAACGTGAGAAAACATACAAGTGAAAAACATCAAGAGAATTCGCCTTATTTCGTTGGTCTGTTTCCATTGCTCATTGATCACTGACGATTTTAATACTGAGTTTTCGTCGTCTACCAGCTTTGAACCATTTTATATACTTGAAAGAGAATATTTAAGTTTCAAAGTTCGTGCATGATTGCTACCTGTCATAAAATCATGAAACTGATAGCCTGTCTGCTTCGATCAACAAATTGTATTTAAAGATATTGTCACGTCTGCCACGTCAAACATCCAAAGGATATATTGAATGTACTATGCGTGCCACTAGGGTAAAGGTGAATGTTATCAAGGTGTAAAAAATATATTCCTTATCATATTTTCATGCTTGGTATTAGGGCGCAATACAATTCGACCTTTGTTTCCTAGATAACTGCTATCCATTAATTTTTCATTTATCAGTATAGACAATGATAAAAATGCATTCAAAGTGGACTTCGCGGATTTGAAAAAAAGGGGTACTTTTTGTTTGAAAGAGCGAGAAAATTCAAGAAAAAGGGGGGCAATTTTAGGTGATGTTCGCGGATTTGAAAAAAATGTAATTTGTTGTTGACCGAGATGGTCGGGGAGAGAGGGCGTCCTACAATATTGGGCCCGCCAGAGCCATCGATTGGGGGAGTTTGACCAACCCGGTTCGAGTTGGGCACAACATGGCGAATGCTGCTTTGTTGGGCAAGCACAAAATAAAAGAATTTACGTTATGCTGTGACCAAGTAAAACCAATTTGGCCAAATAGTTTTTTAGTCACGGCACCCATTTTAAGAAATAAAAAATACACACGTTACCCCAATCTCAAATTTTTAACAGAGAAACGCCGCGCTGGTTCAACGCACTGTACAACTTTTGAAAATCGCCATCTGAAACAAAACTCGACATAACTTGTAAGTCTCAGGTGGTCTGCTTTGTAAGCTAACAATTGTGACCTTGATGATGATGTAAAATGTGAAAAAGATGCTGATGCTGAAGATAATTGTAGCGGTGGTGGTGATGATGACGATGACGATGAAGATGATGATGATGATGGTTATGATAGTGATCAATGGAAGTTTTTTGTAACACTTTAGTGTCAATAATATTGATGGGATATCATAAACATGGTAAATGTTCATGATTTATTGACGCATTTAAATATAACTGTTTAGAAATTTATCATTCAAGTTCGTTGGATGTTCTGGGTCCTACTATAGCCCTTTATCGTGAACAAGCTTTCCATACGTTGTGCATGACTCCTTTCTTATAATTTGCCTGTGTACAGATCGTATTTCTTTCATTTTGACGTTGACAACCGGATTGCAAGACAATGATTCGCGATAACAACTTAAAGTGACTCGGTAACATTGCCTCAGATCCTGAAACAAAATCCTGGATTTAGCTAATTATGCAATCATAATTATAAACCTTGAGGTCAGTCAGGAATCCTATGACTTTTACAAGCTGATCGCCTGTCTGCTTATCAAGATATTTAGGATTGGAAATCGGAATTTCATTTTTCGTTTTCCTAACGGTTTTTATAACACTACAGTCTATTGGGGAAAATGAGTATGGTAAAACCGTTCACTCAAAGATTATTATTTTTTTTGGAGGCACTTCATGATCATTTTGAAGCTAAATTTTGTTAGGGCTTCAATATTACACCATATTACAGACACTGATAACACGTAGGGCCATGCATCTCAAATTTACCATTGTTAAACGATGGCTTTAAGGACAAAATGGGGACCTTAATAGATGAAAGAATGAGAGTATGAACTTTATTTCATAAAGAACAATGTTTACTTATTTCTTTATCATAATATATACTTTGTTTAGCTTATAAAGGGGTTAGGCTCGACTAGTAAATGTGCTATTATTTGGCCCCTTTTACCAACCAAAAGTTTCTCTTCTTGTATAATTATGTAAACACATTGTATGAAATGTATTACTGTTTTGCTGTTGGTAAATAAAATCAATCAATCAATCAATCAAAATCAATCAATATATACATTATTAGATGTCGTGGTCTAGTGGATATGTCGACAGACTGTGGATGACATGGTTCACTGTTCGAGTCTCGCTGCGGCACTATTTCCTTTTTCGGCGGAGACTGTCTTTCGAAATTGCACTTCAGTCATTCAATTTAGAGTATCGGTCGCGGTATTTGGCACTTTTATCATCCAAATTCATTAACAAAAAATCGTGTGCCAAGATTCGATCTAATTCTTCAGAAATTTTCGAAGGTGAACTCGGGCATTCCATTGGTTATAGCAGTCAATTTTGCAGTCAATTCATTCGAATTCAGTAACACGGATGTTGTTTACATTTACAGTAACAAAAGAAACAGAATTCGTTTTTGCGGTTACTTGAGATTTAATAGAGGATGTTTTCTTGTTACCCCGAATATCAACATCATGACAATAACAACAATTACAACACGAACTTCCCAACTGAATATAGAAGGATAAACCGTCGTAATACTTTTACTTTATATGTTACACTGCTATAATCCCCCCTGGCCATGAAAAAGGCGACACTGTTCCGTGCATTGAACTGGCGAACAGTATTACTTTCTTGCCTGGACCAGCGAGTACAGGTTCTACATAACCCCTCCTTGCATTAAAAGAAGGCAAACGGGTCCCTGCATTGAACAGGCGAACAGATGCCTTTACAAGCCGGCAGCGGGTACAGGTTATAAAACAAATGACAGGACGGAAAGCCTGTATCATCGGGGCCCCACCGGCAACAAATTTGTAAGCAACCAATTGGTGCTCTGCAAGATACAGTTGCCAATTCAAGTAGTGCAAATCATATTCTCAAAACACAACCTTCCCATGAGGTATTCTTTAGCAGTGTGCAATAAATATAATACCCTTTAAATGTATAAATTTATACATATACACATACACATAAATATATATCTGCGAAGAGGCAAAAATGACCAGAAGATAAGGGAAAAAAGAAACTTGGACGAAGAGTTGTCATAGTTTATCCATGGCAACCCCGTGATCAGTACCACCGTCGCGATCTAACTCGCTATTTGCATTTTGCCACTTCTAGTGGGAGAGCGCCAACTGTTACAGTAGCGATCTAACTCGCTATTTGAATTTCGCTCTTATATAGGAGAGCGCAGCAGCCGTAGCGATCTAACACGCTATTTGAATCTTGCCACTACTAGTAGGAGCAAGAACTTCTTGGTAGGAGAGCGCCAGCTGTAGCTAACTAACTCGCTATTTGAATTTCGCTCTTATATAGGAGAGCGCAGCAACCGTAGCAATCTAACTCGCTCTTTGAATCTTGCCACTACTAGTATAGTAGGAGAGCGCCAACTGTAGCGATCTATCTCTTTCGCTCTTATATAGGAGAGCGCAGCAGCCGTAGCGATCTAACCCGTTATTACAGATTTCGCTACTATATAGTTTCTAGTAGGAGTTTGTCGCAACAAATTTCTGCTCTTATATATGAGAGCACAAAATCGCTTTGTTTGCGTGATTATTGTTTCCCCGAGGAGTCCCCTATTTTCACCTCTGGTAATTCCCCTTTGTACTTTGACATGTGCTCTTTTTCTTTTCCAATAAGTGTCCTTTTTCCTTTTGATATGTGCCCCCTTTTCCATAAAAAGTGCTCCTAATTTAAAGCGATTAAGAGCAACTTTTTCTTTAATTTCACCCAAATCTGGCTAGCTACGCTCGCTCGTATTTAAAGTTGATATAATTATGTTTCTTATTAAAGACCTTTTCAGTCTTTCATGATTCGATTGTGCTTAAAACCCCATCAGGATTGTTTTTTCCTCTATAAAAGATGTATTTTTTTTTGCACTGCGACCTCGCAAATCTCATATTTTTTGCTCGCTCGTTTCGCTCCTCGCAAATAAATATTCATACCATCACACCCAACTGCAAAGTACATGTATGATGTTTAAACAGTATCTTGGACCATGTGAAGATAGAAACAAACAATGAAGTTATCCCTGATAATGCAATCACAATGTAGGGGTATATACCAATGTCTATAAACTGTATTTTCTTGCTTTGAGGTCTCCCTTTGTTGGTGCCCCTTTATTGTATTTGTTGGTGCTCCCCCACCCCATTTTTGAACAAAGCTCCGCCGCCCCTGGCCTGCTAAAACCCGTGAGCATCCCATGCCAATTTACGCTTCGTTCGCTACGCTCTACCTGATTGTAAATACTTTAGCCCCTCACTTTGAAAAACGTTCTGGAGGGCCTGATGTAAGGTGTTTAAAGCTGTTTGATTAAACTGAAGCCCGACGCCAGTGATTGCTGTCGACCCATTCCAACTGCTGTACTAGTCTTGTACTGACTGATTTTATCAATAAAGTGATACCTGAGGTATTTCAATATTAATCACTGACACCTACAGGTACCGGTGTCATGAATACCAGTGTTCTAAAGACTTTTGTTACACCGTCGTACTTTATCCATGTGGACTGCACACATAGTCCCGTTTATTGTGTTTACAGTCCTTTCCCCAGAACCTCCTAGAAATCCAAGGCTTATCATAAATTTATGCATGAAAAAGTCACAGATTTTAAATGAAATGCAGGAAAAAAGTATACACCAAATCGCAAGAATTGATTTTGAAAAATCGATTTTTCTTCAGCTTCAAAGGGGGGAGGGGGGCACATCCCCCTGACCCCTCACACTCCCCCCTGACCCCTCAAGCGCGGAACGCGGCGTTTCATAACGCGCCGCTAAATATTTTCTCACGAATTGCCCCCCCCCCCACCCCCTCGTCGTCGGTTTGATCCGCCCCTGGTATATATATATATATTTTTTTTCATTTCCAGGAACATAAAGGAGTATAACAATAACAAAGAACACAGGAAAACGAATTACAATAATAAATACAATAACAGAAAAAAGCCATCAACTAATGCCTGAGGATTACCAAAAGAAACTGAGTTTCTGTAGGAGGCTCTCCTCATTAGTTGATGGTATAATACTTAAATATACACAATATACATAAATGACATAAGATATATATAATTAAATACGAAAAAGATGCAAAAGATAAATCATGAGATCATAAATTAATCATGTGTTGTTCAGGTCGTAATTTTTTTTTTTAATACACACTCTGGGTGTCAATTTTGTGTTAAAAGGCGTTATCAATTGGTGACATAGCGCAAAATAACTCACGAAGAGCCTTAAGAATTAGGTTTACATTGGTTTCTAAACAAAGGTCCCTGTCAGACTCGGGGATGTGTTCCCAAAGACGGGCAAAACTGTGAAAATAGTATACTTCAGAGCATTGCATCGGGCAAATTCATGCACAAATAACAATCTGTCTAGTTTCTTTTTTTTTGGAATAGGTATTATATGTTGAGGGATATCATACAGACAAAACAAACATTTTATTAAGAAAGAGGCTGACAAGTAAATTAATCTGTTATACAACGGTGACATGTTCAAGATTGACAGGCGCTCTTCATATGTTAGATTGTTTGCATCATTGTATGAAAAACAGATACGGGTGAAACGCCGCTGAACGGCTTCAAGAGCGTTAATATGATTATTTTGATGTGGTAGCCAAACCGGAATACCATATTCGATAATTGGTCTACACAAGCACAAAAAAGCCGTTTGAGTACTACTTGGTTTCTAGAATTAACAATCCTTCTGATGAAACCAGACAGTCTTGAACATTTGCTTATGACGTAATTAACATGTTTTGTACAGGAGAGGTCACGTGAAAAGATAATGCCAAGATATTTATAGAATTCAACCACCTGAAGAGCTTGATCATTTACATAATATGCATCAGTAATAGCCTTCCTTACTCTAGAAACATACATAACTTTACATCTCAAAGTATTTAATTCCATATGATTATCACTACACCATGTGACAAGTGCATCAAGATCAGATTAGAGTTTTTCTACGTCACTCGCTTGGTTAATCGTGCGATACAAGATTGTATCATCTGCATATTGAGGTGAGGCGGAGAGAGGGGAAATAACATTTGGTAAATCAGCGGTAAATAAATAAAAAAGGGCCGGGCCAATAACACTCCCTTGAGCCACACCTGAGGTAACTGGTCACCAGTCGGACTTAGCCCCTTCAAAAAGGACACATTGATTACGATCTGTGATAAATGAACTAATCCATTTTAATATATTTCCACATATACCAAATGACTGTAGTTTCTTAATTAACAGTGAATGGTTGAATTTGTCGAACGCCTTTGCCCAGTCTATAAATATTGCATCAATGCGGGGAGGTGACGTTCGATCTAAAACTTTTGCCAATGTGTAATATAGCACCGAGGCTTGTGTGGTGCACGAGCGTTTGGGAACAAATCCATGCTGGCTGTCAGGAATTATCTTATTTTGTAGGGAAAATTCAAATAATCGTTTAACAATAAGTCTTTCCAACATTTTGCAAGGAATAGAGGTTAATGAAATAGGCCTATAGTTAGCAATCGAACTTCGTTCCCCGCTTTTTTTGCAGAGAAATGACATGAGCCAACTTCCATTCACGCGGGACAGTCCCGGATTGTATACTCATATTAAACAATTTAGTAAGAATAGGGACAATTGCTTTATCTGCTAATTTTAACATGGCAGGAGAGATTCCGTCTGGTCCAGGTGGTTTTGATACCTTAAGGTTTGTAATCGCTAACAAAACATCTGAGGGTTGAATCTTAATGTGTGAAAGGGGGTTACCATGATGGTGACTATATTGATCAGAACAATTATTTATCAATTCGTTTGGATCAGTAAATGGCTCTACTGATGTGGAGAAGTTATTATACAAAAGAACTTATTAAAACTATAAGCTATTTTGGAAGGAGTATGAAATGATGTACCGTTATGATTAAAGCTACACGTACTAGAATTGTTTCGTTTAACTTTGACAAATGACCAAAATCGTTTAGGGTTCTCAGCAGACATCATAGCTAGATTATTAATATAATCATTGTATGAGTTTCTTGTTGTACGCTTCACTTCTCTGGAGATCTCTTGATACTTTGACCACAAATCTTCTTTTCTCTTGATGTCACTATTTGCTTTCTTTGCTTTCCTGTAAGCTCTGTTCTTTCTTCTGGACATTCTAACTATTTCCTGAGTAATCCATGGTGCTCGACGACGACCATTAGAGCGTACGATGGGGATAACATCTTTGATCGCTGCCTGCAGCACAAGTGTGAAGTTCTCATATGTGTTATCAATGCTCTCTTCATCAATAAATAGATTCCATGGAATACATTCAATCGTTTTCTGAAACTCCACGCTATCTGCTTTGTGAAATTGATGGAAAATTCTAGGAAGCGACTGTGGCACACGACTACATTCCAATACAAAGTGAACCAAGTTATGATCACTATATTGCCAATTCCTGATCTGCTTTGAAGGTTTAAAGTAAAGTCAGGATTATTACAAAATACCAGGTCAAGCATTGCTTGTTGTCTAGTAGGAAATGAAACAAGCTGTGTCATTCCCGTGAATGATGTGAGGGTAATGACATCTCTAGTATTCTTATTGAGAGATGATGATGACAAGGTTTCCGGATCGCATATGGGGAGTTGAATATTGAAATCACCGCATAAAATGATGGATTTGAAAGAAGAAATATGTGGGGTGATAAGATCAAAGGACTTATTTAGTGCATCACGGAAGGTAGCATTAGATGATGGGGACGATAGCATACACCAAAAAGGAGCTTGCCTACATTTCGTGGTAAAGTTAATTGAATCCATAACAACTCGCAGCTGGGAATCTCAAACTCGGGGCGGTGAATCGTTTGCATATCCGCTTTGCATGCAAAAAGTACCCCTTCTCCGTTACGATTGCGGTCTTTACGAAAGATTTGATATTGTTGTATGTCGAAGATTTCACCATCGCAGAAATCAGAGGATCAACCATGTTTCAGTGACACACAATATGTCTATTTCATCGGAATTAACTCTCACTTTCAGGTCATTCAGTTTGTTACCTAGGGAACGGGCATTTAGTAACGACGTAACGAGTTCGAATTTTCAGGTCCCGGATTAAGCTCCACGTCACCAGACACAATCAATTTTAAAAGTGGAGTATTTGATTTTAATTGAAAGGTGGAAGTACCATTGTTTCGAAGATATCTGGTTTTAAAGTATACACCTTTATATAGTTGCTTAAAACTTATTCGTTCAGTGGTTGTTGTCGGTGCATAAACATGCAAGAAAGCTGCAATGCAAAGAGCATAGAGTACGTACCGTAGCGCCATTTTCAAATGAGATGTTGTATGGCTCCAGAGGTAAATCCAGTCTAATCTTCCGAAATGAATCTCATCAGGTTTCAATACTCCCGTCATACATACAAGGTATAAAACAGTCTAAATAGTGCAAATATACCAACAAATGATGAAAGCAAGATCGTAAATTAGCTTAATAAAATTAAATTATGAAGAAAAAATTAAAATGACGTCTGGCCTGTAAAGAGCGCCAAAAAAAAAAAAAAAAAAAAAAAACGAGTTGGACGTATACATAACGTAATAGTAACTTATATAGAACGTTTCGATAACTTATAGATAACTTATACCAACGAATGCTTAGCCATTATACGGTAGCTGTAAGTTAAAGACACGTTCAGTAAGTTCTGTGGGCGTCCGGAACACGTCAAATACGTCTACATACGTCAATATGCGTTGGAGATAAGTTCGGCATAGGTTCAAAGCACGTTATTCATAGGTTAGAATTAAGTTTTGGGTATGCCAGACATTATCTCGACGTATGTGGACTTATGAGTAACTTAAAAGTAACATGTGTGAACGTGTGTCAACGGTCGCATAACTTACCTACAACTTATGGCCCGCGTATGCGGGACGTAGGAGCCATACGCTGGCATACGTCGAAAATTGTGTGCATATTTACAAGATTTTACAAGATTTCCTCTTGCCAATATCAGTTCTTCTAGCTAGTATTCAGCATTTCTAATGATACATCTAAACGCCTTGTCAAAAAAGAGCTGATATAATGTCAATTTGATATCGAATTTGCCTGTTTCCATGTCTTTCTTCTTCTTTTTTTGCGGAGGGGGTTATTGTTTGTTTTTTGTCCATGGGGTCTAATCACCAGTTTGTAGGACTTTCAGGAAGTTTTCCGTCTAATCTCGAGAAGGTGTCGTGTAATAACGGTTCATTCACTTGACTCTCAATCCAAGGGTGGAGGCTTTGAATCCCATCCCGGCATAACATCCTTTGGCAAGATATTACTCCACTTGTGCTATTCTCCACCTAGGTGTAGTACGTTGGGTACCCTATTTACCAGAGTGCTTCATATTTCGTTGGTAGTTATTATGACGAGGGTAATGGTGTTGGAGCGGGGGAACTGTCACGATATCGACGTGACGGACATATGCACTATAAAATAAAAGCCACCATTATTATTATTATCAACCCATTGAGTTACTGCGAAATCGATCTAGTACTCAGTGACCGCGAAAAGATGCCCTTGTAAGTAAGCAAGATATTATACCAAATGGGAATTCGACGTAGTGGGGTTGAGTACTGATTATACGATTAGATTGTGAAAGACAGAAACATTTCTAGATTTTTTTTTCCTGAATTGTTGATTGTGGTATATTTTGGAACTTTATTTTATTTTGTAAAAATATTGACTATAGGCACTTTGAATCCCCCTTACTTCCATAATATATAGCGCTGAATGCCTTATATTAGTTAATACATTGCATCAATGAACTATGAAAACAAAGACAAACCCCTTTCATAGTTATGACATTGTTACTTATTTTATTCCACATGGAAGTAAAGATAATGAGAGAGATCACAAAGTTGTTTTTACCTTTCTCAAAAAGTGTAGAATTGATCTTGTGTATACACTAACACTCCATCAAATTTATCTACAACGCTGCTTTGTATAATCGTTAATCTGTTAATCGTTGTTATTTTGTTTCGATTCTGTAATCGTTTTATTTCAATTTTTGATCAATAAAGATTTAAAGAAAAAAATTTTGTTCACTTTTACCGTAATCGACCTCATCTTTTCGATAAAATTAAAGGGTCAAAGCTTTGCAATAATCATGGATGACTATGATTTATTAAAAACACTCAAATCTATTTTCCCCACTCATATAGACCCTTGCAGTAGATTTTGTTGCCAGTAATGCAGGTTGTATAAAAACTGGCAATCAATGAACATTCTACAAAATTTATGAAGACCATAAACCACAGTTTTATATTTCAGGGATAATAAGAAATATATTAAAGATATAAATAGGTCTGCTCTCAACGAATACGAAACTTAACAACAACATCAACAATTATAGCAACATGATTAGTCTGAAAAACAAGGATTATAGTAAATAAAGGCATAGCGTGGGTTAAGATATAAGCTAGGGCATTCAAACCTTTGTAATAAGTTCATTTGTATCATAGCAGAAAAATAAGAGAAATTGAATGGCCACGAAAGTTTGACATACTATCAATACTATGAGAGTCGTGAATATTTGAAATGTGAGATCGCTATAGCTACTCTTTATATCAAATTGGCAATTTTGTCAGTGGATTGTGACTTAGTCAGGGACAACTCTCCTGTTTGTCGTGTACAAAAAACACACATTCATTTCTGTTTTTCTCCCAAGTACCTTTTCCTTGGGGCACTACTCAAAATTTCTTATGGATATAATTATATTATAGGTTCTCTGGAAAGAAAAGACCCTCCCGAGTTATACATTTTGAAAAAAATGACATTTTAGTCATTTTGGGGGTTGGAAATTTGTTTATAGGAAAGTTGCCCGGCACTACATCACAGTGACATTATGATTCAGCCAATTTGTTCCCATACGTATAGTGATTACAACTTTCAAAAATTCATATAACATTCCTATTTTCTGCCCGATTATGTTCAGACTGTTACCAGTCTACTTCTCTGACTTTTCTGCATTCTACTAGTCTAGAGTTGTTTTCTACTATTTTTGAAGTTGCGATCACTCAAACACATATTAGGGACTTTTAGATTTGCACGTCGACATAGTGGACTGCAACGTGTGCCATTCTTTCAAGGCACTGGCCCGTGCCCGGCAGTGCCTTAAAAGGACGTCACATTACCTTAAAAGGATGTCACCGTGGCAGTCCACGTTCTCGTCGTGTAAAATCTAAAAGTCCCTATTGACAACACTGTGACGTGTCGGGCGAGCTCCTCTCCAATTTGTTCTGTGCACAGGGGCTGCATAGAAACATATTTGAAATCATCATTATTTAGGGTGCACGTATGATTGAACAATTTTCTGGGAGGATGTTTTTTAGCACAGAGCAAATGGGAGGGGAGCTCGTAAAAAACGCCACAGAGTTGCCATTTTGAATTTGATTTATCGCAACTTCGAAATTCATAACTTTCTTATTTTTAATCGGAACTTGCATTCACTATCCTGTTCCTCTCATTTTTCTCTCAATCCTTGTTATACGTGTGTGTGTGTGTGTGTGTGTGTGTGTGTGTGTGTGTGTGTGTATAAGTGTGTGTGAGTGTGGGGGTGGGGCACTAGGGGGCACTAGCCCTCCTTGTCCCTGCATCCGCAACATCTCATCATGTCCTGGGCCATTAACACTGTCATCGCATGTATAGCGAAATACAACCAGTAACGGGGAAGGGCCAATGGCGACACGAACGTGAGGGGGTGGGGGGATGCACCGACAATTCTTGATAAAAACAAAATAGAACAGGGCAAAAACCAAGCTAATAAGAAAGGCTTGTAGGCTGGTGTGTGTGTGTGGGGGGACATCTTCCCATGCGCGGATCCACGCCCCCCCCCCCTCAAAAAAAAGGGGAAAGGAAAGGAAAGGAAAGGAAAGGAAAAGGGAAGAAAGAAGGGCTTGAACAGTGTGGGCATGTAAAGAGAGAAAACAGACATTGAAATTATCCCTGTAATCACAATGTCATTGTCATAAAAAACTGTATATTTTCGCTTTGAGGTTTCCCTTAGTAGGTGCCCCTTTTCCCCGCAAAGTGCCCTTTATTGGTGATGCCCCCCACACCCTTTGAATGACCTCCTTCGCCCCTGGCCTGCTCAAACCCCCGAGCTTACAGGGGCGCCACCCCCTGGACCCCACACCAATTTACGCTCCGCTCGCTTCGCTCGCTACGCTCTACCTGTTCATAAATACTTTAGCCCCCCTACTTTGAAAAAAGTTCCCCGGGGCCTGATGTCAGGTGTATAAAGCTGAAGCCCGAATCAAGTGATTGCTGTCTGCCCATCACAACTGCTGTACTAGTCTTGTACTGACTGATTTTGACGATCAAGTGATACCTGAGGTATTAGGAATCTGTACCGTGTCAATTGTGGTTGTCAACATTGTTGCAATTGAAGATCTTGTTCAGAAATGAAATAAAAAGGATAACAGATATACTTTATGGACTCTTGATCTTGTTGAGGGAATCATTACTGCGTTTAGTTTAATATACATATATCAGTATTAAACACTTACACCTAGAGGTACCGGTGCCATGAATACCAGTGTCCTAAAGACTTTTTTGTTACACCGGCGTACTATACTAATGCGGACTGCACACATAGTCCCGCTTCTTGTGTTTACAGTCTTTTCCTCCTATCATAAATTTATGCTGGAAAAAGTGACAGATTTTAAATGATATCCTGGCAAAAAGTATACACCAAATCGCACGAATTGAGTTTACAAATTCGATTTTTCTTCATCTTCTCAGGGGGCACATCCCCCTCAGACTCCTGTCCGCGCAAGCGCGGAACGCGGCTCTGACGCGCCGCTAAATATTTTATCACAAATTGGGCCCCCCCCCCCTCGCCGCCGGCTGGATCCATCCCTGCATCTTCCTAACAAAAAGTACAAGAGAACGATACCATCTATTGTCACCTCCTTTCTATTTTTCCAAACTCCTTACTTTCAGGGGTGCAAGTCGATTGGGAGCACATGTTTTCCTCATCTACGCCAATCACAGTCACCACTATAGTATGTGATGTGACATGTGCCAGTTTTACCAGCACCCGGTATCTCTACCTTGCTTTAAGTGACAACTGTATTAACATCAGGGATATATTTCACTAATGAAAAATAACACTCATGCAACAAGGCAATTTTAATTTTTAAAAGCTGTGGTGTAATTTGACGCACAATTTTGTACAAAAATAGAAATATTCATGTTTTGTTTTAATTTCTTTTTTTAGCAGATGTTTCTGCATTTTGTTAGAAAATCAAATACAAAATATTCAAATAACAATAATACATTTAGTATAAAATATATTTGATTAACATAAAATGTGACAACTGAAATACAAAAAAAAATTCTTGGATATAAGTGAAAACGTGAATGTATGGAGATAAATCAAAGAATCAAGATAAATGCAGAAGCCAACTATCATAAGCATGAATGCTTGACGTTGTTATAGGAGTATGTAGGAGTCTAGAGTCAAACCTGTCAATAGCAGCTATACATCTCTATAAAGGTCACCTACCGATATATAGAGGTCATGTATTTGGTCCCCGTCGATAAAGAAATTTGTGTTGTAGAACCTGTCTAGTAAGGCCACCTGTCTACAGTGACCATTTTTTGTGACTTTAGACAGGTTTGAATGTATTATGCGATTCACACTTTTGTAATCCTTACACATTTCTACATAACTATTTTACCACTGCATTAAACTTTCTTGATTATATTTTTTCCAGGGTTTATACATTAACAACACAATTATTCATACCCGTACCAAGTTATGTATTTTTTTTAAGTATGTGAACATTTACGTTTTTTGAGCATATTACATATTAAGCCTTCAATCTAAAAGTACTCAATAAAGGCCGTAATTCTACCAATCAACCTTTCATTCTTTGGTTACGAAGAACACACGAAAAATATTAAATAGCAGCTCTAGATGGGGCGCTAGGGGCGCAAGCCCCCTCCCCCAATTTATTCAAGTCAATTTGGGCGAGGCATATGTATGAGATGAATGCAAGAACCTGAACCCCCTAAAAATTAGTGTGATTATAGCCTATTCAGTTACAAATATGTAAAAGTTATAAAAAAAGGTATATACATACATATGAAAATCTAGGCCTACGAATATTCGACAATTTTACTCATCATTTTTTTTTCTTTCTCATGCATGTCATCGTGTTTCGGTTAAAGGTAGAGAACAAACATAATAATACAATGTAGTTTAAAAAAAATATATATATATATATATATATATATGTATATATATATATATATATATTAAGTATACAACCTCGTGGAATTTAGATAAGCTACAGTAACTGTTGACAATGTATGCTGTCCATATCAAGAAAAAAGTGAAAACAATTTCCCTGGTAGAGGAAAATGAACATTGACTTAAAAACAGAAATAGTGGAACATATTATATACATTCCTTGTCTCTACGAATGTGATCTTTATTAGTAAATCATTGGATAAATGTATATACATTTTTGTATAAAATAATTTTTTATACCAGTTCTTAAATCCTTTTTTGTTTAATTGCGACTTATTTTTTGCATATATTTACATGATTTCTGCATAATCAACGCTGCCCCAAAATAGCCGCCCTATCCCCACCACACCCCGTCCCCATTGTAAATGTTACATAGATGAGCTCATTGTACAAACGAAAGGCACCAAGGATAATACAAAATTCCGAACTGATGAAAACTACAACGCTCGTACACGCGTGCAAATTAATTTGGTATGGTATTCATTTTCCAAATCACAATATAAACACCAATACAACAAACAAAATAGAAAAGTACATATTAAAATCAAGAATGTAGACAATGGCTTAATAGCCCACTCAGCTTCGTTAATATGACAAAACTGTTATCCCTTAGGGTTTAGAAGATTAAATGAAAAGTGAACTTACAATAAAAAACTAATAACTAACAAAACATACTACTTATAGTCGTAAAAAGGGAAAAGACAAAACACATCTAGAACTGTAAATGGCCTGCCCCACCCCTCGTAATTATAATGGCAAAACAGGCATATCCCTTTAAATGTTAAAGCATAATTTAGTTCTTGTATTCAAATGTTTGCAAAAAATGTTCAAGTTATTTGACAATTGAAAGTCTAAAGGTAAGTCATTGTATTGACGTGACCCTTGGTATGAAAACAATTGCTGGCAACACTCATCTTAGGTTTTGGTAGCAATACATTTTCTGAGATCTTAAAAAGTATGAGTAATCACAACATTTGAAGGATTCCTCGAAATAAGAAGGAGCCAAACTATGCAAAGATGTGTAGACCATCATATTTCAGTGCATAAAACGTCTGAATTTAAGAATTTAAATTTAAAGATTTTTAAAAGAATTTAAACATCTTTATCATAAATGCGATTGAAAGGATTCAATTTTGAAATACTACGGCTGACCATGTTTTGTATTTTTGTAGACGGTCCTTTAATATATTCCTTACTTGCTGAATCATATACAAATATCAGCATAATCAGAAAGTTAAATTTTTTTTAAATTATATACCAAATTTTGATTCGATTCAGTTATACAGTGCCGAAGGCGAGCTAAGAACGTTGCTATTTTACATATTTTCCTACACATTTCGTCATATGTTTATCCGACTGTAATTTGGAATCAAGATGCATACCAGGGTTCCGTCTTACAAAGTGTTGATATTTATCGCAACTTATTTGCGATTGATATTAATCGCAACTATGTACATAAGAGATAAGAGACTGCGCATTTCCGATTGATTGGAGGACTTGCGATTGATCCAAATCAATCGCAACTCTTTATAAGACGGGGACCTGCATTTTTAAATGTCTTACTTTGAGCCATACAATTGTTGGATATGTTTACATTCAAATTATCACATTTAGATAACATACCACCAGTTCCAAATAGCATGTAAATGGTTTTGTCAACAATAAGGCTAAGTTCATAACGACCATGCCAACTGTTAGTTTTACGCAGATCAAGATTGATATTCTTTTCAATATAGTTAACTCTTTTATCAGCAAAAGAAAATCACAGTCATATGCATTTAGATACACTTACAGTATTATACTTTTTCACCAGATCGTTGATAAAAATAGTAATTTGAGGAATTCTATAACCTATATTCAAAGCTCTTGGTTACATAAATAACTCTCCAATCACGGTAAAACATCTTTTGAAACACCAATTCTTGCTAGTTTAGTTACACGTATATTAACGTCCACAGTATCGATAGTCTGGTATTTCTCTGAAAGTAAAAGAAGATACATTATGATAATATTTCTCAAACACAGATTCATGCTTGATATGTATCTTAGATGCTTAAAGTTTCCTACATTTCCAAAATTATTATCAAAATTTTCGTTTTGTTCAAATAGTATGCTTTGTCGGTTTTAAATATATTGTTGTTATTATTATTACAAAGTTATATATAATTGTTAAAAAGTCCATGTTTAATATAAATGTTCCCTATAACATATTGTTTACTTTTAATTTCAAAATTAACTTTGCTTCTTACTTTTCTGTAATCTCTCATCCATTCTGTTCCTCATCCTTCTTTTCCTAAGCTTTTTGCTATAATTTGTCCCTTTCTCTAATCAATTTAAAAACATCTGAATTCATCCATGGATAATTATTATCCCTCATTCTCTTACTTCTGATAGGCATGTGATGATTAAAAACACTCATAAGAAATCTTCCCATTTACTGACTGCTTCATGGACGCTGGCTCAACCAAGAATCATGCCAAGGCTAATTACTTAGATTCTCTAAATATGACTCCAAATTTATACCAGATAGTTTTCTAAAGTTCAAGTCGGGAGATACCTTCGGGCTCCGATTATACATGTAGTCTAAGATTACGATATATGATATAATTAATATTACTATCATATATACTTAGTGTAACCTATACACCACGTTTTCTGTATAAGCCGCTCCCCCTCCCACCAACCCTCCTGTTCAGAATAAAAGTTAATACCCTATTCAATTATTTCTAAAAGATATACAGGGTATCACATTTTCATCAATAGCAGTGCCTTCCATAAGGCCCTTCTAACTACTAAGTCACAATGAAATGAATAACAATTAGTATAGTTATTATTAATATTATTAGTAGTAGTATTATTATGATTGTTATTATTATTATTATTGCTATTATCATTATTATCATTATCGTTATTATTACTATCATTACTATTATTATTATCATTATTGTTATTTCAAAAAACATATAATATACCCATATTGTTTACTTCAATTATTGAACACCATATTTCTCCCAACTCCCCAAATGTCTACCTAAATAGCTATTATTTCATTAAACTGTTCTTCTATCACTGTATGTGAACCGCACTGTTATGATTGTCATGATTGTATTCATTTTGGCTGCTATACAAATATAGATTTGTTTATAAACCATTCAAATTCAATTCAATTTAATTCAATAAGGATAACAAACAAATGCAGTTACACATCTCTCATACATTGATTGAATTTACAGACTGCAGTAAAAATTATACCAGTAAAAGTAATAATAACAATAATTTCAATGATGATAATAATGTGATAATAATAATAATAATGATATCAATTATAATGATGATTATTATAATAATAAGAATAACAATGAAATTAATGATATGGATTATAATTAAAAAAAAAGCTCCTATTAAATACCATTATCTCCGATGCTATACAGTGCGAGTGAGAAAAGGGCTACACATTTCTAAAAGGCATGCATATTGTTTTAATATGAAAAATTTTACGTTAGATATGATTTAATTTGAAATACCACTAATTCATAGCATCAACTCTTGTTTGTTGGATAAATGTCTTCACCATTAGTTGGTACTATTGCTCTCGCAAGTGAAGAAGTATGATCGTGATGATAGGAAGTGGTTAGGGAAACGGAGGGCGCATGTGTGATAGTTGGACACGGGTTGCCTGGGTTATATACCTCGTCTTGGGATAAGGGGTCCAATACAACGTCATTACAATCACAGCTTTCTTTGGGTTCCACCAGCTGGAAAGAGCAACAGTTTACATGATGGCGATTCTGTACCAGAATGGTCTGTTTCAGTGTCTTATCATTTTCGGATGGTTCACCTAAATGAGGCATCCGCATACCCCTTTGATGGCATTGAATCTGCCCTAACATACTTCCAACTGTAGCTATGCAATGCAGCTTTACCCAGTCTCCTGCATAATCATGGCTACCACCAAAACTACAATGTGCTACGCCGGGGAGAAAGTCAACATGTAGGTCAATCCTTGTGATGTTCATGTAGTTTCGATGGTATATAAGGAGAATGTATGTTCCTCCATCAGTTCTCTTCACTGGATCTATACTTAACAGGAGGAAACAATGATCTTCTTCTTCTTCAGTAGGATCCTCAACTTTGAATCGTTCAGACTGATCAGGATTCAGTTCGAAAAACTCTGGCTTTGCTGAATTGTAAAATGGACGTCTATTTCCATACTGCAATGTGATCTTAAAACTGTCACATGGATATGAAAAATGAAGCTGAACTGACTTTCCCTCTATGGCATTTATAAATGAATCACATCTAGATGATGTTATTAAAGAAACAACAAAGATGAAAGCACCAAGGAGGAAAGCTTCTTTAAACCAATACATTGTGTCTTATGTGAACACTAAATGAGAAAAGATCAGCATGGCAGTGCGCCTGGAAAATGTTTTTAGGCCTACCAAACCATTACACTTAACAATAATCTCAAGATTACCATTACATTTTGCATAATATATACGTTGATTAAAAATAGGATGAGTTAAAACTGGTACCAGAAAATCTCTTAGGAAGTCCTTGGCAGTCAGTTGAGATGATGATGATGATGATAATCAGGATAATGTTCCGTAGTTCCTCTTCTTTTTCTTTAACTACATAGCATATACGAGCTTACGTAAATTATCTTTAATTTGATACAGATAACCGCCCGTTCCTTAATCTTTAGAGTTCACAGGTTTTTACTTTCGAAAGTGGTCTAGGATTGATTCCTTGAAAATGTCCACATCTAAACTGTTTTCTTTCAAACAAAGTGTACTTGTCTTGTATGATAATCACAAAGTACTCGTCTTTGAAAGAAGTGATCATGGTGGAATAAGGCTAAGAGGATAATCTCTCCGAACGCGATGACAAAGGCAGAACGTATCTGACCGGCACTGATCACTAGAAGTCGTTACGTTGGAAATCTGAAAAGATAAGGTAGAGATTTTCAATTTTAACATATTTTTTTAAATCGAGACCAATGAACAGAATGTATTGTTAATGGTATTTTGAAACTCGAAGCGTCATTATACCGATTCTCGTTGTAATGCGTACCAAAAACCATGCCCCACAATAGCGAATTATTCCCTGAATGTAAATGGAATCAGAGAAGCAGACACTCACATCTCCCTGGTGCAGGTAGGTCTTTTTAAACATATAAAGCGGGAGGGGCGGGGGGTGATGGGTACCGTGGGTAACGACACTGTTGAAAGGGTTCAAGACAAGAAGTTTATCAACAAAGAGCCACACTAGAATCGCCCCTGGGTGGGATAGGATGGCAACCATTATTCACAGCATTATCAGTTTTCAAATATTATTATGGCGTTCGTCATATCCTGTTATTTGTGAAATGTTCCTGAATCATGACTAATGCTGCACTGAATTATGTATAAAGCAATTTTTGTCCTGTTTAACATCTAGTGTTTTTTCGGTCCTCACTTCTCCTTTCCAAAATCAATTTATTTATCTATTTATTTTCTTTTTACATGGTATAAAGAACAGCCTGTAGCGAAATTACAGATTTAGTTTAATTGCAACTTAATAAGATATGTAGTGATGAAAACGAAATGTCAAGCTACCAAATCCGTGTTTGAAATAACCATACAGCATTTCTATGAACCGTGACGATGGCTATTTCTATTTTTTTTAAGACAAAGTTCAATGAAGTATGTCTTCGTGCAAATACTATAGAACCTCAACAATGATAGTATATTAGCATCTAAAAAGTTACCAATTGAAAAAATCAAGTGTGGCCTGGACATTTTCTTAAATTATCCTACTTGAGATGCCAATTGCCATGTTACCTCTGCCATGATTGATTTGAAATTTCGGGCGAGATTTCGGGCGAGATTTCGGGCTACCTAATCCGGGCCCGATTTATTTTTCTTTTGTGGTGGTGGTCCCTCACCACTTATGGCAATGGCAATGGCATCTAAACAAGGATCAATTATTAAGAAAATGTCAAGGCCATCTTGGTCCTATAGTATTTGCACGCCGACATACTCCATTGACTAATGTGACAAGAGTCCGAAGGTCATGTCGTAGTTGAGTACCGACTAAGACACATACATCCCACGCACACCCCCTCCCTCACCCCACACACACCATAGGTCGCCAACAGAATCACTCTGGTATTGCCAAAAGAACAAACTTTTATCAAATGTGAAGCAGTGTGAAGACACACATACACCCACACACATGTGCAGGGCATTATTGATGATCAGTTTCAACAAATTTCCAATACAGACTTGGATCATAACAGAATAACAAAAACGTTAAGTTTTTTCACAATGTACGGGACATTGCATTATTCGATTTGTTTTCAAATTACCAAACGCATGAACAAAACAAGACAAGAAAACAAAAATGTTTGGAAATGCATAGGCCGACATGGTAGCTTATTTTTGTGTTAAATAGACGAATTAGAATTTAGCTGACCTTACCTAGAGCATCCCTTTTCACCCTCTGGTCATCTCAGAAATTCAAACTGCTTGTCATATGTTGGCTGCTTTAAAGTACAAGTCCACTCCACTGAAAAGTTGAGCTGATTGGATAGACAAAAATCTAAAAAGCCCAAATATAACTTGGTTTTAGAAAATGGTGCTCAGATTTATTTTTAATAATTTTTTTAATGAGCAAAAAACAAGTTAATGAGCGAGTCGGTTGTGACGTAGGGTCCTCACAACACAGATTCGTAATGTAACCAAATTTAATGCATACGGCTTTGTGAAGTGCCTCGATACAAACTATTTCATTCACCTGATAAGAATAATGAAACACTATTATTCTTATCAGGTGAAAGAAATAGTTTGTATAGAGGCACTTCACAAAGACGTATGCATTAAATTTGGTTACATTACGAAAATAGCCTATTGTCAGAATGTATACCGCTGGCACTTTCGTTGTGAGGAGCATACGTCACATCCGTACAGCAATATAAATTTTTTGCTCGAAATACCCGAAACAAAAATCGCTCTTAAAAATCACCTGATTGAAGTACGCCCGTGATATTTGGCAGTTTTAACCTTTGATTTATTTACAAAATGTTATAATGTTTGAAAATCGGAGTGGACTTGGGCTTTAATAGACGGGCCTGTAAACATATTCCAAAGTCACACTTGACTTCTACTTCTGGCTCAGAAGAGTAACAGCAAAATAGTGACAAACAAGTCTCACAAACCTCTCAGAACATTCCAACTCCCAACCCGAACTTGGCTACGTGCCCGATTTGTGTGTGTATTGGGTTTTTACAGACGTGTATCAATCAGATATGATTATATACGTCTGGGGACGTCACCATCCAAAAGACGTGACTCAGTTTCGAACCTGCGTCCTCGGCTGAATCAGTTTGTAACTTCCACTGTTAGTTGGATTACAGGCGCACGCCACAACGCCGATTTGAATGTTGGCTATTGTTATGAAGGGAAGTTTTTGAAATCTAGAACAGACCGGTTTACTAATAGAAAATGTTGGTTATTGTTAGGAACCGAAATTCGTGAAATATAGAATAAACCGGTTTACTAATAGAATAAATAGATACGAATAGAACAAGAAATTGTAGGAAGATGAAAAAAAAGTAGAAGCGAAATAATATTTTCACGAGCAAAAAAGTAATAATATGAAAAGCAAATATGAGTAGACCATCTAAAATAGCACATAATTTGCTGCTCCTCTCCGTCGTTCTATTGCAAATTGCAAGTTTATAGAGCGTCGCAGAAAATATATGGTTATTTCCACCACCAACGTGACTATATATTTTTGTTATAACTTGTTTTATGTGTTCTTCTTATTTCTCATTGGGTGTGTTCATTTGTAATGGTCATTTGGTCCAACATCGATTCGTCTGACTCTTATCGTCTCACCTCTTAATTACTCTCACCTTGATTTTGAGAATATCATGAAGGATCCCCAACACCCCCTTCATCCATGTTTCTGCTGGATTAGATCAGGCAAACGAATTCAGTCTGCAAAATGCAGGACAAAACGTTTTTTGAATTCTTTCATTCCATTTGCCATTAGAGCCTTTAACAACACACGTTAACTGGTATCAATCAATATAGTTCACCTGAAATGGTGAAAATAACAGTATTATGTCTGAGAGCTGGGCTTTGAATGCAATTTAACTTTGACTTGCTTTGCTCGTTGCCATGTGCTGTGTTGCTGAGTTCGTTGTCATGTAAGATTAAAAAACTTGCATGTAATAATCTTCATTACCAACATGAAACTTCTGTCAATATGCGCAAGGAGGCGCCGCTTTTCAATGGACCGGTATCGTAATGTGTTCGAGTTCAGTGCGTAGGTCTTTGTGGGGTGCCTGGATGCGTGTGGTTCCGTTCGCCTGTTAGGAGTGATTTTGTTTCGGTGAGTGGGGTGTGGGTTGCGCACATTGGGTCTCGCTAGGTTGGGCAATCATTCTAGCTTGTCCAGCCTGGTAGCGGCTAGTGTGTGTAATTCGCGCTCTGTCTATCGGGGTGCGGTCGCTAGCTCTTGGCAGGTGGGTGGAGTCATTCGTGTCCGGGCGCCTCGCGGGGACCTGTGCATTCGGTTTAAATACTTTGCGAAACTGGTCTTTTGTATCTCCTTGACATGCATGAATGAATGACTGAAAACCTGTCCTCACTATGTGAAATATCCATGTCTTTAATCTGGGCGGTCGGTCCTTTCCTGTGTCTTATTATTATTATTATTATTAACATGATATGAGTTCCCATTGCATGATGTATGTACGAAGAAAAGCGAGCAAAATTATTGAATGTAATTGTTTTTACTTGGAATAGCTTACACCTCTATCATCATGTTTAAAATATAGCCAGTGTATGTACTATGTACTATATGCAACCGGAAAGCTGTAATGAATGGAGTCCCCGTCCAAGAGGCCCCTTTTAGAAGTCATCCTTGGCACCGCGCGTCTTTTGTTTCCCCTACCGTAATCCCCTTAATCCCCCTCCGAGACCGCGCAGCTCCCTGTTAGCACTAACTCCTCCTTGGGGTGAAAAGTGGTGATGAATTGACAACTTCTCACCCTCATCCAACAAATGCGCAAACATATAACACAATTTAATTAATAGTCAGGTCAAGATATGGTTTGACCCCAACAAAATTGCAACAAAAGGTTTTTCAACGGTTTCTAGTAGTATTCGACCTCAGGAATAACATACTAAAAGTATACCTAAATCGGAGCTTCAGAAAGGTGTTATTTTCAAGATGGCGTCCAAGATGGCCGCCGATACCTAAAAATGGCCATAAATCACTTATTATCCATCCTAGAGACATAATTTTGGTGTCTATCCCATGGTTTGGGGGGTCACAGAATCCATTGAGATAAGTAAGAATGGTGTGTGATGGTCTAGGAAACCCCAAAATCCAACATGGCGTCCAAAATTGCCGCCATAACATAAAAATGGCCATAAGTCACGTATTATCCATCCCATAGACATGATTGGGGTGACAATGCTATGGTTTTCGGGGTCAGTGAATCCATTAGGATAAGTTAGAACGTTAAGCAGTGGATCAGGAAACTCCAAAATCCAAGATGGCGTCCAAAATGGCCGCCATAACATGAAAATAGCCATAAGTCACTTATTATCCACCCGAGAGACATAATTGGAGTGTATATGCTATGGTTTTGGGGGTCATAGAATCCATTAGGATAAGTTAGAACGTTAAGCAGTGGTTCAGGAAACCACGAAATCCAATATGGCGTCCAAAAGGCCACAAAACCACTAAAATTTCTCAATAGAGGCGCACTTTATGAACAGAAAATGAACTTAAAATGTTTCTGTCTCACCCTTATGATGTCACCGACCCCCTACCCCCCCTAAAAAAGGGTCAATTCAACTATTGACAGGTCATTGTCACCACTGTATAGGGGAGGGGGAGGGAGCGAAAAAGACAACGTAAGAACTTAATAATAATATCTAGACACACATTCATAATACCAATAATACAACTAAAAATGTTTAAAACATCGTTTTGTTCATGTCATCTTATAGCGAATACACATGCAGATCTTCACGTACCTTCATTTTGATGAGAAATGTACTTGAGTGAGGATAAATCATCTTATGCTTCACTATCAAGTGACTCGTTATATGGATTGTGGCATACATCAAGTTGGCAAGGTCCACACACACTGTTACATGTAGTCCGTAACCTCTGCAGGTACAGCGAGTTGTGCTACAAGCAGTACAGCAGTTGCAATGAATCAACTTAAGAAGATTACTAGGTGCAGCCTCCGTATTCAACATCACTGGAACCAGGTGATTGTCCTCTAATTTCCAGCCCCAGTCTGTGACGCCCATGTCTTCTAATTCACTCACCATCCATGCCATTACTTGGTAGTATTTTTTGAAGGAGTGGAATTTGGTGGAGGCTGGCGTAGGAGGGAGTCGCATTGGCAATTTTCTTGACGAACAAGTTGTATCATAATGATGCAAGTGAGTCATTACAGCGGCAACCAAACATGAAAAACATTGCTTTGATACAAGTTCCTCTATTAGTTCCTCTGGCTGACTTAGAAGAAGGAAAGTACTAGCACAGGATTCTTAAGTGGGGCTGTATTTCACAAGCTCCTGGAAGACTGCTTTCTTTCCGATTCCGAATATCCTGGAAGTCGAATCGCAACAAGTGTAGGCATGTCGGAAAAAGTAGTTGTGAGCATAGATCTTCACCCAGGTCCACTTTAAACTGCTCAATGTTACACACCTTCGGAGCCTTGGCTGCATTGTCAGACCGGAAGTATAGTACCCTGCTATCTACATTTACATCCGCGTATTTATATGCAAGAGTAACGCCATTATGTCAGTGCCTTCTCAAATCAGAGTAGTAGACTGACGACGAGATGAATTCACTGCAGCTTTAGCAATATGTACATCTGCATCCCCGGATACATTGATTACGGTGCAATTACTCTTCCTCAGTTCCTCACTAATGAGATTTATGAGTCCCTGCTTATTGCAGTCTCTTGATAAAAACTCATCCTTCTTGTCTGAGAATACTGTGTCTGCATTGAATCTGACAACTGGATGGGCATTTTGCCCACGTCGCTGGTGTGTATTATCATTAATTGACGGCCCTCCACCATAGCCGTCAACAACTACATTTGCAGAACCACATAGTGGGGTTGTGAAATCAGCATATGGTCGTGCTATTCTGCCATAACTGTCTCCTGTCTTCCATGGTATCCGATGCACCAAGGAACCACCATCAAGGCCAAACTGTTCTGTGTTCTCTCACGGCTTCACTCGACACTTTACTTGCATGATCGGTTGTAGCATGAGCTAGCTGAGGCTTATCAGCCTTGCGAAAGACATTCCTAGCCTCGAAAAGTGCAGATGGGAACGGATTGAGCTCATAGCTCATTACCTCTGCTACTTCAAGTCCCCTTGTATTTTAAACTACCAGGAAGCGTTGAAACAGCAAAGCAGCATTTATGGTTTGTTCAGGTACATTTTTTACTTTCGAAATCTCTCCCAGAGTCGTAGCTCTGTCTTTCGTTTTGAACAAGACTGTGAAAACAGCATATTGGAAGGCCGCTAAGCTAATTATCGATGTACCCCAGAATAGCACACTGAAAAGGATTGACTTGCGCTTAGGTTGCTTCCATACCTTCATGATTTTGCTGGAAGCAATCTGTATACCCTGATGAAAGGAACTGGACTTCGCAAAATCCTTGGAACAGATAGCACAGAACTATACTTCCACTCTTACAATGCAGCCGAAGCTCCGAAGGTGTAGAACTGTAAGCAGTTGAAAGTGGACCTGGGTAAGGGATCTATGCTCACAACTACTTTTTCTGGATGCCTACACCCATTGCGATTCGACTTCACGGATATTCGGAATAGGAAAGAAAGCAGTCTTCCAGAAGCTTGTGAAATGCAACCTCACTTTGGAATCCTGTGCTAGTACTTTCCTTCTACCAAGTCAGCCAAAGTAACTAGCTTAGAGGATCAAACTTGGTATCAAAGCAATGTCTTGTCATATTTGGTGGCCGCTGTAATGACTCACTTGCATTATTACGATACAACTTGTTCGTCAAGAAAATTGCCAATGCAACTCCCTCCTACGCCAGCCTCCACCAAATTCACCTCAGAACATACTACCAAGCCCGGGGTATTCAGATTTGCTTTGGGCGGGGTGTGCCGCTCAAATCTCGAAATCCTACCCATTTTAGGGGTCATTTTTTTCGAAGTAAAGCCCATTTTCACAATTTTAATATTTTGGAAATTTTGAAAACACGGACCGATGTTTAGGGACTTTTTTGTTTAAAAAGGGACCCATGTTTAGGGATTTTTTTGTGGAAAAGTGACCCATTAGACCGGCACACCCATATGTCTTAATATGTGAGTACCCTCCCCCCCCGGGCTACCAAGTCATGGCATGGATCGAGAGCGAAGAAGACATGGACGTCACAGATTCGGGCTGGAAATAAGAGGACAATCACTAGGTTCCACTGATGTCAAATACGGAGGCTGCACCTAGTAATCTTCTTAAGTTGAAATTGCAACTTCTGTACTGCTTGTAGCATAACTCGCTATACCTGCAGAGGTTACGGACTACATGTAACAGTATGTGTGTGGACCTTGCGAACTTGATGTATGCCACAATCCATATAACGAGTCACTTGATAGTGAAGCAGAAGATGAATTTTCCTACTAAAGTACATTTCTCATCAAAATGAAGGAACGTGAAGATCTGCATGTGTATATTCGCTATAAAATGACATTTTAAGTTGTATGGTGGGTATTATGAATGTGTGTCTAGATATTATAATTAAGTTCTTACGTTATCTTTTTCACCCCCCCCCCCTCCCCCAGTGTTGACAATGACCTGTCAATAGTTGAATTGACCCTTTTTCTGGGGGGGGGGGGGGGGTGGTGACATAAAGGTGAGAGAGAAACATTTTAAGTTCATTTTCTTTTCATAAAGTGCGCCCTCTATTGATAAATCTTAGTGGTTTTGTGGCCCTTTGGGCGCCATATTGGATTTCGTGGTTTCCTGGACCACTGCTTAACGTTCTAACTTATCCTAATGGATTCTATGACCCCCCAAAATTATAGCATAGACACCCCAAATATGTCTCTCGGATGGATAATAAGTGACTTATGGCCATTTTTATGTTATGGCGGCCATTTTGGACGCCATGTTGGATTTTGGGGTTTCCTAGACCATCACACACCATTCTTACTTGTCTCAATGGATTCTGTGACCCCCAAAACCATGGGATAGACACCAAAATTATGTCTCTAGGATGGATAATAAGTGATTTATGGCCATTTTTAGGAATCGGCGGCCATCTTGAAAATAACACCTTTCTGAAGCTCCGATTTAGGTATACTTTTAGTATGTTATTCCTGAGGTCGAATACTACTAGAAACCGTTGAAAAACCTTTTGTTGCAATTGTTTTGGGGTTGGGGTGTTTTTTACCGTATATTGACCTGACTATAAGTTCTTTTGGGAGATAAACCTTTGGACTTCCTCCCGCGCTATGTACAAATTGCGGAAATTTGCGGAAAATGTCAATAAATAGATGAGAAAATCATGATGAGAACCTTACATTCACTATAACTCACGATTTCCTTGGTCGATTTCGCTGGTTCAAATGGCTATGTCTTCAGTAGGGTTTTCCGAGCACAAAAAAAAGCATTTAATAACCAATATAAATTTGCATTGGTCATATGTTGTGGATTCTGTATTTTATATGTTATAGCTATATACATCTTCACTGACGATGCCACGCATGATTTCTAAGGTCGATGCCTGCATATTTTTACGACCGAGTGTATAAAGATCTTAGGGAAGCAGACCGCGTTGCGTAAAATTTATTTGGAATGCCAGAGGGATCTGCGCATTGATAAGGACAGCTGTTGATGGATTTGATGGCTGACGAGGGTTACATTTCTTGTTGTTAAGCCAAATTAATCTTGAATATCTTTCCCTCGTGAAGTTCTTTCGAGACGGTATCTCCATTCATAACAGCTTCCTGGTGCAATTATCTCTGAATTCGGGTTTGCCCGAACTGTGGGTTGGGGTTCCTTCTCTGCCCCTGTCTCCTTCTCTTCCACCTCTCACTTCCTCTCTCTCTCTATCTCTCTATTTCTTTTCTCTCTGTTTCTCTCTCACTCTGTCTCTTTTTATTCCTCTCTCTATATCTCTTCCTCTTTCTCTCCCTCTCTCTCTCTATCTTTGTCTCTCGTTATTTATCACTGTCTCTGTCTCTTTCTATGTCTCTCCGGGCGTGCACCGGCTTGGGATGAGTTTCTGGGAATGGGGGGGGGGGGTGCAGGGATCGGGGTACTGTGTACTAACGTTATGTTGAAAATCGAGAGGCCTTTTTACTATGTATATTTGTGCATTGTGTCGATGTCATGATATGTTTTTCCAATTTTTCACCGATTTTGAATGTTATTATTTCTCATTTCAATGTCATGCTTTTGATGTCTTTTTATTCATGATTTTAATGCAAAACGCAAAATGTAAAATCCCACAATGAATTTCCATGTTATTATTGGACGAAATAAAATTGAATTGAATTGAAATTGATAATTGAATTGAATTCAAAAATGAAAAATAACACCCATGCAACAAGGCAATTTTAATCTGATAAATATTTATATAAAATAATTTGACACCATTGTACAAGAATGAAAATATTAATGTTTACAGTCAAAACCTGCCAATAGCAGCCATCTCTCTATAAAGGCCACCTGCCGATATAAATAGAGGTCATGTATTTTGACCCCCTCGATAAAGAGAAATGTGTGTTGTACAACCTGTCTTTAACGAAAGGCTACCTGTCTACAGTGGCCACTTTTTATGTTTCCCTTGGGTGACTTTAATAGACAGGTTTCACTGTATTAAGTGATTCGCACGTTTATAATCCTCACGAAGTTCTACATAATTAATTCACTACTGCATTCATCTTTCTTGATTATATTATTTTACAGGGTATGTACAGTTAACAACTTAATTACCATACCCTTATAAAGTTTTTGTAATTTTTTTAAGTACATTTATGTGAACAAATTTATATTTCCCGATTTATGTTTTTTGAGCTTATGACAGATTAAGCCTTACATCTAAAAGTATTCAACAAACGAATTCGGCCAACCCGCATTTCATTCTTGAATTACGAAAAACACAGACAAAAAAAAAAATTACAAGGGGGATGAATAATTTAGTTATTAACTGTAAATATTGTGCAAAAGAGTTGCTTACATGTTATGTACATGCGCTATGTCGCTCATTACTTCTCCATCAATTCCTTCTTCAGTTTGAGAGTATGCAAACTTACATTTCATGATATTAATATTAAAACTCATTACTGTATAAGAAAATTGCAAGAAAGTGTTTCGATCAAACCCAATTTTTGGCTCACACCAGACAGTAGACCTGAACAGGAAAATGATTCCGAAATGAAATCCTGTATAAAGCATTACTGTTATAGAGAGTGTATTCAGTAGCGATTCCAGATTTTCAATAGAATTTTAGAGAGGCATATATATATATATATATGAATGTAAGAACCTCAACCCACCCCCACAAAAAATTCCTAGAAAAGCTCGTGCGTTTATTATCTTGACTGTGCAGTTGGCATTTTACTTTGAGTTTCATTAGAAATGATGCTTTCGTTTTAAATTATCAGCATTACATTTGAAATCACTTTAAAGCCTGATCAAAATAAACTACTCTTTACATAGAGCCCGTTTGCAATATATCGAGATCATCGTTTAAACTATGTTGGTTCTTCAATCCTCACAATGTTCTGTATCTTTTCTTTCACGACTGCATTCAAAATAATTATACATATTAATTAACATTACATTCGAATGTTCATTTATAAATGCGAATGATAGTAGTCACTATTACCCTGCAAACAAAAGTATATTCAACAGTAATAAAAAGGAATAACATACACCACTTATTAAGTACGTTCTGGCTCACTGAAGATAATTCATTTATACCGAACATTGCTTCATCAAGCTCAGCCCCCGCCCACCACATAGTCAATAGACCTGTTTACTATTTTTTTTCAAATTTATGGAAGTTTCCTTACTGTGGACAACATGACGATTTATTCCATTAAACTATTATTAATGAATTAACTACAATACTTGGAATCCAGTCTGCATATATCAATGGTTGCTATGTCGGACAAGCCTCGACTACGCCTTCTGGTTGTCAAGAACAACCTTTGTGTAAAAAGTACGCATACAATTTAAATATATTAGTAAACCGGTATATTTTACATAGGTGAGCCCCTGATCGTACACGTAACTGAGCTGAGGATGCAATACCTAAACGTAGAAAGCGAAATGTACAGCATCAATTCGTAACATGTGCATGTTTTCACAAAGATCTCTTTTCTAACCCTTATTACATCGGACAAAGTGGTGACATTGAACGTGTACACATTCATTTTGAGATACATCAATATGCATAGCTTTAATATAGATATAGTTAAAAATGTAGTTACCTTTTTTCTGTTCTAGTTGTACACATGTACATATACGCTCAAACAAAGAAAATTCACGCATACACCACCATATATTGCGAACTATTATGCAAACTAATATTTCATGATATTAATATCAATATCAATAAGCATTACTGTATAATAAATTTGAAAGAAAGAGTTTCGATCAAACCCTATTTTTTGCTAACACCAGACAGTAGACCCGAATAGAGAAATGATTCCGAAATGAAATCCTTAAAATGCATTACTGTTTAATATGGAGGGTTTATTTAGTAGCGGTTCTAGAGGGGGCGCTAGGTTGAGTCCCCTCCCGAATTTCATCAAGCCCTTTTTTCATTACAAATTAATTTACGCGGGGCTATTATGAATAGGATGAATGCAAGAACCTTACAAAAATATCGGAGAACTGTTCGTGGGTATATTCTCTTGACAATAAAATTGACCACTTCCTTCGAGTTTGATTAATAAAAAGAATTCTTTATAAATTGTCAGCATTGTGTTTGATATCTTCTCTTTACAATGAGCCCCATTGTGAAAACAATATCAAGATCATTCTTAGTTTAAACACGGCTGATTCTTTGATACTTACAATGTTCCATATCTTACTTTACACAATTGCATCCAAATTATGAAAATCGATAACATTACTTTGCATACTCCTTTTTTTAAATATCACATACTTAGCATGTTCGGAACACAAGCATTACAAGATATCAAAGCCTGTCTGAAATACAATAGAAGACAACAATAAACATCAGTACACATGATACAAAACAATTAAATACAGAAATTAAAAAATGGGCGAAACATTGGTCATATAGCCGATCAACAGATTTAGACTAATAGTAATATATTTGCCAATAGTATATTTACCTCACGTTAAAAAGTAGAAAGATGAGCGTAATTTTGGGGGTATTTCTTAAGGTCTATTTTAGACGTTCAAGTTGAGGAAAATAAAAAGAGCGAGAGAGACAGACAGAGAGACAGACAGAGATCGAAGGTACAGCAGAGTATTCCAGGTGCGTCAAAAAAAAAATGCCCCCAACAAAAAACTAAACTAAACAACAACAAAACAAAAAAGATGAAAAGAAAATGATGTAAAAATATGTAATAGTCTAAAATCCAGTCTGATCGTAGCCTGTTCAGTTAAAAATATATAAATGTAAAACATGTTAATATAAGCATGTGAAAATATAGGCCTAAGAATATTTATTCATCTTTTTATTATTCATCATGTATCATCGTGTTTCGTTTTAAGGTCGAGAGCAAACATAATAAATACAGTGTAGTTTAAAAAAAGATAACAATAAGTACGCAACCTCCTGGAATGTACACAGACTACTGCATATAATGTATTCTCTCCACATCAAGAACATAGTGAATAAAAATGGCTTGCAAGAGGATAATGAATATTGACTTAAAAACAGAAACAGTGGAACATATGAAACATATTCTTAGTTACTCATTCTCTGTATATCTCATGTAAAAAAAAGTGTAATTGGATACATGGGATAATATATGACTTTTTTTTTATACATTTGTTTTTTTCACTTGCGACTTATTTTTTCATATATTTACAAGTTTTCCGTAAAATTAACGCTACTCAAATTAGCAACCCATCCCGTCCCCCTTGTAAATTTTATATAAATGTGCTCATTACGGAAATGAAAGGCACCAAGGATAATACAAATTTCATAACTGATGAAAAATAAAATCCTTAAACGCTCGCACACGCACACATACTTGTAAAATAATATACGTGTATACTCTATGATAACAATATATTATATAATTAATATTATCATATATATATATATATATACACTTAATACTATTTATACAGTTCTTATTTACACCACGTTTCCTATAATAATAATATTCCGCTTTTATATAGCGCCCAATACATCGATCCAACGATGTGCCTTTACAGATATATTATTACCCCAGTCATCGGATTCAGGCTTACCCGCACACAATGTATGCACATTTTCCACTCCTTGGGGAGCATTCCATATATCAGCCCCCCCCCCCCTTCTGATCAGAATAGAAGTTGATACACCTTTCATGTTCCCCTTGATAAATAGAGAGAGAGTATCACATTTTAACCGAATTGAGTGGTGCCTTCCATGAGGGTCGAGGCCCTGCTATCTTATTATTCACAATAAATTAAATAAGAGATTGATATTTCTTTGTATTACTCCTACGACGCATAAACTTAGATTGTGACAAATATATTACGTAAATGATGAACAAAATCATCAACATAGCGAAAGCAACCATAACAACAGACAGAAACGTATTTATTGGGTAAATGTATTCCTTAATTTCACCTTTAGTTGGTTTTATTGGTTTCACAGTTGAGGAAGTATGATCATGATGATAAGAGGTAGTTAGGGGAGCGGTGGGCACGTGTGTGGTAGTCGGACACGGGTCTCCTGGGTTAAGTACCTCGCCTTTGGATAAGGGGTCCCATACATAGTCATTACAATCACATTTTTCTTTGGGTTCTATCAGCTGGGAAGAGCAACAATATACATGATTGTGATTCTGATGTACCAGAATGGTCTGTTTCAAAGTTTTATCGTTTTCAGAAGGTGCACCTAAATGAGGCATCCGCATACCCCCTTGGTGGCATTGAATCTGCCCTAGCATACTTCCAACTGTAGCTTCGCAATCCAGCCTTTCCCAGTCTCCAGCATAACCATGGCTACCACTTAAACTACAATGTGCCACGCCGGGGAGAAAGTCCACATGCAGGCCAATCCTTGTGATGTAGTCTCCATTATATGTAAGGAGAATATATGTTCCTCCATCAAGTCTCTTCACTGTGTCTATACTTAGTTGAAGGAAACAATGATCTTCATCTTCTTCAGTCTTTTCCTCAACTATGAATCTTTCAGACTGATCAGGATTCAGTTTGAGAAAGTCTTGGTTTGCTGAATCGTAAAACGGAAGTCTGTTTCCATACTGCAATGTGATCTTTGTACTGTTACATGGATAAGGGAATTGAAGCTTAACTGACTCTCCCTCTATGGCATTTGAAAATGAATCACATCTAGTTGATGTCACTAAAGAAACAAAGATGATGTAAGCACTGGGAAGGAAAGCTTCTTTGAAGCTAAACATGGTATGTTTCTTATGTCAACACTACTTGAGAAGAGAGAACAAAATATGCAATAGCGCCTGCAAAATGTAATTAGGCCTACCAAACTTGATATTACACTTAACAATAATGTCAAGATTACTAATTACAGAAGGACGAGATGGTCGAATTATAGGACAAGTGGTGCGAGAAACCCTCTCAAGAAGTCCTTTGCACTCAGTTGGGATGATGATGATGATGATGATGATGATGATGTTAATCAGGATAATGTTCCGTAGTTCCTCTTCTTTCTCTTCAACTACATAGAATATACACGCGTCTGTAAATTATCTTTAATTCTGTTACATATGAAAATAAACGGCCCGTTTCTCAATTTTAGAGCTCACATGTTTCCATCTTCCAAAATGGTTTGGGATTGATTCCATGAAAGCTTTCCACATCTGAACTCTTTCTTTTCTTCACTCAAAGTCTACTTGTCTTGTTGGATAATCACAAAGTACTCATCTTTGAATGAAGTGATGATGGAATAAGCGGCTAAGAGGATAACCTTTCCGGACACGTTGACAAAGGCAGAACATATCTTAGCAGCACTGATCACTTGCAGTCGTTTAGTTGGAAATCTGAAAAGATAAATTAGATTGAATATTTTAATACAATATTTATATCGAGACCAATGGAGATTATGGATTGATAATGCTATTTTGAATCCGAAGCGTCAGTATACTGATTCCCGATGAAATGCTATTCAAACACCATGCCATACAATAGTCCATTATTCCCTGAATGGAAATGGTTTTAGACAAGCAGAACCTAGCATCTCCTTGTACAGGTAAGCCCCTTTTAAAAAAAGAGGGGGCGTACCGACATTGGTGAAATAGTTCAAGACAAGAACTTTGTCAACAAAGAGCTTCACTAGAATCACCCCTGGATTGGATACGAGGTCAACCATTATTCAACATGTTATCAGTATTCAAACAACATAATGGCGTTCGTCATATATTCCTTTTTTGTGTGAATTATGAGTCATGTCGAGCATGGACTTCGACCAGTCTGAGACTGTTCTGAGTAAAATTTCCTACATGCAGCTTGCCTGGAAATTTCCATTCACATTTTCAATACTATCAAATAAACAGGAATTTCTAAGACTACCACGTGCATTCTCTCTCTTTCTCCCTCTCTGCCTCTCTCTGCCTCTCTGCCTCTCTCTGTCTCTCTTTCTCTGTCTCGCTCTCTTTCTCCCTCTCTATCTATGTCTCTTCATGTCTCTCTCTCTTTCTGTCTCTCTCTCTCTCTCTCAGGTTCTCCATCTACGTGTACGTTTTTAAAATAATATTTATCTCAGTCTTCTCATTTTTCCCCCAAAGATATTATGACTCCTTATCCTGTGTATATAGCCATTAAACATCTAATTTTTGTTCGTCCTCGCCTCTTTTTTTCCATTATCAATTTATCTATCTGTTTATTTTCTTCTTATAGGGTATAAGAAACAGTCTGTAGAGAAATTACAAATTTAGTGTAATTGTAACTTAATAAGATCTGTAGTGATGAAAAAAAAAATGTCAAGCTACCCGGTTTTATACGTGTTTGAACCAAACAGCATTTCTATGTGCGATGGCTCCCCCACCCCAACCATCACCACCTCAATCACCACCACCATTACCAAAGAAGAAAACTTCGGACGAGAAATTTCGAATCAATCATGGCAGAGGTAACGTGGCCATGACATCTAAAGTAGGATAATTTGATAAAATGCCAAGGGCATCCTGGATCTTAAAGCCCAATTAAGTGACTTTCAAATGCTAAGACATATCCTATATATGTTATCTGTCCCAGTTGTTGATTATGTTTCTATGTGCGAAGGAGGGTTTATATTTCCTGTTCGTTATCCATTTGCTTCAGTAAGGAGAAAATCCTATTGCCTCGTTGACACTTCCACGCATTTTGGTCCCGCACTGCCCCGCTGTATGGCGTGCCAATGCGTGCCAATTAGTGGCACGCAGTCGCACGCAGGGTCACGTCTAATTTACGAATAGTTCACGCAATGCGTAACCACCAGGACACGCATTCGTAGACTATGCGCATGGCATGCGAAAACTGCGCGGGAAGTATGCGCAGCCATTGCGCAAATTGTGAGCAAATTAGTCGTTAACTAGTCGTGAACATGCGTGTCACTAGGCCAACGGACACGCATCGGCGCGCATCGGCGCGCATCGGCACGCACTGGCACGACTTGGTAGCGCATAGGGTGCTCATAGTTCACGAAGTGTTCACGAACGTTGCCAAAAAAAAATTGTCGTGCCAAAATTTTGAACATTTTGAAAATTCTGTCACGCATTTCACGCACGGCCCGCATCTGCCTGTATCCGCCCGCATCCTCCCGCACGCTACCACGAATACTTCTCGCATTGGTACGCAAGAGTACGTGTCTATGCGCAAACTATGCGCAAACCAAAATGCGGGCAAGCGTCAACGAGGCAATATGCTGCAATCGTAGCAATTAAGGCGATGTCAAAGACAATTGTTCTTTTTTTTACAATAACACGCAACACACACACACACATACACACGCACACACATACGCGTCCACGCGCGCGCACACACATGCACAGGGGGGTTGTGGGATAACAAATAGCTTATTACATGTACATTTATTTTGTTTGTTCAAGCTTGTATATTATAGGCTAATTACATATCCCGGACCAGCCACGCCCATTATCCAACAATTTATGAACACTCTTAAATTAGCTCCACACAATATGTAGCTGAGCTGGGCTAAAACTGCCAGCAGTAATATTATCATATTGAAATACTCTCGTGGAACATGACTTTACAACTGTCAAGTTATTTAATTTCATTTATCTTCATTTCCAAACACAAGAAATAACGAAACATAATGTTGACATGTGCAAAGCATGTTTCATAATCAGTTTTAAAGGTAATGCAAAGTTTTGGGAAATTCTGGAATTGGATGGATAGTAATTCTTTAAATTTTTGATATATTTGGATGCCCCTGTGGATGCATTATAAGCACTAAAATAATTAGCCCCTTAAACACTTCTGCTTTCGAGCAAATTGAATAATCAAAATGTACCGGTGCTCCCGGTAAATTTCAAATATTTCAAATAGCGTCTAAGGCCATTCCATAGTAGCTGTGACCATGAAAATCTCAGAATATGCAGTTCTGATATATAATTTCCAAACGGGAATAGCAAATCGGTCGATTGTAGTCAAGAAACATTGTTTTAAAGCTAAAGTCATTTCAGTCTTGAGAGGGCGCTATACAACATAAAGAGTTTATTATTTACAATTTCATCACTTTAGACTCGATTTTAACCGCGACAACGATCATTGAATATTGTAAAATCGCATATGCTTCCAATATGTTCATTTGAACCAAATTCACGACCCCATACCAAAACTTTGTAATACCTTTAACAAACTTACAATAAAGATTTGGATCTTAAAACAATAACAATAACGAGACGTTGCATTAATCGGTTTGTTTTCAAATTACCAAACGCATGAACAAAGCAAGACAGGAAAAAAATTGTTTGGAAATTCAAACATGGAAGTTTATTATTTTGTTAATAGACGAATTAGAATTAAACTGACCTTACTTAGAGCATCAATTTTCACCCTCTGCTTATCTCAGAAATTAAAACTGCTTGTCATCTGTTGGCTGCATTTGTAGACGGGCCGGTACAAACAATTCTGCTTCTGGCTCAGGAGAGCGTCAACAAACTAATGACGACACTTTTCCAAACCTCTCCGAACTTTTCCACCTCCCAACCCGAACTTGGCTACTTGCCCGATTTGAATGTTGGCTATTGAGACAAGAATCAATAGATTGGTCGTGCGTTGGAAAATTCCATTCAGATTATAAACTATAAGAAAAAGGCTACCACGTGCATTCTCTTTCTTCCTCTCTGTCTCTCTCTGTCTCTCTCTCTCTCTATCACTTTGTTAATCTTAGCGTATGTTTTCTCTAAATATTTATCTTAGTCTTTTCTTATTTCTTCTTTTAAAGCTATTCTGACCCCATATCTTTCCCACTATTCCAGGTTCTCTGTTTTTCTCAATGCACTGATTATCTGAAAACAATTTATTGTGCTTTTTAGGGGGTGGCAAAAGTTGGTTTCTTTCTTTCTTTCATTATTTCTTTAAAAAAAATTAATTCAATACTTTATTTATTCATCTAATTATTTACATTCATTATTATTGAATCAGTAGACCTGTCTTATATTTTTTTGCTTCAAATCCAACTTTATTGACTTCCATTAAGCATTCAAAATAAAGGAAGAAATGTAAGTAAGCATGATGAATTTTGTTTGTGATGCTCAGTTCGCTGGGCATCGAACGAGATTTGAGCTCCATGAATGAACATCGATGGAAAGTGTAACCCTCTATTGCCATACATTACAATGTAATTTACATGTTACCTGTGGGCTATGGTCCACTTCACTGTGTGCACCATGAAGCTCTGTTCACACATGAAACAATAATGCTGTATTAAAAACTAACTACTGGAAATTAAAGAAGATAGTGGGACAGCTAAGTGGTGTTGTGCTTTGACAAGATTTCCTCTTGCCAAAGTTGGATTTTAAATTTCCCATATGAGGTCTTATAACTCTTTCAGGACATGGTTTTTTTAAAGGGCTAAATTGATCACATGTTGTTCTTCAAATTTGCAAGAATTGTTTTCTTTCATTGCTACATTGTTGTAATAGAATAATGCATAGGTAGAAAATTGGTTGAAAAGTTGAAAAATGGCAAATTTCTATTGCATTACCATGATATGTATGGAACCTCTCAACATATTGCAAATTAAGGATTTTATAGCTTATTTATTCCTTTTGTAATACCTAGCATCAAATGCAATATGATCATGCAACAGAAAATGGTTGCAGTGTGTGCAGACATTTTTGCCCTTTCTACTCACACATCTAGTAATTTTGTTGGGCTTTGAATAAAAAGTTATTAAGCCGAACCACAAAATGTGGAATGATTGTCGTAAAAGGGATAAATAATATTGGATGATGGGGATAACCATATCTGTTATTTAATTTACCCATCTCAAGTCTCTGCGGGAGCAGGATAAGTATAGAACATTTTCTTTTGTACTTCAGGAGGGGAAATATCTTAGAATGCTTCTGATAATTCACAATTTCCTGATCATAATCAACCACCTTGCTTATTTAATGTAAGAGGAGATAGCACATAGAAATAAGGAAAAACAAATTTCTTCAACTTTACATGGTTTTCATGAGCAAGACATAAGCAAAACATTTCTTTGTTTTATATCTGAAAACGGGATCTTCTAAATTCTAAAAAAATTGGGGTTGTGGGTATATAATTAATTAAATAACAAGCTAATCGCCAGTTTGTAGGACTTTCAGGAAGTTTTCCGTCTAAGGTGTCGTGTAACAAAGGTTTATTCACTTGACTCTCAATCCAAGGGTGGAGGCTTCGAATCCCATCTCGGCACTATCATCCTTTGACAAGACATTAGTCCACTTTTGCCACTCTCCACCCAGGTGTAGCTGGGTACCCTATACCAGAGTGCTTCATATTTCACTGGTAGTTATTAGTACCGGGGTAATGGTGTTGGAGCGCCAGAAGTGTCACGATATCGACGTGACGGACATATGCACTATAATTATCAAACCATTGAGTTACTGTAAAATTGGTCTAGTACTCAGGTAGCACGACGAAGTGCCCCTGTAAGTAAGCAAGATATTAGACCAAATGGGTTTTAGACCATGTATTGTTAATTGTGGCGTAGTATAAATTTTCGAACTTTATTTATAACAATAAATTATTTGATAAAAATATAGAATATTATAGAATTATATAAATATAAGAATACAAATTTTCCACAGTTCACACTTCACTTCTACTTCTGGCTCAGGGTAGCGACAGCAAAATAATGACGACACATGTCTCCAAACCTCTCAGAACATTCCACCACCCAACCCGAACTTGGCTACGTGCCCGATTTGAATGTTGGCTATTGTTACCAGAAGTAGTAGTAACGTGGGTATTTCCACCACCATGTACTTTTTATTTTTACAAGTGTTTACTATAGTACCAGTGCACTGTTGACTTGTAGAAGCAATATCAAAGCTTACCCATGAACACGTGCAACTCGTCTGTTTACTTTCATGTCGAGCATGTACTTTGATCAGTCTGAGACTGTAATGTTCAATGTTCAAAGTTCAATCTCCTACATGCAGCTTGCCTGGAAAATTCCATTCAGACTTTCGACACTAACCATGTTCAGACGGGGGCTTCCTAGTCGGCGTAAGTTAATCCCTGCATCAGTAAATATCCCATAAATATTTTACTTACACCCTTAGTTGACCATATCCTCTTACTTGGACCAACTTGCCACGATTAAGTTAACCAGATCTTCCACCAACCCAGTCTTACTCAGCGTAACTGCCGGAAGTCAGGGGCGGAGCTAGGATTTTCCAAAAAAGGCTGGGGGGGGGGGGCGTGAAATGTTCGAAATTGCGAGTTTTCTGTCATTGCTACATTGTTGTAATAGAATGCAATGTCTATGAAAACATATGCATGGGTAGAAAATTGGTTGAAAAGTTGAAATAAATGGCAAAGTTCTATTGATATATTTTAATGATTTGGAGCCTCTCAACATTTTTTAATCACACATCTGGTAACTTTTTGGGCTTTGAACGACAAAAATGTGGAATGGTTATCGCAAAAGGGATAATAGGATAATGGGGATATTAAACACTATCTGTTATTTACCAATCTGAACTCTCTGTGGGAGCAGGATAAGAATAGAACATTATTTCTTGTACTTCAGGAAATAAAGAGGTGAAATATATTAGAATTCTTCTGAGCATAATCAACCACCTTGCTTATTTAATGTAAGAGGAGATAGCACATAGAAATAAATATGTAGATATAGGTTTTCATGAGCAAGACAGGGGCAAAACATTTCTTTGTTTATTATCTGAAAACAATTTCATCTAAATTCTAAAAAAAATTAAGTTGTGGGTATATAATTAATTAAATAACAAGCCAATCGCCAGTTTGTAGGACTTTCATGAATTTTCCCGTCTAATTTCTAGGAGGTGCCGTTGTAATAACGGTTCATTCACTTGACTCTCAACTAATGGGTGGAGGCTTCGAATCCCATCCCGGCACTATCATCCTTTGACAAGACATTAATCCACCTTTGCCACTCTCCACTCAGGTGTAGATGGATTCCCTATATACAAAATAAATTGTGAAATCTCAGTTCTTCTATGGAATAGTAAACAATTTGCTTCTCCTCGTCGTCGTTCTATTGTCACTGAGCAAATCACATGCTTATAGAGCGCTGCAGGAAATATGGGGATTTCGAAGACCGACGTGACCATATATTTTTTAGTCATTTGTTTTGTGTGTGTCTTTTATTTCTCGTTGAGTGTGTTCATTTGTAATGGTAATTTGGTTTAACATTAATTCGTCTGACTTTTATCCAGGATTTCTAATTAAATGTCTATAAACGACTTGTCTAGATCTGAAATGATATCACTTTGCGTGTTTCCATTTCATTTTTTTAAATCATTGTTGTCTAATCACCAGTTTGTAGGATTTTCAGGAAGTTTTCGTCTAATCTCGAGAAGGTGTCGTACAATACTGGTTCATTCACTTGACTCTCAATCAAGGGTGGAGGCTTTGCCCACCCGGCGTGACGGACATGTGCACTAGGCTATATAAGAAATCACCACTGTTATAATTACCCATTTAGTTACTGTGAATTTGGTCCAATACTCAGGGACCGCGACAAAGTGCCCTTGCAAGTAAGCAAGATGTTAGACCAAATGGGAATTTCTAGATTTTTGTTTTATTCTTCTCAATTGTTGATTGATATTTTGGAACTATATTTATGTAGAAATATCGACTAGGCACCCTGAATCGTTCTTACTTCCCAAATAAAACGTACCGAATGCCTAATATTAGTTAATACATTGCATCAATGAACTATGAAAGCAAAGACAAACCCCTTTCATAATTATGACATTGTTACTTATTTTATTCCACATGGAAATAAAGATAATGAGAGAGATCACGGAATTGTTTTTACTTTTTTTAAAGTGGAGAATTGATATTGTGTATACACTAACACTAAATCTAATTTCTCTACAATGCTGCTTTGTATAATTCTGTTCATCGCTGTTTTTTGTTTTGATTCTGTAATTTTTTTATTTTAATTTCTGATCAATAAAGATTTTTTTTTTTAAAGATTGATTTCACTTTTACCATACTCGACCTTATCTATTAAATAAAAGTAAAGGGTCAAAGCTATGCAATACTCGTGCATGCTTATGATTTATTAGAAACATCCATCTACTTCCCCACTAACATGCCCTACCATGCACTAGACTTTGTTGTCAATAATGCAGGTTGTATAAATACTGGCTATCAATCGGCATTCTACAAAATTTATGAAGAGCATGAACCACAGTTTTTTTATATCAGGAATAATAGGAAATAAGTTAAAGGCGTAAATAGGTCTGCTCTCAACAAATGATCATACGCTACTTAACAACAACAACAATTATAGCAGCATGATTAGTCTCAACAACAAAGAAAGTAAATAATGGCATAGCGTGGGTTGAAATATAAGCTAGGGCATTCCAACTCTTGTAATAAGTTCATCTGTATGAAAGCCGAAAAATAAGAGAAACTGAATGGCCGCGAAAGTTTGATATACTATCAGTACTATGAGAGTCATGAATAGTTGAAATGTGAGATCACTATAGCTACGCGAATGTCAAATTGGCAATTTTGTCAGTGGATTGTCACGTAGTCTCGGACATCTCCTCGTTTGTCGTTTACACAAATATCATTAATTTCTGTTTTTCTCCCAAGTGCCTCTTCCTTGGGGGCACTATTCCACATGTCTTATTGATATAATTTTAATATAGGTCCTCTCAAAAGAAAAGGCCCTCCCGAGTCATACATTTTGAGAAGAAAAAAAAAGAGATTTTAGTCATTGTTGGGGTTGGATCAAATTTTATAGGAAAGTTGTCCGGCACTACATCACAGTGACATACTGATTCAGCCAATTTGAAGTTCCCATACGTATGGTGATTACAACTTTCAAAAATTCATATAACATTCCTATTTTCTGCCAGATTTTGTTCAAATTGTCACTAGTCTGCTTCTGTGATTTTTGTGCTTTCTATTAGAGTTTTTCTACTAAGGTTGGTATTCCTCTTAAAGGGGAGGTCCACTCTGTTATTAAGTTGGTCTCAAAGGCATTATGTCCCATTCGCAGTCTAAAAAATGAAAAGGTTAAATTCCAACGTCATTTGAAAGACAATACTCATTTAGAACTTCCTTCAAAACGAAAGAGCTGGAAAATTTATTTTTCGTGGGAAAATAACGACGATTAGTTGTCGAATCGACATAAGTGATTGCAATCACTTATGTTAATAGTCTGATTTTCAGACCCTTGTACCGAATGGTCGTATGTTTTGTGCTGCGCAAAGATTCAATCAGTTAAATTTTGGCCATTACAGGAAGTGGGTTATCGATGTAGACAGACGCTGCATGTAGCTGTTACAGCTCATTTTATATATTTTATTACCAAAGAAAAAAGAAGTCAGTCAGTCACTCAATAGTGTCTGACAGTGAAATCTAGAAAGTTAACGGGTTTCCTTGCATAATTTGAATACTAGTACGTTGCTAACGTTTAAATTTCACAGGTAGGACATACATGACTTATTCATGATTCCTGCAATGTTCTCCAGAATTTGATGGTGGCTGCAAAAAAGACATAGTATCTTTAATAGAAGCAGGACAATGAGAGGAATAGGTCAGTAAAATGTTGAGCTTTTTTCGATTAAAATATTGCGAGCTCCTCTCCAGTATGCTCTATGCACAGGGGTTGTATAGAAGCATATTTGCAATATTTATATTTAGGGTGCATGTATGATTTTGAAATTTTCTTGAGGGAAAATGAAAAAAGAAATTTATTTTATTTATATTTTTTTTAGCACAGAGCAAATAATAGGAGGGCTCCCAAAAAACGTCACAGAGTTGCCAATTTTAGTTTGATTAATTGCAATTTCAAAAATCATAACTTTCTTATTTTTAATCGGAATTTGCTTTCACTATCATGTTCCTCTCATTTGTCTGCTTCAAGTAAAACTTAAAATCTTAATACCAGGAAGGACTTCCCCTTTAAAGGATCACCAGTCTCACTGGGGTTCATGGATTTTCTCTTTGCGAATTAACACGGCCATCGATAGAGAGGTAGGGGGTGTACGTGTGATGGAATCATACAACTTTTGTCCACGTCCTTTCTGCACCCTCTTCTTTTCTCTCATTTTCTTCCTGTTTTTCTTTCTTTTCTTCTTCCTTTCAATCACTGTTATGTGTGTGTGTGTGTGTGTGTGTGTGTATGTGTGCGTTTGTGCGTATTTGTATTGTAGGTACAGAACTTATTGCGGTGAACTTGATTCAAGCCGCCGAAGATGGCGTTATCAACAAACTTATAATTATGCTCACCAGAACAGCCGGGCGTCCTAATTTAATGATCACGCCATCATCAGTTGGTAGCAAGTAAGTAAGGGAAGGTAGCGTTGGTGTGGTGGAGATCAAATTAAATAGGCCAGATTCTATTTTTTTTTCGTCGGGCGTCCTAATTTAATGATCACGCCATCATCGGCTGATAACAGGTAAGTAGGGGAAGATAGCGTTGGTGTGGTGGAGATCAAAATTAAATAGGCCAGATTCTGGACTACTTCTTTCCAAGCGGCTAATGACGTAGAAAAAAATCAGCCAATCAGAAGACAGGAAATACAAACCTGTTCATGAATGGGTGATTGTCAATACTGCCCTCTCGCGTCGATGGCGCAAGTCCTGACAGAAAAAAATATCGCGAGCGGGAGGGGGGTGCATCAACGGGTCGTACTAGAAACGAAATAGAACCAGGCAAAAGACATGCCAGTAAGGAGGGCTCTAAGGCTGGTGTGTGTGTTGTTTTTTTGTTGGGGGCGTCTCCTAACAAAAAAAATACAAGAGAACAATGCCATATATTCTCATCCCCTCTCCTTTTTCCCCAAATATATATATATATATATATATATATATATATATTTTTTTTTTTTTGGGGGCAAGTGCTCCTCCGCAGCTACGCCAGCTACATGACCATAATATATTTACCACACGTTGAAAAGTAGAAAGATTATGAGCATAGTTGCGGTGTAAAATTATTCTTCAGGTTTGTTTGAGACGTTCAAGTTGAGGAAAATAGAGAGAGAGAGAGAGAGAGCGCGCAAAAGAGAAGGAGAGAGAGAGAGAGAGAGAGAGTAAACTTACATAATGAATAGTGTTCCAGGTGCATGGCGTATTATCATAGTACTATTTACTAGGTCGTCTAAGAAAAACCGCCCCCTACCAAAAGAAAAAGAATGAAGAAAAAAAAAAGAATGTAAAATTATATAATAGTCTGATCGTAGCCTGTTCAGTTACAATTTAAAAATATATAAAATTTCAAAAGTATATAAAAACGTAAGAATATATAGGCCTAAGAATACTCCACAATTGTTACTCGTCATCTCTCTTTTTTCATCGTGTAATATCATGTTTCGGTTTAAGGTCAAGAGCACAATTAACGATACAGTTTAGTTAAAAACCAATAGTAAGTATGCAACCTCGTGGAATGTTCATAGATGACTGTAGACAATGTGTTATGTGCATACCAAGAACGCAACAGAAATAGTGGAACATATGAAATAAATGCTTTATCTCTAAGAATGTGATATATATCAGTTACTCATTTCCTATATATTTCATGTTCAATAAAAGTATAAGTACTATATACCAGATTTTCAATATATATTTTTGTTTACTTGCGACTCATTTTTTTGCATATATTGACATGATTTCTGTATTATTACCGCTGCTCAAAATAGCCACCCTACCCCTTGTACATTTTACAAAGATAATCTCATTATACAATCGAAAGGCACCAAGGATAATATAAATTCCCTTACTGTTGAAAACAAATCCTAAGATGCACGCACACACACGTGCAAAATATTATGGTATTTGGTATGGTATGGTATTTATTTTCCAGATCACAATTTAAAAAACAATACAAACAAAATAGAAAGGTACATAATGAAATCAAGGATATAGATAAACCACTCAGCTTTGTTAATATGAAAAACTGTTTCCTTGGGGTCAAGAAAATTACATGAAAAGTGAACTTACAATCATGAAGAAAAAAAAAACAATATCAATAATTTAAAAAATACAGCAATTCTACTTATTTTATTTTATTTTATTTTATTTCTGCATTTTGCCAAAATACAATAACTGATAAACAAAGAACATATAAACGTAAGTTATAATACAAAATATACAAACAATATTAACTTCATGTCAAAATGTTATTTACATATAAACATATGATAACAAACTTAATATTTGTATAACATATTATTATACATTTAAAGTATTATCCGAACTATCCGTGGAAAAAGTGTAGGAGACCGCAAACATAAGCGATGATTGGCTAGGATGGCGGCCCCAAAAGAAAATATAGTCGTAAAAAAGGAAAACACAAAACACATGTATAAGACTGTAAATAGCCCGCCATATCCCTCCCAACTATATTGGCAAAACAGGCATATTCCTTTAAAGATCAAAGCAAAATTAAGTTGTATTCAAATGTTTGCAGAAAATGTTCAAATCATTTGACAATTGAAATTCTAAAGGTAGGTCGTTGTGCCGTAACGAGCCTGCCTAGCCGACGAAAGAGGGCGACAAATTATTTCTCTTGTTTAACAATTCAATCTTCTCTTCTCAATTTTGCCTCTTACCCATTTTCTTAATACCAATATGTCAAGGATGCTGATTATATCAAGTTTGTTCATGTAACTAACAACTTAGGATTAACTTGCTACCTGATCTTTATTGACGTAAATCGTTTTAATCAAAGTGTATGATTGAAATTGATGACTGGGTAAGAGGTATTTTGTTGTTGTGAAATGGAGTACTAGTACACTAATGAATGACAAAAGAAAGACACAGATTTTTGGACAGATTTTAGGTTCAACTTAAAAAATCAAAAACTCAATATTTATTTATTAATTACATCATTTGCAATATTTGCCACTGTTACACACACCACCTGTTCTTATACAATGATTAGACTTAATCAATCTAACGACTTCATATGTAATAAATACTTAATCTCAATCTGACCAAAATAAGTTCTTTATGGCCCGGTCCCACTGCACTTACGGATGCAAAGAGGATGTAAAACGTAAAAAAATCTTGCCATCCGTTGGAAAACGCTATGCATCCGTTGTGTACTCATTGCATACGTGTTTCATACGCTCTATCCATCGAGCATCCGTCCACTGTGATTTCATCCGCGCAAAAAGTTTTGAGCTGCACAAAACTTTTAGAACGGATGAACTTTCCGGCGTGTACGATGTAAATCCGCGACAAATACGAGCAACAAACGTTCTATGTCCGTTATCATCCGTTAAACGTCCGCTGTATCCTCTCTGCATCCTCTGGGCATCCTCGCAACTCACATCCGCTGCAGCTGAAAACGGAAAGAGGGAGGAAAGATAAGGTACATGGAACGTCTATACATCGTTAGTAGCACGGAAATAGAAATGATGTAAGCGTATGCATCTCGTATAAAAAGTATTCAAAACGGACAAAGCGTTTGTATCTGGGATGTATCTCGTATATTTAGGATGTCTGGAGTATGTCTAGAGTATGTAGAAGGACACCTAGCGGACAACAGATATTTTGTATGAAAACGGGGAGAAAATCATCTGGATCTCAGTATGAGTCGAGCAGCCGTGGTGTACAGACCTCATCACCCTTGGTCTTGGTCTTCAACATCATCAATTGTTCTCCACCATGGATGATCAAAGAGTCCATATAATAGCTGCACTCATTCAACAGCAGAACCACAACCTGTTCAGACTGTATCAAGTTTTAGAGAGAAGGAGAAGACGGAGAAGAAGGAGACGTCCAAGAGCTGTGTGGGTCCGAGCATGGATCGTGAGAAGAATGGAGTTTGGACTGTATGACCAGTTGATGGTGGAGCTGAGGAATGAAGACCCTCGTGCATTCCATCACTTCATGAGGATGCCACCAGCCATGTTTGACGAACTTGTAGAGCGTCTGAGACCCAGGTTGACCAAGCCTAGCACCAACTTCCGTCCCAACCTGGACCCTGGACTGAAGGTGGCACTGACTCTGCGGCACCTGGCCTCTGGAACCACATACAGAAACATGCAGTATGCATGGAGGGTGCCACACAACAGCATCAGCAAAGTCGTCAGAGAAGTGGTAGAGGCCATCGTTGAAGAATACGTGGACGAGCTCCTCAGGTGCCCCACCAATGAACATGGCTGGAGACAACTTGCAGAAGATTGGTATCAGAGGTGGAACTTTCCCCACACCGTTGGAGCCATAGATGGGAAGCACGTGGCCTGCAAAGCTCCAGCCAACTCAGGGTCCACTTATTACAACTACAAGGGCTTCTACAGTATCATCCTCTTTGCCATGGTTGATGCTGACTACAAGTTCATCTACATCGATGCTTCAGGCAACGGGTCAGCTTCAGATGCCCAGATATACAACGCAAGTGACCTCAAGGATGGGCTGGAACGCAACCTCATCATGGGTTTTCCAGGTCCAGACCCCCTTCCCAATGACACACAAGATGTGCCCTACTTCATAGTTGGTGATGACGCGTTCTCCTCAGAACCTACCTCATGAAGCCGTACAGTTCAAGATACCTCACCCGTGAAGAGAGGATCTTCAACTACAGGCTGTCCAGGGCAAGACGGGTGGTGGAGAACGCCTTCGGCATCCTGGCCAACAGGTTCCAGATACTTCTCACCACCATGCAGCATGACCCAGAAACTGTGAAGAGCATCGTGGAAGCTTGCTGCATCCTGCACAATCTCATGCGCACCCGCTACCCAGTGTGGCAGAACAGACTTGTCGACCGTCAACAAGGGAATGGGGACATGGAGCCTGGCGAATGGAGGCAAGGACGTAACCTGATGGACACTGTGGATGTACAAGGCCCCAACAGAGCTTCACGTGAAGGGAAGAAGCAGCGCAACCTCCTGAGACACTGGTGCAACTCCCCAGCTGGATCAGTGGAGTGGCAAGACAGGATGATAGATGATTAGAATGGATGCTTCCTTGAGACTGTTGCATAAGACTGATGAGATTGTGCCATAAGAACACTGCATTACTATGTTGTTGTATACTTGTAGCTGTTTATTGTTATTAAATGTATGTTGTGGGGTCCTACAATGGATAGGGCATTAATAAACAGCTTTGTTTAATTTAAAATGTGTTGATTACTGAATAATTTTTTATTGATAATAAAGGTTCATATGTGTGGCAGCTGGGATGGTGGATCATACAGTCCCAGTATGGTTGCACTGCAAGCATAAGTCCGAGGTTTCCTATCCCACAACTTTCCCCAAGTCCAAAAGTCCTTTTCCCAGATAATAATAAAGTACAACATCCCTTGTGTAAAGGGCCCTTTTTGCCCATCAATTATTATTATTTTGCCCATCAGATTATATTTATAACTGACCACAGAGACAGGTGACTATTAATGCAAACATTCTTTGCATTTTATGGTCCACCAACATTGTTGGGCATGGGAAAACACCTTGGACATTTTATATGTTTGAAAAGGGGCCTTTAGGCTGGGTTAAATATGGTAAATGGGTGTTTGGACTTCTCTTCCAAAAGGAAAGAGGGACTTTAAATTTTATACGGGGGAAAGGGAGTTTGGACTTCTCTTTCAAAAGGAAAGAAAGGGATAGGCACTGTAAACATGACGGACAAAGAAAGAGGACAAAATATACGGTTCCCATTCTACCCTAAACAATTGCTTTGGTAGACAAAGGAAGATCCCTTCACTGCTATTATGTAAAAATGTGTAGAACAGGTGTCACATGCATATTCACCTGTTCTACTTATTTTACATAATAGCAGTGAAGGGATCTTCCTTTGTCTACCAAAGCAATTGTTTAGGGTAGAATGGGAACCGTATATATTGTCCTCTCTCTTTGTCCGTCATGTTCACAGTAAGGGGAATTTGCATTTTGGACTACCAGTGGAACCATGCAAGTTGGGCATTTCTTGGTCCATCAACATAGTCGGGCATGCAAAGTTTTAACCATTTTTTCAAAGTTTTTACCAACACTTTATTAAGTAAACAACAAAAATGCAAATTTTTAACCATTTTTTCAAAGTTTTTACCAACACTTTATTGAGTAAACACAAAAATGCAAAGTTTTAACCATTTTTTCAAAGTTTTTACCAACACTTTATTTAGTAAACAAAAACAAATGTAAACTTTTAACCATTTTTTCAAAGTTTTTACCAACACTTTATTAAGTAAACAAAACATTTTTATAAGTAAACAATGCTGCTCACAAGTGTTCACAACAAGTGCTTCAAAGTTTTTATCAACACTTTATTAAGTAAACAAAAAAAATGCAAAGTTTTTTACCAACACTTTATTAAGTAAACAAAACAATTTTATAAGTAAACAATGCTGCTTACAAGTGTTCACAACAAGTGCTTCAAAGTTTTTACCAACACTTTATTAAGTAAACAAAACAATTTTATAAGTAAACAATGCTGCTTACAAGTGTTCACAACAAGTGTTCACAATCACAACTCAGTCTCTCAAACTATTCTGAGTCACTCTGAGTCATGTCCATGGTCTCAGCTGTGAGGCGTAAGGCAGTGACTGTGGCTGTGGCTTGAGTGCTGCTGGAGGAAGGATTGGGATGAGTGTGCTGGGGCTGCCTGGTCTGCAGCTGGGTGAGGAGTGGCGTCTGTGGCGTCCGATGAACCTGGGCCTGGACTGGAAAGTTCTGCTTCTGCTGTGGGAAGTCCTGGTAGTCGTAGCCTTGGTAGGTGTGGGGCTGTTGTAAGCCGTGGAAGGGCTGTGACGTCGCCTGGTGTGGAGGAGCAGACCTGGACTGGGTAGGACGAGCTTCAGCTGGGTCTTGAGGGTTGTGGAAAAGTGCTGTGATCCTCTGCTTCATCACCTGGTACTCGGCCTCGGGCAGGTCCCTCAGGGTCTGGCTCACGTAGGTGATGAAGGGTTTCCGGGCCGAGGATGCTCTGTCCAAGTCGACCAGCTGAGAGAGAAGTTCTGTGCTGGCCTTCATTGTGTCCCTGATCTCCAACAGCACACTGTCGTCCTGGCCCTCCAGTCTGCCTCTCTGCCTGCGTCCTCTGGATCTGGTGGTGGAGGTGGGGGTGGGTTGGCCTCTGGTCGCTGCCGCTTGTTCCTCCATTTGTGACAGCAGGGCGTCATCCTCCACGGGATCCTCCAAGTTCGGCACCATGGGGAGTGCAGCTGTCGAGGGCTCCTGGCTTGAAGACGCCTGGCTGTCTGTGGGCTGTCTGAGGGAGAGGGGTCTCAGAGGGGCTGCTCCTCGGTGGCGGATCTCACCCTCCAGGAAACTGCACTTGGCCATGACGTACTTCTCCCGGTCAGTGAGCTTGACGACGCCCTGCCCGGATTTCTTGAGGTGTAGCTTCCCATACCAGGAGTGCATGTGCTTCCACCATCCAAGGAGTACTTCTGCAGTGTACCCCAGGCTCTCTGCCTTGTCTCTCCAAGCTGCCTGCTTCTTCTTAGTGTCCCGATACAGTCTGTGGCCCTTTCTCCAGATGTACTCGTTCTCCCTCAGCCATTCCAGCACATCGTCCTCATGCTCCTCGGAAACGGTGTACTGTTTCCTCTCTCCTTCTTCTTCCCTTGCCTCTTCCTCCCTCTGGCTGGAGCTTGTTCAGGGCCTTCAGGGGCTTCAGCAGGGCTTTCAGGGGCTTGAACATCAGGGCCTTCAGGGGCTTGAACATCAGGGCCGTCAGGGGCTTGAACATCAGGGCCTTCAGCAGCAGGGCTTTGAGGGGCTTGAGGGCCTTGGGGCTGGTCCACCACAGCAGCAGCAGCTTCACCATCAGAGTCAGTGTCAGGGGTTGGGGTGCTGGTTCTGGCCTTCTTCACCTTGCTAGTGCTTGAACGAGTAGGCACGGACTTCCTTTTCTTGCCTGACTGACGCACCATGGTGTTGATACAAGAGGTAGTGGAGATGTATCAATGTAGCCTTCTTCAATAACGAGAGGGAGTAGGTATGTATCGATGTAGCCGCCAGCACGTCTTTCCGCTTTATGCTGACTGCGTGCGTGCTGCATCCCTTTATATCCACGGAGCGGACGCAATTCATACCCCCCGCATGCGCAGTGAACGGTTTGCATCCGATATACATCCGCTCGGCTTCCCCTTTGTTTCCGTTAGGCGTACGTGATGCATCCGCTTTATCCGCTATGCATCCGCTCTTTCCGCTATGCGTCCGCATCGCAATTATCCCCGGTAACCCCTTCGGAGGTGTCATCCACTTCCATCCGCTTTCATTCGCTAGGCTTCCGATGAACATCCGTTTAACATCCCCGCTACATACTACCCACGTCCGTTCTTTTCCGTTCTGTTTTTGCAAATTTTCGCCAATTTTGTCCATTTCTGGAGCGGATGAAAACGGATGGAGCCACCCCCGACATTTTGCTCATCCGCTGTGTCCTTTATGCATACGTTTTGTGTCCGTCGGCCAGTGGGACCGGGCCTTTACCCTTCGCTTGGGAAATACTTTTGTTAAGTTCTAAAAGATAATTGCTATATTATTTTTTCAATCAATAATTTAAATAAGTTCCAAAAGTATGGAGACTTATCATAATTGATTTAGAATTATTTTTGATAATAAGCCAAGATGCCGTTAATTTATCAAAGTTCTGATATATACCGATAAGGAAGTTCTGTACTAGGGAGTACTGTGCGGGGAAGTTCTGTCCCTCTCTTCGGTTTAAGAGTGAGGGAGATGAGCTCGTGCGATCGAGCCTCTTATATAATTATATACAGTCTATGCGAACGGGGGGGGGGTAACATACGCAACTAAGTGTCGCACTCACCTAGCTTAACAATAAAATGACTTAGTAAATTCACATTTATTCTTTTAACTTTTAAGAATATTTTATACAAATATCTAAAATACCAACTCGAGATGAATATTGATTACATCGACTTGAAGAATCCATTGATTATAAATTCATAATAATTCATACTTTCATAGATAATACGAGTTTAATCAACAACTAAACAATTTTCTAAGAACAAAATGCACCGTTATAAACACTACGTCATACGCGAGTGCGCGTATAACAACACACTATTTTTAGTATTCCTCAATACATACTCAGTGCCAGAAATCATCTCATTGATCTTTCCGTGACAAATGTTCTACTCTACGGAAATATCTAATTAATTAATTCACATATATCATGTGACTTACGTAATTTATCACAAATCTTCTTTGAATAAAAATCAGTACTTAAGAAATATCGATGAAAGTTGAGTAATACCGATAGACAGTACTTCGCTTGCCTGGAAATCCAGGTAGTCCGACTATGACATACAATACAAGGTAAGCTAATCTCTATCTCTTAGACAAAAATACAAGGAATGTCTTTCTTTCATCTAGCTTCTTAAAGCTCCTCTATTGTTGGGACCCCACAAAATTTGATAGCAAAATTTCACTTAAACTGTATCATAATGTGAAAGAGGATGTCATTTAAGACACCCTTCTGTAAGGATTTTCAAATGATGTGTTTGAAGTCGAATATTGTTGAAAAAAATACAAAATATTTTTCTTCGTACAACAGAAAACCCAAATTAGTGTATAGTTTGATCAGCATCGTGAGCGTCTGTAAAATGACGCCTGGCTGGATCGCTCACCAGGGAGTGGAGGATATGCATACATTGTGTGTGGGCAAGCTTGAATCCAATGACCGGGGTAATGATATATCTGTAAAGCGCTTAAGGCCCTATCTCACTGAGCGGCGAATGCTTGCGAACGTTGCGATTTTTGGATTTTTGGATCAAAAAGAACTTCAGCGACACCGTCTTACAACCATTTGCAAAGGCTTACGACTGTTTTGCAAGGGCTTACGACTGTTTTGCAAAGGCCTACGACTGTTTTGCGACGAGAAAAACTGTTTGCGACAATGAAAACTGTTTGCGAACTTTCTTGCAACCGTTTACGAACCCTTGCGAAACCCCAAATTCGCTACGTTCGCAAGCATTCGCCGCTCAGTGAGATAGGCCCTTTAGAGACATTATGTATTAAGCGCTATATAAAAGCGAAATAGTATTATTATTTTTCTATTACACCCATGTTTTTTACTTCGAATTATTTAACATCAGACTTCACCCAACCCCCCCCCCCCAATGTCTACTTAAACAGCTATTATTTCATTTACCTGTTCTTCTATTATTGATATTATTCTTTGAACGCATAATTCTTCAGAAGCGCATTCTCCCACAGATACTGCCTGACACAGATCCTTTACAATTTGCCTACCAACCACGCAAGTCTGTTAGGTGATGCCGTGTTATTGATAATTCACTTGGTCGCACAGCATATCATCATCATCATCATCATCTGGTACAGGAAGAAGGCGTTGGCATGTAATTCCCGGTCACTGCTTCTAGGTTTAGCCTGTTGATTTTTTTTACTGAGTCTATGCGCATGCACAGGAGTGGAGTCATGGGGGATCAAAGCGATACTCCCACCAATGCTTATCTATGTGTCTTTTAAATTTGTCCGTTGTTGTCAAGACCACTATATTTTCAGGCAAACTGTTCCAATCTTGTATTATTCGTCTGCTGAAAGACTTGCTTCTAACATCCAGTCTGCAGTGATCTTTCCGGATCTTGAGACAGTGCCCTCTCGTGGATCTGCTTCTACTTGCAGGTTGGGAGAAGAAATGATCTTGTGGGATGTCAACTAGTCCGTGCATGATCTGGTGGACTGCGATCATGTCTCCTCTTCTCCTTCTGTAGAACAGAGAGTACATGTTCATGTATTTAAGTCTTTCTTGATATGGGAGGTCCTTGATTTCTCGAACCAATTTGGTAGCTCTTCTTTGCACTCTTTCGATTTTCTTTGCATCTTCTTTATATCTGCTATGCCAAAGAACACTCCCATATTCTAGGTGTGGTCTAATTAGGGTCTTGAATAGAATCGGTAGTGTTGTCTTATCCAGTTTCGAGAAAGTTCTTTTCAATATTCCCAGTAGTTGGTATCCCTTACTAACCGCTGATGATACATGTTGATGGAATTTCAGCTGGCAGTCAATTGTCACTCCAAGGTCCTTTTCAGCTTTCACTGATTGCAGATGTTTCCCTTGCATGTGGTAGTTTCCTTCAGGATTTCTCTTGCCGATGTGGAGTACTTTGCATTTGTCCTCATTAAAAGGCAACTGCCATCTCTCAGACCATCTGTGCAGGTTGTTAAGGTCATCTTGGAGGTCATTAATCTGTGCTGGTGTGCTCACTGTATTATACAGCTTTGTGTCATCAGCAAATAAGGCTACTTTGCTCTTTCTCACGTCAAGTGGAAGGTCATTAATGTAGACCAGGAAGAGGACCGGTCCGAGGACGCTGCCTTGCGGTATCCCGCTTGTTACTGGAGACCAGTTGGAAGATTCTCCGTTAACGAAGACTCTCTGTACTCTCCCTGTCAGAAATGCTCTAATCCAGTTTAGGAGTTTACCCTCGAGTCCATGTGCCTCTAGTTTGAGTAGGAGTCTTTCATGGGGAACACTGTCGAATGCTTTCCTGAAGTCGAGATATAAAACATCAATCGCCTTCCCTTCATCGAGCCATCGCGACCATTCCTCTAGTACGCAAAGTAGTTGAGTTGCACATGTCCTTCCTGGGGTAAATCCGTGTTGATTTTGTGAGAGTAGATGATTTCCAAGTAAGTGTGTAATTATAGCATCACGAATAACTTTCTCCATCAGCTTTCCTGCGACAGAGGTGAGGCTTATAGGTCTGTAGTTGGAAGCATTGGGTCGCTATGTTCGTACAACATTCGTTGATCTTCATCGGCTTTCAACACAATTTAGCCACACCTCTTGATGAATAAGCTTACCGCTATGAATGTAAAACCCTCTCTGATACTCTGGTTTCATGATTTTCTAACGGGCAGAATTCAAAAAGGATAAACTGCATAATGTTTTGATTACGTTACAACAATAAAGGTTCTAAAGGGTTGCGTGCTGTCAGCACTATTATTTATCATTTAGCCCTATACAAATGATTGTATCTCGTCAAATGACAATGTCTCAATTGTAAAATATGCTGATGACTCGGCTGTCATTGGCATGATGTCCTTTGGCAAGACATTGATCTACATTTGCCACTCTCCACCCAGGTGTTAAATGGGTACCCGGTAGGATGCGAAAGCTAATGTGCGTAGATTAGCAAGTGTGCGCTTGTAAAAATGATGCCTGGCTGGAATGCTCCCCAGGGAGTGGAGAATGTGCATACATTGTGTGCGGGTAAGCCTGAATCCGATGACCGGGGTAATAATATATATATCTGTCAAGCGCTTTGAGAGGGCCTTCGGTCCTGAAAAGCGCTATATAAGAACTAGCTATTATTATTATTATTATGATCCATGGCAATGATGAACGCAAATATCGGGAGGAGTTATTTATGTTTGAGAATTAGTGTGAAGAAAATTTCTTGTTATTAAATGAAGCTTAAACGAAAGAGATGACTTTCGATTTTCGTTCAAACAAAGGTCAAGCAAATCCAATCATGCTTAAAGGAGAGGATATACAGAGTGTCAAGATTTTTAAGTACTTTGATACAATAATTGATAATAAACTATCATGGAAAGACCAATGCCAATCTCTGTATGCAAAGGCTCAACAACGAATGTACCTTTTACGAAAACTCAATTCGTTCCATGTTGACAGAACCATCCTGAGGTTATTCTACAGGTCAGTAATAGAAAGTGTAATGCTTTTTAGTTGTGCGGTTTGGTATGGTGGGTGCAGACAGAAGAATCTTAAAAAATTGCAGAGAATAACCAATCATGCTGACAAGATGACTGGCGAAGTGACAGATTTGAAACAGGAATGCGTTAATACAATTCTGAAACAGGTATCACAGATTTTGGAAAATGGTAATCACCCCCTTCATCCTTGTTATATCCTAATGTGATCGGGAAGGCGGTACAGATCACTGATGCCTGGATTACATTTGGCCTGCGATTAGTCTACGAAGCCCGTATTCTGCCCGTATCCCCTTTTCCGTGCGGCCTCCGTACGGAGGCAGGAGGCGGCCGTGAGATTTTCGTACGGATTCACGGGCTCCGCGGCCTCTACGATTTTGATTCGCAGAAAGTTATACAAATTTGAAAAATCGTAAGCCCGTAGTCCGTAGACATGTCGTAGACATGTCATTGCACAATCCACGCACGGGCATCGCGCGGAGGACTCGCGCTGATCGTGCAGCAAACGCATGATTTTTCGGTAAACATGGAGGCAAAAAACGCTTAGAAACGGCACGGCTGCTGCAAGGTCACCGCGCCTTCTCCGTGCAACCTTTGCATGGAAGCTGCACGGGCTCCGTACGATTTCCGTGCGGAGGCTGCGGAGACTGCACGACTACTGCATTGAAATTGCACGATTTCGGTACAATCTCCGGTCAGCCTCTGTACGGATTTGCCCCGGCCTGCCCCCGAGGGCCATACAAGAAATGGCACGATGCTCGTAGATAATGTAAACACAAACATCGTAGCCCGTAGCCTCCTACGATGCCCCTAAAATCGCACGAAAAATCGTAGACTAATCCAGGCATGAAGGCTTAAACCTCACGATTCCTTAATTCCCTTGTTCCGCTTCCCATTCGTAAATACAATGAACAACTCCAGTCAAATTGAAAAAAAATCAATAGGCCTGTATCTTGCCACTTCGTTATTCATCAATTGCATTGTACCGTTTCCTTTCAACCAAATGTGCCAGTATCACGAGCAAAAAAAAAAAAATAATACCCTATAATATCATATGTTATTCCAAGTTTTATTTACATACCGTTTAATTTATAAAGAACAATAAAAAACAGAAGTCAGCTATATTACCGTTACAAACTATTTAAAAAAAATAATAATAATAGTAACAATAAAAATAATGTAAATAATAATAATAATGATGATGATGATAATACTGATAATATTAATAAAATTACTATGGCACTTAAAAATGAATTACATTTATTTATTAAAGAAACAAAGATGACGAAACGTCTTGGAATGAACGCTTCTATAAACCAACACATGGTATTTTTTTACGTCATCACTAATTTAAGTGAGAAAAGATCAACATGCAATAGCGCCTGGAAAATGTTATTAGGCCTACCAAACTTGATATCAAACTTAACAGTGATCTCAAAATTACTATTTACAGAATATATATGTTGACTAATTATAGGATGAGATGGTCAATAATAGGGCATGTGGTGCGAGAAACCCTCACAGGACGTCCTTGGCAGTCAGGTGGTCGGGTGATGATGATGATAATCAGGATAATGTGCTGTAGTTCCTCTACTTTCTCTTCAACTACATAGCATATGTGTATATATATATATAAATAAACAGCCCGTTTCTCAGTTTTACAGTTTACAGGTTTTCACTTTCCAAAGTGGTTTAAGACTTATTCCACGGAAATCTCCACATCTTAACTGTTTTCCTTTCAAGCAAAGTGTACTAGTCTTTGAATGAAGTGATGTTGGAATAAGGCTAAGAGGATAATCTCTCCGAACACGGTGACAGAGGCAGAACGTACCTTACCAGCACTGATCACATGCGGTTGTTTGGTTGGATATCTGAAAAGATAAGGTAGATTTACAATTTTAATCAAATGTTTATATCGAGACCAATGAAGATAATGAATTGTTAATGAAACTCAAAGCGTCAATATACCAATGCCCGTTGAAATGCTATTCAAACACCATACCCAACAATATTCCATTATTCTCAGAATGTAAATGGATCCAGACAAGCAGACACTATCATTTCCCTGTAATGGTAATTCTTTAAAAAAAAGGGGCGGGTACCGACTTTGGTGAAGGATGTCAAGACAAAATGTTGTCAACAAACCAACAAAGAGCCGCACAATCGTCCCTGGATCGGATACGAGGGCAACCATTATTCAAACTTTTATCAGTATTCAAACATTATAATGGCGTTCGTCATATTCCTATTCTGTATGAATCATGAGTCATGCTGAACTGAAATATGCCTTGACTTAACTTGACCTATAACTTGACCATTTAACATCTAGTTTGTCCTCGCTTCTATTTTCTATCATCAATTTATCTATCTATTTATTTTCTTTTTACATGAAATAGAGAACAGTGTGTAGAGAAATTACACATTTAGCGTAATTGCAACTTCAATAGACTCTGTGGTGATGAAAACAAAATTGTCAAGCTACGATATACGTGTTTGCAATAACCACACGGTATTTGTATGGGCAATGGCTATTTCTGTATAAATTACACAGAGTATCCCCCCCACCACCACCACCAAAAAAAAATAGACACACAACACACAACACACCCGCAAACACCCTCCCTTGTACCCTTACACAAACACACACACACAAACGAAACTGTACTGGAAACACATTTGGCATTTGCACGCTGATATATTTCATTGACTAATTAGAAAAGAGCCCAACATCATGTCGTAGTTACGTACCAACAAACACACATACTACTCACCCGCACACACCAAAAATGATTCTAATTTTAGTCAGACCAACATAAGTTATTTTGTCCATCTTGTTCCTCATCATGGATGTTCTTGTTTTTCCCCCCTCTCTCTCTCTCTCTCTCTCGCATATTGTGTAAAGTATTGCGAAATTCTGTTACTGCTCAAGCACTGTCAAATATTTCCTTTTGTGAGAGAGAACGCGTGACGACCCAATATTTTTCCCCATAAATTATTCATCCATGAAAAACATATATCCCCGAGATGGTTGGTATAAATGTCGCCCACGCAATAGCATGCACATCGTACACACTAATGTACAGCACGTCTAGTATAGCATCATACTCTCTGAAGGGTTGGAATAAGACAGCGTTTTAAACGGGGTGCCGCGAGAGAAAATTAATTAACAGTTTTTGTTTTATCTGTTATGAAATAAACGTCAACCCCGCGTGAGAAAAAAGTACTAGAAACCTCTATGTATTTTTATGAAGAAATAGTAATTTAAAGATAATTAAGTGTCTTTTTTCTCACTCGCTTCGCTTAGAAACAGAATGATTTCAGCATGGACCTAGTACGAAGGTCCATGATTTCAGGCAGTGACGTGCCTCAATATCCACACATTTAGTCAACGCGGTGCCAGAATATCTCTTTTGACAGCGAGATGCCCGAATATTCTCTCATTCTGGCAGCAAGGTTCCCGATTATATCCTTTATATTTGTTAATCTCGGAATTACATTTTTACCACGCTCGTTCGCTTCACTCGTTCAGAAGACCTAGAAACAGGATGATTCTGGACAACGAGATCCCAAGTATTCTTATATTCGTGCATCGAAGTGACTGAATATATATATGACTTTTGTATTCATGTATCGAACAAGTATACATAATATTATATCTTATGTAGTGTTTACAAAATAAGATTTTGACTATACTAAAATTCGCTCGCTCGCAAATTTTGGAAACAGAATGTGTTCGCACTTGTGTGCATGGCACTTGAAGTGTAACAGAGTAATGGAAAATGAATATTGTGTAATGCAATTTGAAGGGTGGCGCTTTACTGGCATTTTATTTCTCAAAAGGGTGCCATGAATATATTTTTTAAAAAGGTGGAAAACGCTGAGTCAAGGGATAGGGGTACGGTTGTGCTGCTATGGGTGAGCCGTTATTCGGTGTTATGAGAGCAACTCTTTAGTGTCCGAAAAAGGGGGAATATTATACTATACCTCACATTGCAATGAAAAGAAAACGAGAGAGAGAAGACATGGTTTTTACGAAAAACTTACTTTTGTGAGCAAAGTATGACGTTGACGATGAGACGATTTATGGCGTTTATTTCAACATTATAGAATAGAGCATGCATGCTGGGCGAAATGGAACGACTGCATTAGATATGATACTATACCACGTGTACAAACGAGTCATTAGCAATCTTATCATTTCCATCATCGATTTTATCCATATCATACTTGTTGTTATTGGTAGGCCAATTTAACAGGGGTTCCTTTTGTTTTGTTAGGCGAGCCAGACGAACATACGAATTAAACTGACCTTGATTAAGGCGTCACTTTTCACTCTCTGCTCATCTCAGACATCCAAATTGCTTGCAATCTGTTGGCTGCTTGTGTATAAAGTCCGGTAAAAAAAATTGTCTAAAGTCACATATTAGCGTATAGAGCTCAGTAAATTATGCCAAGCGTACATAATATTCTCTCAACAATTGGAAAAGTTCAAATACGCTCAAACTCGCTCTAATTCTCGGCCCAAATCAGTTTCTTAACGAGTCCCTGGCATATAAGACGAATGTCCAACGATTGAAGAAGAATGCTGAGCGTATATTCACGAGCGTCTATAGAACAAATGACAAGGCATGCCTAGCGTCTATAGTACAAATGGCAACTCATGCGTAGCGTCCATCTAACGAATGCTGAGTATATACAACGAATGCCTAGCGAATGTTCAACATATAAATAGCGTATTGGTCATTACTTTGACACAGGCTCAGAATTTTGATCATGTCTAACATAAACGATCGACCCCAGCGTACCTCTGCGAACCTCAACGAACAGCTAACGAAAGCAATGTATGTATGTCAAAACGCCAGGCGCACGTAGGCTCTATCATGTGACAGCTAGGGGCATTAGGAGAATGAATGACCACAAAATAGTGGAACTTCCCTACCCTGGGAAGGGGGTACTCACGTATATTGGGTATACGGGGATGTGTCGCTCGGAAGGGTGACTTTTTCAGGAAAGATCCTTAGACATGGGTCCCCTTTTCATTAAAAAAATCCTTAGACATGGGTCCCCGGGAACTTGTATCGCTTCGCGCGCTGAAAATGATATGATCGGCACAGATGGTACAGTTTACTAATACAGAATTTTATCGAGAAACTGCAAAATGATTGGCCATTGTATTATTACAGCTAAAAAAATGTAATATCTAAAGTTTGAAATCCTTAGACTTGGGTCCATTTTTCACAAAAAATCCTTAGACATGGGTACCTATTTACAGCAAAGGACCCTTGGATGTGGGTATGGGTTCGGAGGTCTCAGCCGCACACCCCCGTCCGACTATAATCTGAGTACCCCCCGGGTTCCCTACCCCAACTTGACTACCTGCCCAATTTGAATGTTGGCTATTGTTAAAATAACTACTATTATTATCTATATGAGGCTTCCAAGGGGTACAATAAATCAGTGTATTCAATATCTTTAGCGCAGTACCCGTATGACCGACCAATATTGTTTTCGTATTGCTCAGTAATATAAGCGCAAAATAAGCGCGACACAGTCAGAGGTCAAATATTAGACGCGCGCAAAGCAGGGTATGCTTATTTTGCGCTAATATTGTTAAACCATGGGCCTGGGTTAAGTTAAACCTCCTTTGTGAATTTGGGCCAAAGCCATATTTACCTATCGAGTTAAGTCAAAATTTGTTATTTCGCTAGTCAGACTACTGATAATAGATAATAATAATAATATTGTATGGCTTTGTTTTCGTGTGATACAAGAATATATTGCTCTCGCTAAGACAATATATTCTTGTATCCCACTCAGAGCCGACCAATATTAATATCTCACTACTGCTGTAGATCAATACATACCACGCCTCGTCATTCTATTGTCAGTTAGCGCATCGCAGAGAAATGGGGATTTCCATTATGTTTTTAACTTGTGGGAATTGTTCTGATCACTGTGCTTTATTTGCAATCATTTCGTCTAGTATCCTGCATTTCTAATTCCAATACAAATCTGTAAACTTATATCATATAACTTTGTCTGTTTCCATTTCGTTCTGTTTTATTTTGTTTGTTTTGTTTTTATTCCTGTGCTCTAATCTCTATATAGTTTGTAGGACTTCCAGGTCTGTGTTCCTCAATTAACGTCGGATAGTGGTTCATTCACTTGGCTCTCAATCCCAGGTTCGAGGGTTTAATCCAAGCTGGCACTAACGTCCTTTGGCAAGACAACCCACTTTAGCCACTCTCCATCCAGGTGTAAATGGTTACCCGATATACCTGAGCGCTATACATATCTTGACCGCCAGCTATAATACCAGGGGGGTGTTTCACAAAGATCCTAAGTCGAACTTAACTCTAAGTTGGACTTAAACATTATGGAGAGCCATTTGTAGCCTTCAAAACAAATATATATAAAAGCACAAATTTAAGTACTTCAGACTTTTTATAAATTCCACATCAAGAACATGAAATCTCCTTGATAATAGAAAATATGATAGATTTGAATCAACATTTCATGCCTTTTAAAATAACTTTTACAAAATATTTTCAAAGATGCTAACGGCTTTCCATAATTGTTAAGTCCAACTTAGAGATAAGTTCAACTTAGTATCTTTATGAACCCCCCCCCCCGGGTAATGATGTTACCGTGCCAATCCCTTCACGACGTGACGGACATGTACGCTATACAAGAAACCAACATTATTATTATTATTTACCCATTGAGTTACTGTAAATTTGGTCTAGTACTCAGGTACCGCGACAAAGCGCCCTTGTATTAGTAGGCAAGATATTAGACCAAATAGGATTAGGTTGTGAAAGACAGAAACATATCTTGATTTTTTTTCTTCTTCTGAATCGTTGATTGTGGTATATTTTTTAACTATTTTTATGTAAAGAAATATTGACTAGGCACCCTGAATCTCCCTAACTTTTCATGTCTTTAGTAAATAAATTGCATCAATGAACTATAAAAGCAAAGACAAACTATAATAGTTATGACAATGTTACCTATTTTATTCCACATGGAATTGAATATAATGATAGGGATCACAAAGTTGTTTGTACCTTTTTCGACAAGTGGAGAATTGATATTGTGTATACACTAACACTCCATCTAGTTATTACAATGCTGCTTTGTATAATTCTGTTAATCGCTGTTTTTTTTGTTTTGATTCTGTAATTGTCTTTTTAAAATTTCTGATCAATAAAGATTTTTTTCACTTTTACCATAATCGACCTTATCCATTAAATAAAAATAAAGGGTCAAAGCTATGCAATACTCGTGCATGATTATGATTTATTAGAAACACCCATCTATTTCCCAACTAACATGCCCTACCATGCACTAGACTTTGTTGTCAATAATGCAGGTTGTATAAATACTGGCGATCATTTAGCATCTACAAAAAATATGAAGAGCATGAACCACACTTTATTATATAAGGAATAATAAGAAATAAGTTAAAGGCGTAAATTGGCCTGCTCTCAACGAATGATCATACGCTACTTAACAACAATAACAATTATAGCAGCATGACTAGTCTCAACAACAAGGAAAATAAATAATGGCATATCGCGGGTTTAGATATCAGCTAGCTAGGGCACTCCAACCCTTGTAATAAGTTTATTTGTACGAAACATTTTTCTGCTTCAAGTAAAAACAACTTAATACCAGGATAGATTTCCTTTTAAATGATGTCCGGTCTTCAATTGAAGCGGCAATCGATTAAGGGGGAAGGGGGGTAGTTCGTGTTATGGGATCATACAACCTGTTTTCCACGTACTTTCTGCCCCCACTTTTTTCTCTTATGTTCTTTCTTTCTCTCTTTTCTTCTTCCTTTTAATCACTGTTATATGTGAGGTTGTGGGTGTGTGTTTTTGTGCGTGTTTATAGGTACAGAACTGATTGTGGTGATCTTTCCAAATTGTGGTCTACACCCCAAAGTGTGTCGGCATTCAACTTCATTTCAAGTTCATTGCACCGACGGGTCTTACTAGAAAACAAAATAGAAAAAGGCAAAAACCAAGTCAGCAAGAAGGGCCATCAGCCTGGTGTGTGAGTGGGGGTGGCATCTTCCTAACAAAAATTACAAGAGAATAATACCGTCTTTTGTCATCTCCTCTCCATTTTTCCAAACTCCTTATTTTTAGGGGGAAGTCGTTTGGGGGCACATGTTTTTCTACATACATGTATACGCCAATCACAGTCGCGACTCAGTATGTGATGTGACATCTGCCAGTTTTACCAGCACCCGGTATCTTTACCTTGCATTTAATAAGTGACTTGTGTTTAATAATATCAAGGATAACATTCAATAATGACAAATAACACTCATGCAACGAGGCAATTTGAATTGTTTAAAGCTGTGTTGTTATTTGACACGATTGTACAAAAACAAAAATATTCATTTTTGTTTGCAAATTGTTTTGCAGATGTTTTTGCATTTCTTGAAAAATCAAATACAAAATATTACAATAACAATAATAATATATAATATAATTGATTTATACAAAATGTGACAACTGAAATACACACATAAAAAATACATAGATATAATTGAAAACTTGAGAGTATGGAAGTAAATAAAAGAATCAAGATAAATGCAGAGGCCAACTATCATAAGAATGAAGGCTTGACGCTGTTATAGGAATATGTAAGGAGGGCAGAATAAAACATGTCAAAAGCAGCCACCTCTCTATAGAGGCCACCTACCGATATATGGAGGTCATTTATTTTGTCCACGTTGATAAAGAAATGTGTGTTGTAGAACCTGTCTAGTAAGGCCACCTGTCCACAGTGACTATTTATTCTGTTTCCTTGGGTGACTTTAGACAGGTTTGACTGTATTATGCGATTCGCACTTTTATAATCCTTACGAACTTCTACATAACTATCGAAAATAATATCGCGAGTGATATTCGTTTGTCTCGCAATGTGGTCAATAAGGGATTTAAAAGATCACGACGTTTCGTGCGCCGCTGCAACACTTCGTCAGGTGATAAAAACTAATGTAAGCAAGCGTGTTTTATACTCTACGGGAGGACCGGCGCGGCGGTCAATAATTCTACATAACTTTTTCACCACTGCATTAAACTTTCTTGATTACATCATTTCCAGGGTATATACATAAACAACTGAATATTACTAAGTTACGTATTTTGTTAAGTAATATGTGAAAAATTGATTGTTCCTGATTTATGTTTTTTTAGCATATTGAGTTACGAAAAACACACACAAATATTTAGTAGCGGATCTAGAGGGGGCAAACTAAAGGCACCAAGGATAATATAACATTCCTACACGTAACTGAGGATGCAATACATAAAGCCCCTCTAAAGTGTTGGGAGCCCAAAAAAATTGGATGGCAAAATTTCACTTAAATTGTATCATAAAGTGAAAAAGGATGTTATCTAAAACTCACTTCTGCAGAGATTGCCCCCCAAAAATTTGTTTGAAGACAAATATTGATGAAAGAATTCATAATTAGGTTTTCTGTTGTACGCAGAAAAATTGTGTATTCTTTCATCAATATTCGACTTCAAACACATTTGTTTTTAAAATCCTTGCAGAAATGTGTTTTAAATGACATTCTCTTTCACATTATGATACAATTTAAGTGAAATTTTGCCATCAAATTTGTTTGGGCTCCCAACACTTTAGAGGGGCTTTAAACGTCGAAAACAAAATGATTCCATTTAAATGCAAACTACGTTGTTGCATGGCGGATGATTATTGTAAATGATTACAATTGATTTCTATTTGTCTATTTCAGTTATACTGTATTTCAATGGGATGGTAATATTAGTCTCATTTGAAGTTTATTTCTGAACTTGCTTATAAAGAGAGCTCACTTCTGCAAAGATTTCCCCCCAAAAATTTGTTTGAATACAAATATTGATGAAAGAATTCATAATTAGGTTTTCTGTTGTACGCAGAAAAATTGTGTATTCTTTCACCAATATTCGACTTCAAACACATTTGTTTTTAAAATCCTTGCAGAAATGTGTTTTAAATGACATTCTCTTTCACATTATGATACAATTTAAGTGAAATTTTGCCATCAAATTTGTTTGGGCTCCCAACACTTTAGAGGGGCTTTAAACGTCGAAAACAAAATGATTCCATTTAAATGCAAACTAAGTTGTTGCATGACGGATGATTATTGTAAATGATTACAATTGATTTCTATTTGTCTATTTCAGTTATACTGTATTTCAATGGGATAGTAATATTAGTCTCATTTGAAGTTTATTTCTGAACTTGCTTATAAAGAGAGCTCTGCATTCACTTTGTGAAAGGCGTAAATATTCTCAAAAAGAATGAAACGCCGATAAACCAAAAACAACAAAACAACAACAACTAACAAAAAAAGGGAAAACATACTTCACATCAAAGCGAAAGAACATAATTTACAATAGGCCTACAAAAGTTGAAAAATTAACAAACATAAACATTATTCATTGATATGATTTCATGATAAGTATGATAGACATAAAAAATAAAATCACATACTAAAATGTTTTGATTAACCGAACATTATAAGTAATCCCGCTCTGCCAATATTTAGATTTTACTTAACATAATTTTCATAAATCATGTAAACAGTATTGTTTAACTGTAAATACAAGCGATATCACTGTACAACATCAATTCGTAGTATGTGTTTGTTTTCACATATATCTCTCTTCTCTCCTTTATTACATTGGACAATATGGTGACATTTAACGAGTTCGAGTTCATTTTAGATACATTAATGTGCATAGCTTTGATATAGACAAAGTCAAAATTGTATGCCTTTCTTTCACAATTGCATTAAAAATAAGCATATTGATAACATTAATTTCCATAGTACATTCATTTTTAATATCATATACTTAGCATGTTCGAAATACATGATTTGAAAAGCATCAGAGCCTGCCTGAAATAGAATACAAGGCAAAATAAATATCAGTACACATAATTTAAAAAAACAATTTATTACATAAAGTAGAGAATGGGCGAAACATTGGTCGTATATCAACTGATTCAGAATAATAGTTATTCATATGAAAGTAGTGGTATACATGTTAACTCACGTTGAAAAGTAGAAAGATGATGAGCGTAATTGTGGGGTACAATTGTTCTTAAGGTCTATTTGAGACGTTCAAGTTGGGTGAAATAGAGAGAGAGAGAGAGAGGAAGGAGGGGGGGGGGAGCGAAGGTAAAGAATAGTGGTTCATATGCATGGTGTATTATAATATTAAAATGTCGTCTAGGAATCCCCCACCCCCACAAAAAAGAATGATGTGCAAAAATATAAAAACATCTAACACTAGTGTTACTGTAACCTGTTCAGTTAGAAATACATAACAACAAAAATACGAACATATGAAAATATAAGCCTAAGAATACTCCACAATTGCACTCATCATCTTTCTGTTTTTTTTTTCATCGTGTATCTTCATGTTTTCTGTTTAAGGTCAAGAGCAAACATAGTAATACAGTGTAGTTTTAAAAAAGATAATAATGAGTATTCAACTTCGTGGAATATAGATGTGATTACTGTAGACAATGTATTATGTCCATAATAATTATACTATTCGGCTTTTATATAGCGCAGTTGAGTTTTGTTGCAGAGGACGCTACACAAAATATTTTTTGGTGAGATATTGAAAAACTGAGTGTCAAATTTGTAAGAATATACAATTTAAATGACAAAATCATCTTTGTTTGATCAAAATCGGTTCAGAGGCGTCTGAATTATCCATAAATATAACCATTTTAAACCAGCCGTTGAAAAACGAAATAGCGCCTTATACGTTCTATTCCAGCCAATGCCAATATTGGCTTTTTGTTTGCTTTTTCGTGTTGGTTATAATACGCACAACCAGCAGGCCCATGTATTCTTATTATTAATTTATTAATTAAATAACGGTCACCGTATTTTTTTGAAAGTCGAGCTGAATTGGTATGATCGTATTTAATCTAAATTTACACATTTTGGGGTCTAAAATGACCTTCATAGCAATTTGAGGTTCTAAAAGGGCACTAGAAATGTCATAAATAAGAATAAGTGCAATAACCATGCACTTTGAAGGCATTTGCGATCTTAAACAAGAACTCCACTATTCCTTCAATACATCAACGATGTCTCTAAGCGATTAACATATATATTATTACCCCGGTCAATGGCTTCAGGTTTGCCCACACACAATGTATGCACATTCTCCACTCCCTGTGGAGCATTCCAGCCAGGCGTCATTTAACAGACGCTCACAATGCTGAGCAAACTACATTAACTGTCGCATCCTACCGGTTACACCTGGGCGGAGAGTGGCAAATGTAGATTAACGTCTTGCCAAAGGACGTTAGTGCCAAGCTGGGATTTGAACCGCGTACTTTGTGATCTGCAGTCGGGTGACTTATCCACTAGACCACAACACCTCCACCATATCAAGAACATAGTTAAGAAAATTGCCCTGGTAGAGGATAATGAATTTGTACTTGAAACAGAAATAGTGAACTTAATGAAATATGTTATTTATCTCTTCAAATGTGATTTATCTATAGGCCTAGCAGTTATTCATTTTCTGACATGATTTCTGTATCGCTGCTCAAAACGAAAGGAACCTAGGATAAAACACAATTCCCAACTGTTGAAACAAAATGTTAAAAACTCACGCACACGCACACACACATGGAAAATAATATACATATATTGTATGATAATGACATAAACATTTCATTCATACACGCCACGTTTTCTGTATAAAGCATTCCCTTCTGCTTAGAATAAGAGTTGTTTACTCTGTCTGGGGTAGGTGAGTTTTGAACAATGACAAGCCGCATGCTTCAGCTGGATCCATTATAAACAAACGTAAAGAAATAACCTATACAACAGATTTTGGCAATGCGAAAGGAAATGAGAGAATAATAGTTGCGTAGCTTAAACGAAAGTTCCCCATTCCGGTCCTCTTTTTTTGGAAAAGTTTGCAACGGTTAATTAAAATGTTTCCCCCTTTGCAAAAAAGAAGGAGAGTAATGGGGAACTTTGATTTAGGCTATGCCACTTCTACACATTCTTTATTATGAAAAGCAAGGAATAATATTTATACAGCTCATCATCAGATCACAGTATTGAACCGTTAAATTTTGTGTCTGGGTTTATGTTCATCAGCTTAACGTGCACGTCCCCCACATTCTCACATGCTTTTTTTGCAACCGTTTTCGTTGCGTTACTGCTACGACGCTTTATGTAAAGGATGATCCAAACCATCAACATTACCAAAGCAACACAAATTACAATCAGAAGCTTATGTATTGGATAATTTTCTTCCTTTTCACCTTTGGTTGCTCTCGCAGTCGACAAAGTATGATCATGATGATAGGAGGTGGTTAGGGGAGCAGTGGGCACGTGTGTGTTAGTTGGACACGGGTCTCCTGGGTTATGTACCTCGCCTTGGGATAAGGGGTCCCATACAGCGTCATTACAATCGCATATTTCTTTGGGGTTTTTCAGGAGGGAAGAGCAACAGTATACATGTTGGTAATTCTGTTTTACCAGTATGGTCTCTTTCAAAGTTTTATTAATTTCAGAAGGTGCACCTAAATGAGGCATCCGCATACCCCCTTGGTAGCATTGAATCTGCCCTAGCTCACTCCCAACTGTAGCTTCGCAAAGCAGCCTCTCCAAGTCTCGTGTATGATCATGGATACCACCAAAACTACAATGTGGCATGCCGGGGAGAAAGTCAACATATAACCTAACCCTTGAGAGGTAGAGTCCATAGTCTGCAAGGAGAATGTAAGCTCCTTCATCATCTCTCGTCACTGGATCTATACTTAACTGGAGGAAACAATGATTTTCTTCTTCAGTCGTATTCTCAATTGTGAATCTTTCAGACCGATCAGGATTAAGTTCGAGAAACTCCGGGTGTGCTGAATTGTAAAATGGACGTCCATTTAGATACTGTAATGTAATCTTTAAACTGTAACATGGACATGGAAAAGAAAGCTGAATTGACTCTCCCTCTATGGCATTTGTAAATGAATCACATGTGATGGATGTACTTATCAAAGAAACCAAAATTATAAAAGCACTAGGAAGGAAAGCTCCTTTAAACCAACACATGGTACGTGTCTTATGTCAACACTATTATGAAAAAGGTTCAGCATGCAATAGCGCCTGGAAAATGTTATTAGGCTTGCTAAACTTGATATTACACTTAACAATAATCCCAAGATTAATATTACAGAATATAATATGTTGGTCGGAAATAGGACGAGTTAAAATGGTGCGAGAAACTCTCTCGAGAAGTCCTTGGCTGTTAGTTGGGACGATGATGATGATGATGATGATGATGATAATCAGGAGAATGTTACGTAGTTCCTGTTCTTTCTCTTCAACTACACAGCATATACGCGCGTCTGTAAATTATCTCTAATTTGATACAGATAACAGCCCGTTCCTAAGTTTCAGAGCTCAAATGTTTTCACTTTCCAAAGTGGTTTAGGATTGATTCCATGAAAATTTCCACATCTAAACTTTTATCTTTCAAAGTGTACCTGTCTTGTTGGATTATCACAAAGTACTCGTCTTTGAATAAAGGGATGGTGGAATAAGCCTATATAGAGGACAATCTCTCCGAACACGTTGACAGAGGCAGAACGTATCTTACCGGCACTGATCACTAGCAGTTGGAAACCTGAAAAGATAAGGTAGATTTCAATTTTAACATAATTGTTTATATCGAGACCAATGAAGATTATGGATTTTTAATGGTATTTTGAAACTCGAAGCGTCAATATACCAATTCCCGCTGAAATGCTAACCAAAGACCATGCCACACAATAGTGCATTATTCCCTGAATGGAAATGGAATCAGAAACCCACATCTTCCTGGTGCATATAAGTGTTTTTTCATAATGGGGGTGGTGGTAGGGGGTCAACGACAATGTACAATGGGTTCAGAGAAAAGAATTTTGACAACAAAGAGCCGCACTAAAATCGCCCCTGGATGGGATAAGATGGCAACCATTATACAAAGCATTACCAGTTTCCAAACATTTTTATGGCGTTCGTCATATCCCGTTTTTGTGAAATGTTGCTGAATCATGACTAATGCTGCACTGAATTATGCCTTGAACATATAGCCATTAAACATCTAGGTTTTTAGTGCCCTCACTTCTCTTTCCCATTATCAATTTAGTTATCTATATATTTTTTTGTGGACATGGTAAAAAGAAAGTCTATAGAAAAATACAAATTTAGTGTAATTGCAACTTAATAAGATCTGTGGTGATGAAAACGAAGATGTCAAGCTACCAAATTATATCAGTATATGAAATAACCACACAGCATATCTATTTCTACGTAATTAACACAGAGCCCCCCTACCAGCACCACTAAAGAAAAGAAATGAGACGAGAAATTTCGAATTAATGATGGCAGAGGTAACATGGCCATTGCATTTAAAGTAGGATAATTTAAGAAAATGTCAAGGCCATCCTGGATTTTAAAGCCCGGGAAAGTGATTTTTCAGATGTTAAGACATATCAATGTTGAGGTCCTGTAGCAGGGCTTCTCAAAATCCGGACCGCGGGACATGTCAATCCGGACTGCCCAGGAGTCTCTGCTTTTTTCTCTTCGTTTTACCCCTAAGAGGCCCTGGATAGAATTCACTCGGCCCCTATCTTTTGATAACAAATTTGTATATATGTTATTTCGACCAAATGGTGCCATTGGTACATTGTAGCGTCAAAAATGTATTAATTATGTACTGTACACAACGCAAAATCGTCAGTTCGAGGATATGTGAATAGTTAATAAGTAATCATTCAAAAACTATTTGAGACAAAGATATGAAACTTCATCAACTTCTTTTTCCAAGGGGGCACCCCGGCCTTTTGGGGTTAAACTGTCACAATTCCCCTTAGATCAGATATAGACCTAAAAGTTTAACACAAGCCTCATTTCGTCAGTAAACAAGTGCCATTACTGTAAATTTTAGGAGTAGGTTGTCATTTCTGACCATTTTCATGCATAGAAGTCCATGTCAGTGTCATGTACCCTGTCTCCTTCATGTACTGTTCCTTGCACACGAGGCGTCATTTCGATTGCGCTATAACCTGCACTAATCAAGTCTGTGCAAATATTTAGTGCATACGTTAGTGTAACGGCCAGTATTGCACAATGTCACGCTAACAAGGCGCGTCGAATACCGCGTCAGTCTCTGATGCAGTTCTAGGTCTGCTAATGACGCCTCCTTTGAAACGAGTATAAGGTCCTTAGCGCTAGACGCGTCATTTTGCTGACGGAGAACTACGTCAGTCTTTGACGCCCCTCATGGCAGTGCTATCGTCCAAAGGGTAAACGCAAATTGAACTGTGTACAGACACTGCTTTTAATTGGTGTACATGCAATCTATTTCTTATATAGGCCCAATTGGAGCAGGTGGTGGTAACGCAATCGAAATGGCGCCTTCTATCACTCACATCAGGATTAATTGATTTTAATTGCTCTCTAAATAAGAGTGATTCAAGGAAAGACAGCAATGGTCGGGAATATTTCAACAAACAAAAAGAAGAAAGATCCATAACAGCAATGGGCTATTTTCATAGTACAACTAATAGCTAGGGGCTTAGCGAGGGCGGCGGGGGCTGAGACACTTTTTCTTACCTTGAAATCGACAGTGGCTTCTCCATCGACGTTCTCCTGCTCTCATGTGATGAGATATCCCTCATGGATTCATCATGAGTCTCTTCATCAATTGTCTCACGTTTCACTCCTGCAGGAGAATGATGGGTTTCACCACAGATAATACACAGAAATTAGCCATAAGTTTATCTATGTGGTTCATAAAAATATCTAGAAAATATTTACTTGAGATAAGTTGTAAAAGAGTAACTGTTTCATTTTGTTCACGTAATAAAGATAATATAATATGATTTCATAGCGCATATAATACGGGAGTAATAATAATAATGATGATGATGATAATAAAAATAATAATGGTGACAATAATATTAATAACAATCATAATAATAATAATAATGAAAATAATTATAATAATAACAGTATGATAACAAAATAAAAAAAAAATGTGTTTACCCAGGGAAGCCTCAGTGCTGTTCTTCCTAAGGGCCCTTGCAATTTTTATGACCTCAACAATTGCCAGGTACCCATTTGCACCTGGGTTAATGACTTGCCAAAGGACTTTAGTGCCAGCTGGGATTCAAACCCTTAAGCCAAGCAAATGAATAACTATACAATGACACATCATGCGTTATGCGATTTTTTTTTTCCGCTGGAGGTTGAATAAAATTCACCTGAAATTTCTCATAAATCGCATGTATGAAGTAACTTATTCGTTATTAGAAGGATGTGTGTTTGTGTGAGTGTGTGTGTGTCTGTTTGTCTGTGTGAAAGGGATAGAAAGAGAGAGAGAGAGAGAAAGAAAGCGAGAGAGATAGAGAGAAAGAGAGAAAGAGAGAATGAGAGAGAGAGAGAGAGAATGTCATAACAAAGGGCGGTTAAAAGGGTATTTCCCCTCCATTCCCTCTGTATGATATTTCATTCAAATTTCATTTTATGTAAACTCGTGCCATTCGTATTCACATTACACACTCTATTGTGAAATTATTTTTTGTTGTGTTGAATAAAATCCTGCAACTTCCGTTTCGGAAATATGAACTTGTAAATAAGTTACAAGAGATCGTAGAATATTACTATATCACGCTGTTTATTGTTGATATGTATCATAATAATATTATGATTTTGGGACAAAAAATAGCTCATCATTATTTTCATAGAGTTTGAGAGTATTGATAGACGCACCCGTCGTCTGGTTTGCTTCATATTACAATGCTGCATGAAGACATAACGAATGCAAAATTACCTAAATATATGTCATTATTTGCCCCCCCCCCCCACAAAAAACAGCAACAAAGCATATGAACCCTAGTGTTACCGTTTTTAAATGTGTTTCTAGATTCTTAAGTTTAATGGGAATCACTTTTGTTTAACAGCGTTCCCCTTTATTTAATATGACTAAAATGAGGACAGGAGGAAACTCCTCAAAGATGGTATTAGCTGGATCAAAACAAGTTGTCCAGAAATTTTTGATTGTGACAATAACACGTTGTTAACGTGACAGAGATTTACTCTCCCCTTGTTTGCTTTTTTAATAAATGTCAGTCATATTCGTGTAGTTTGACGGATGAACCTGATAAAAGAATAACAAACGCGAAGGGAAATGCTACCCCCTTTCCCGTCGTAAACATTGTAAACAACGATGTATTTCTATGATTAGATTCCTTTTTTACTTTCAAAAATCATATGTGCGTTAAGTATACATGCTTTGGAATATGATTATATACCGAGTCAATCCTTCAAACAAGCTAATGACAACGAGAGATGTGTTTAAAAATTAAAAAGGAACTTTCTTAAACCGACTACTGCTGCCTTACAAATTACTCTAGCTGTTTGATGCCCGTTGATAGATTGTAAAGCTGGTAAAAGCTTTTCGTTGAATTAGTTTTAAAATAAGTTCACAACAAGATGGTTTATACCGTGCTAACAATTCTAAGTTACTGGGAAGACTAGTCACGAAAAAAATAGTTCCGCACTTTTTCATTATCTTTGTCACCAAGGAAGTGTGCCCCCGTGCCACGTGTAGCTACGACACTGGCTGATTGTATGATATTTTGGACACATATAGCGCTTTATGAAAGTTGTATTATTCTTAAGCTTTTTTTTTCTTCTTCACATATCACACATATTTGAAGGCGCTACCACATTAATTTATTAAAAAAAATCCTGACGTCCCCTTTGATTGTCATTATATTATTGTCATTACTTAATATAAAATACAACATATCAATTTCTCTTTCAACGGAAACAGATTACTTTCGATTCTTGAACACTTTCAATCAGTAAGTTTAGGTTAGTTTGGTAAAGTTAGGTGCAATATGGATTCCAGTATACCTTCTCTTCTGGGTAAATCTACTTGAAAAAAAATATATAGCTAGGTGCAGTAATGACCCTAGTCGGATTTAGCGTCTGAAATGGGTACAAAGTTTTCCTAACCATGACTGGCTAGTGGTCATTAACCAATGTTTATGCTTGAAAGTACTAATCTGATATAATTCATCTCCCACAACCCCCCTCCCCCGACAAAAAAAAACATAAAATAAACATTAACAAAAAACATATATATATATCAACATTTATTTTACAATTATTTTCTTTCATTCATGAATAGCAATATAGTAACATTTCTTTATTTTTTTATTTTTGAGGGGGGGGGGTATAAAGTGGACCTTTGACCAAATAACCTGGGCCACTATCCCCAAACCACCACCGAAAAAGCCCCTGCAGTTTTGTACCCACATGTAGTTAACTTCAGACCACTATTTCAAAATTCAACCCGGACAACTAACCCTTCAATACTACCCACGGACCACCACTACCGGACAACTATACCTAATCAAACAGCTCAGAGGCGGCTCAGACGACTGTCCCCACATAACTCGTATAATTTCCACTGCGAGCATGCGCCTGTCTGGGCAAAGAGGGGGTTGGGGTGGTGGGAGGGTAGTGGGCCCCACCGATCAATTATCTAGGACAATGTCATGATTGATCATGGTAATGCAGACCCCTGATATATGTGGTAGATGGTAAACAATAATATTCGTTGTCATCATGGTTGTGATTAGAACCAATACATCGAGTGACCCTAGTAGAAATAAGTGCTTCAATGCATTACATTTTGGAAACTTGTTGTACTTTTTAAGTTATAATGAGGACAAAACTGTGTATATGTCTTGCCAAATAATTTTTTGAAATATATATAATCGTTATTTTATTCATTTCCTGCTCTTCGTTCATATAGTTATCTCACGAATCATGTGGACTTTATTGATTTGCCATCGGACGCACATGTCCTGTATACCACCTTTTACTTCCTTCATTATATATGTAATGATAGAGTATGAAGATTATCGTTTATTTGTATTTCCTTTATTTTCTTCTTTATCATCATCGCACCATCATCATCATTGTCAGCATCACCAACATCATTATCCTAAGTATTATCATTATCATAACATCATCATCATCATCATCATCATCATCATCATCATCATCACTATCATAATCATCTTCACCATACCATCATGATCACTTTCATCATCAATATCATCGCCAACATCATCATCATGATCGTCATTAGGACCACCAATATCATCTTCTCCACACCATCATCGTAGTCATTGTCAGCATCATCAGCATCATCATCAATATTATCACCAACTTCAGCATGATGATGATGATCATCATCATCATGAGGACTACCTTCATCATGACTTTCGTCATGATGGTTACAGTGTCGTTACAGTGTCGTGGACATTAATTATTATTTTGCTGCTGGGAAGATGATGAATAGATTATTTCTCACTAATAATATACATAATTATAAGTTTTACTTGTTTTTTCTACTCTTTATCAGTTTCATCATCACGCTACGATCATCAGGAGTGCTTACTTTTTTACATATATGTATTCAAGGCTCAAAATACACGGGGGCGATGGACGATTCGCCCCCGTGAGCTACGTAATCGCCTCCGTCAGATTGCTCACGGGGGCGGTTGCAAAATTAAAAATCGCCCCGTGGAATTATAAAATAAAGATTGTCTTTTCTGTTTATAACTTTCACACAATATTGAGCTTCAACTTTCAAACCTTAAACCAATGAAATGGAACTATGGAAGTTAGATTGGCAAACAGGATATCTCGGTCGAATTTTTTGGTGTCTAGAGGCCGCCATATTGTAAACAAATGTACGCTTATTCGCCGGAAAATGGCGATATATCTCCCATCTCCATATCTCTATGAGTATTACCGATACAAAGAACGGAAGCTTGCAGTGCAGTGCGCCCGTCAGCAGTGGCTATACTGCGCCGGTAGTACCGGTGTGCACGCTGCCGCCCCGTATCTGCTGGAGCTAGAGAGGCGATCGCGCAAGGACCGAAACATGGAGAAGTTTTTCGTTGTGAAAAGCGTGAATCCTCTGAAATCTGGTGATTCCAAAAGCCCAGCAAATAATGAACCTCAACCAGTAAATCACAGGGACTGATCTACGGGGGGGGCGGGGGTTAGGGGGAAAGCATCACTTACGGGGGTTCAAAATAGCCCCCAAAAGAAAGAAGAAAAAAAAAATAATAATAATAATAATAATAAAAAATCGCCTCGCCGCTACGCGGCTCGTGGACGATGCTCTGCATGTTAGTTTACGGGGGTTCAAAATAGCAACAAAAAAAAATCGCCTCGCTGCTTTGCGGATCGTGAACGATGCTGCGCATCGTCATTGGGTCAACCCCCTTAGCAAAAAAAGCTAGATCCGTCCCTGAATCAATTATTGAGAAGAAGAGGAAGACCAAAGATGTTGTGGAAAGATATGGTTAAGACTAAAGAAAGAATGTAAACACGGTTGCTCTAAATGATGAGGAGGAAATAATGTGCAGAACGGGAGGAAATGGAGAGATGTCATCACGTACGGGATGAAAGTCAGTAACCCTATGTAACTTGTACGTTTGTAAGAGGGAAATGCCGACTTAATTAAATAAATGATAATGATGAAATAGCAAAGAATTAAGGAGTATTATGGGTACTAATTCAATGGAAATTTGTATTAAAAATTTGTACTTTTTTTTTTTTGGGGGGGGGGAAGAGCCCCCGTGGACAAAAAGTTAATTTGAGCCCTGTATGTATTTGTATAATCTGAACTCGACATTAACCCTTGTAATAGTAAAGTGCTGTTGAAACAAAAGCTCCACGATATGGATTATTTTGGAGTTTCGAGCGATGCTTGTCTTTAGGTTGTTACTCCGAACCTGATTGTGAATGAAATGAGAGAATCTTCCCTCGAATGAGGAAGTGTTACGAAGCCTCCCTAGGGACTCTTGAATATTTTGTGTTACTCGTTCTTGTTCAATGTCCTCGTTCAATAACCCATCTGTGTTCATAACAGCGTAGACGGGCGGTTGGAATGTATTCAAGGGCATTCACCTAACTCTACAGTTTCCGAATCTGTCATGTTGCCCATAAAGTTGGAATAAGTTTTTCTTATCTCTTTTTATGAAATGATTGCGAGAATAAAATGTATACTTGATACTATAGTTTATATCTTCTCGGAACTTTACATTGTTCGGCAAAGCTCTGGGAAAATATAAACTTCATCTATCATGAATAATCCACATTCTCATAATCACCTCATTAAAATAGATAAGAAAAGTAATTCCAACTGTATGGGCAACATTACAGATCAGGAAACTGAAGAGCTAGGTAATACCCTTGCAACTGAGTCGACATGTCGCCTGCGGATCACCTCTTCGACACTTGGAAACACAGGGGCAGATCCAGCCGGCGGCAAGGGAGGGGGCCTAAAAAGGGGCCCACTTCGTGCGAAAATTTGAAAATCGTGCCGGTCGATTTTTCGCTCAATGGGGGTAGGTAGTGAGCAAAAAAAAAAATTTGGCACCCGAAAAAAAAATTCCCCTCTGGGAGGGTATTTTTTTTTCCATCGCCACCCCCCTTTGGGCGCCAGGGGTAGTGAGCACAAATTTTTTTGGGGGGCACCCGAAAAAAAAATTTCCGTCCGGGAAGGGTGATTGTTTTTTCCACCGCCACCCCTTGGGCGTCAGGAGGGCCCATCTTCTTTTTTCAAGAAAAGGGTGTTTTTACCTGTTTTTTCCTAGGAGAGGGGCCTGGGCCCCGGGCCCCTGGATCCGCCACTGTGGTAACAACTACCTCCGTAAAACTACAGCCGGATAAATAGAGATAGCTGCCTATTATTCATGCACTTAGGGAGGTATATGTCAACTTCAAAATTAACATCTACATCTCTACTTTTTTTGGGTGGGGGAGGGGGTCATTTTGTTCTCCTTTTCGAAATCAAATAGCTGCCTATATTCTGATACCGACTGCCCAATCCTTTTTAATCAAGCGTTAGATGCGGGTGTGCTTTTATTGAATATCATGTTTGAAATAAAGACAATGATCAGTGCATTCCCAGCCCAAACTAAGAGATGGTAAAAAAAGGCGAAAGGCAAAAAGGAAAGACATTGAAATGATTTCTTTATTTTCTGTGATCATATACTAGGCAAATGTTATATTTGCTTCTACATACCTTTCGCCTCGTTTACAATATGTGCAAATGCAAGTCTATATATACATGATACATAGCAATTGAATATTGAGCTGCAGGGTAAGTAATATGAAAATGATGGTTTGGGTTGAGAATATCAATATATTATACAGCCTAAGATAGAATGGATGTCAATGAAACAGGGATATTTTTGTTTACTATTTACGTAAACATCTATTTACTATAACTACTATAATTAGTTAAAAAGCAGGATTTAAGTTATAATGGTGCGTAATTTATTGTGTACACAGCGGTTAGATATTTGGTTTTTACTTTAACTTCATATTTGTTTGTAATTTTAATTTCCGGAACTTTAATTTGTGAACCAACAAATGTGCATTTGTAAACCACTTTTGTACGCGTTGCTATTGGTTCGATAATGCAATTGCCGATTCTTTCGATGTTACACAAACGCACCAAATATGATATGGATCTCTGACGTATACGCAATCCGTACATTTTTTTCCTGTTCTTTTTTATTCCTTCATTCTATTGGAATATTTCAATTCGGAAGTGTCTTGGTAAATTTCAAAAATTAAAGTCACTTTTTAGGTTTAATTCTTTTGTTGTGTTTTATCATTTTGAATCATTTAAAGTTAAATATGATGTACTCGACTCTTAAATGTACGAATTTATCGAACGCTACGCGATCGAACCGAGTCGACGCGATCTGTTGAACCTAGTATAATTTTTTTTTTATCATTCTGATTGTTTTAGTAATGTTATTTTGCTTTCGTATGTATTTAATATAATAAGAATAATCATGATGAATGTGGGAGCCGCGAATAGTTCTAGGTGTAACTTTAGAGGTAGGGTATAACATAATATGAAATCAGACTCCATCTAACTTCTACTTCCACTGGAAAAAATAGATCTAACGTTAGCAAGTTAGACGAGGATCTAGACTATAATTATGTTATCATGATGATGGAGGATCCATGTCCTGGACCAAAGGCATGGTGGCCTGGGCCTGGCTTCATAAGCTACACTGTAACTAACAGTTCCACACTTTGCTTTCAGCAGCCATTAAAGTCATATTAATTCACAATTTTAGTGTTGTATGCAAATATCTTCTTAATTCTCTTACCTAGTTCTGCATATTCTTAAAATAAGCCATTGACAAAATTACTTCAAATAAAATTAATGTCAACAGTTAACACACGTTTTCACATCTATTTTGATGCCAGTTTGTGTTTTTGTTGTTGGGGGAAGAATTAAAGAATAAAGGGTCCCTAAGGCTAAGGCTACGAAGGGTATAAATGTGATGTAATTTTAAAGTTTACAGATGGGAATTTCAACATGATTTCAAGCTATATTTGTCCAGGGAGTAGTTGTCCGGATACGAAATCGGTTTTTATATAGGACGGATGTTTTCTTTCCAATTATACCAAATAAATCCAAAAATAAATGAATTAAAAAATGGGCAACAAGTCACAAGTTCAAAATTTAGATGTTAGCCTCTCTTTAAAAACAAGAAATAACATATCGAAAATAATATCGCTAGTGATATTCGTTTGTCTCGCAATGTGGTCAATAAGAAATAACATGTTGATTTGCATCATTCATTATTCTGTCTAGAAATATTCTCATATAATATTGACAATGTTATCTTAACCAAGTTTATAATCATCTGCCTTGATCTGTAAGATATATAGATGTACTTTTTTCATTCAGAGTATAGATGCAGACATATTCCTCGCTCTCTATATATTTTAGATAATTATAATGTACAGTTTCGATCTGACGTAGATATGGGTAAACTGTACCATTACTACTACCGTATAGTTATAATATTTTGTAGCTGTACTAATACAGTTTATAGTAGATAATAATATATTGTATCGATCTGTAGGGGATGAAGATATACTCTTTTCATATTTAGTCAATGTAAGTTAGATGCAAGTATATTGATTTAATATGGGGACACGTCCCCCCTCGATTTTTTTAGGGGGATCGTCCCCCCCCCCCGGAAAATTTGAAAAGGTGCACACAAAAATGTATAGCAAATACTGACTGAAGACTGCAACACACTTTTAGGCTCTAGAGGGCCCAAGAGTGCAGCGTTTAGACAAATAAAAATGCAAAAATCTTCTCACTCGGGAGCTATCCTCCCTCGCATAATATCCTTCAAAGTGTACAAGAAGTTATTGTAGAAAAGTGTGAAAAAAAGTATATTGCTTGTTTTTATACTATAGTTTTTTTAATATAACAAAACTTCAAAAACTGTGAGGGTAGTCACTTCCGTCACCTTCACCCTCTCGTTCACTATGCTCCTCGCGCTGGCGTACAGACGGAGGCTTGGGCAGTTGCCCCCCAATTCCTATATGTGGTTTATTTCTAATTCGATACCAGTGATTTACAAATGTTGCTAAAATGGCATGATTATTTTCCCTGAGCTTCCGGGGCTCTGCCCCCTGGATCCCACCAAGGGCCCTAAAGCGTGCCCCTGGTAGCTCATCTGACCGTAATTAAATGCCTAAAACCCCTGAGCTTCCGGGGACTCCGCCCCCTTAACGCTCATCTGACCGTTATTAAATGCCTAAAACCCATGAGTTTCATGGGGGCTCCGCCCCCTGGACCCCACCAAGGGCCCTAAGGCGGCGCCTGGATGCTCATCTGATCGTAATTTAATGCTTAAAACCCCTGAGCCCGCAGGGTCTTTGCCCCTGGACCCCACACCAATTTACGCTCCACATGCTTTGCTCTACCTGATCGTAAATACTTTAGCCCCCCACTTTGAAAAACGTTCCGCGTGGCCTTGTAAGAATGGTGGTGATGCGGATTTTTTATTCCCCCAAACGTTTTGGGTCATTACGCCACTGGTCCCTCGTCCCTCGCATTTCGTCCCCCCTTCCGGTCATAAAAAGAAATCGCCGCCCCTGCCTGTCGATATAATGCATTGATCTGTAATATATATAGATATAGTGCTTTGATCTTTAATAGATGTAGGTGTACTATTTTGATATATTTACCCCGGTACCCGTATGTGCATTTACATATCTTTCCCACATTGGTTTTCCCAGTTCATTCCAATATAGTACCCATACGGGCATTTAAATATCTTCCCCACATGTGTTTGCCCAGCTTATCCCCATATGATATCCTGTGGCTAGTTCGTCATAGATTGCGTTTATCGTGTCTTGCCACTAGGAATCAGCGTATTTCTATATGTACATATCGAACCCCACTATACGAACGTGTTTTGCGGGATGTCGTGTTTATCGACTCTTCACGATTCGAAATAAAGGTCTTGTCTTTGCGCCGTTTGACCCGGGAAGCAGATTAGCCTGGGAAGGTTCGATTTGTATGTGTGGTTCAAAACAGCTTTGCGTTTATCATCTCTCAGAAACGTGATTCTAGCTCTATGTCACATTCAAAACGCACTTTTTTCGGCGTTTCAATATACCCATATCTAAAGACGTTTGAAAACAGGTTTGCGTTTATCACCTTGAAAATTTGCCTGAAAGACGTTTGAAAACGCTGATTTTAGGCAAAAAAATGTACGATAAACGCACACATAGACCTACATCCCTCTGTAGTTCAATTGTACTTGACTTTACCCCTAAATTTCAGTATTTGTTTTGATGTAATGTGAAATAAAGGGAATGCACTTTTATGAGTACCATTTTGATTAGAAATTAGTAATGGCAGCCAATTTTATTTTATTATTTAGACAATGAAAAAACTCATGGCGACATGGTACTCAAATATTGTTTTAATATGTCGAGAATGAAATACATTGCAGTAGAATAAGTGATTATTTTTGTATATATTGTAGCTATCGAATGTATTACTTCCAGAAGTTCGGACTAAATATAAAGATACAATGAAACGACATCGAGTTACATTAGCAAATTAATTTACAAATATAATGATACATGGCCTTCATTAATATGGACTATACTATATCACAGATGTGCCAAATAGTTCAGTTTTGTAACAGGAAATGGGTTACAACAAAGTTAAATTTATCATGCTGGAAAACACGGACAATTCAACGCTGTAGATCAAGGTTCAAGCTACCTTAATAAAGCTTAATGCCTTTTTTATATTAATATTCATCTTTCACATGTCAACTGTTGTATACTATAAATACTTAAAGCAGTATGTAGTGATAATATTGCAGCATTGTCCTACATCATTGTTCTCCTTCGGTTTCGTATTTACCTCATGTTAAATATAATGTTGTCATAACATAGAAACCGAGAACTTCATGTATCCGCTTCCAGTTTGTGCGTTTGGATTTGCAAACAGAACACGAATGAATTATCATCTTTGTCATATTTTAAATAAACCTTTCTGAATGATTATGTTGTTTTATAAACAATAGAATAAACATCTTGATATTAACTTGATATTGACTTGAAAGTCAAAATTCATCTCCATCAGTGCAAATAGGCATCTGTTAAAGTTTATTACTCGGATGGGATGAATGATTTCCAAAAAGGACTGTTATGTTAGTAATACGAATAATTCACCATCAAGATTAATAAACTCTACAGCAACGTATAGATTACAGAGCTGTTCCCTAGATTTCATTTCACACACACTTTCTCTCTCACACACAAACGCACGCACGCACCCAAACGCGCCCTCTCTCACACACACGCACACACGCACACAAGAAAACACACACACACACACACACACACAAACACACACACAACTGTAATCAAAACCAAGTCGCATGCCGACGTACTTCAGTGACCAATTTGAAAAGAGCTCCACAATCATGTTGTAGTTGAGTACCGACTAACATAGTATATACCTACGCGCGCACACCCCCTCCCCACACAAACACACATCATAGGCCGCCTACAGTACCACTCGGGTCTTGCCAAAAGTTCAACCTCTTGTCAGATGTGAAGTGACATGATTGTACATTTAAAGTATGACAATGATTTCCTTTTAATAAGCCCATGAGCCAACTTTTGTCAGAATTTGATATTGTTTACGATTGGTTTTACATCACACAAAATATACATTGACTCCCAAGATGTTAAATAATAATAATAATAATAATAATAATAATAATGATAATTAATATTATTATTATTATGATTATTAATTTATATAATATAATATATTATATCCCTTCTATGAATATTCATGAGTTTTCTAAATAGATGATTGGTCAATTGGTGGTCACGTGATAAAGTATAATTTCACTATTAAATACAAATCTCTGCCAGAGCTCCGAATATTTTCCACTATTTTTTCCTTGGCAGAACTGCGCATGCTCTCTTTGAGATTTTCAGGTAGATAAGCATTGTGACATCACACGTTCAATCAAAGGTAATGCGCAATTAGCGCGACTCATTAAATGCGCGTTAATATAACTGTGCGCAGGTTGACATGAGAATAAATTGTCATTGTCATTGATAGCGCGTTAAAAACCATATGCCAGCCAATCATGAAGTCCAACGTTGACCTTACACAGATCTTTAAAGGGATTATTCAACATTGGTGTTAAATCGGTTCGGATCGTGGAAGGGATATTAAACAAATATACCAAGCATTTAGTTCGTAAGAATAGTGGAAATTATATCTTTGGAGGGACTTGCAATAGTTACTATTGTTTCCTCGGGGCTTCGCCCCTCGGAAAAAATAGTACTATGCCAGTCCCTCCTCAGATAAATAATTTCCACTATTCTTTCTTACAGCTTGGTATATTTGTATAATATATAAATATTATTATTATTATCATTATTATTAAGATAATAATACTTGGTGAAAATTGAATTATATTGAAGAATATGGATGGACCCTTTGAGTATTTTTAGTCAGTGATAGAAGAACGTTTATGTATTAATATAGCATACACCATTTACATAAATGAGTCTAATTGTAGCCAGAACAACGTAAGATATTTTGTTTATTTTGTACCTTATCATATAGGATTATTTTTGTCTGTGTCTCTCTAGCTCTCTCGGCTAGTGTGTAAAGTATTGCGAAATTCTGTTATGCTCAAGCACTCTGAGAGATTTCTTTTTGTGTAGAGTAAGTTCGAGTGCCGACCCAATGTACTGTTCCCATAAACTATTCATTCATGATTTTGTTTGGGTTAATGTTATTAAAATGCTGCAACGCAATGGCATGTACATCGTTTACATTACTGTACAGCATATCTGGTACGGCATTATACTTTATTTATATATCTTTAAAGCCTGATAAATTCTGTTTACATAGAGCTCCATTTTATTAACTATATTGGGATCGTCCTTCAGACACTGTTGATTCTTTAGTCCACACAATGTTCTATATCTTTCCTTTCACAATTGCATTCATTCAAGTAGTTATAGAAATTTTAAACCTTACTTTCAAATGTTTATATATACAAGGCAAATGATAGTAGTCACTAATTCCCTAAAGATAAAAAAGGCATATACACAAGAATTACAGGGAATAACATACACCACTGAGTTGTTAAATACGTTTTGGCTCACTGAAGATAATTCATTTATACCGAACATTGCTTCAACAAGCTCAGCCCCCGCCCACCACATAGTCATTTTTACATAGGTGAGCTCATTATGGGAACGAAAGGCACCAAGGATATAATACATCATTCGTATACGTAACTGAGGATGCAATACCTAAACGTAGAAAACGAAATATTTATCTTTAGATGCAAACTACGTTTGTGGCATGGTGGATGGTTGTTGTAAATGATTTGAATTCATTTCTAATGATCTATTTCAGTTATACTTCAATGTGGTAGTAATGTTAGTCTCATTTGAAGTTTATTTCTAAACTTGCTTTTATAAAGAGCTCTGCATTCACTTAAAAAAGGGAAATACATACTTCACATCAAAGCGAAAGTACATAATTTATATTGGGCCTACAAAAGTTTAAAAGTGAACATGCATGAAAATTATTCATTGATACGATTACTTGATATTAATAATGGATATAAAAATAGAATCACACACAAATAGTATTTTGATTCACCAAACATTATTAGTAACCCCGCTCTGCCAATATATAGATTTTTCTTAACATAATTTTCATAAATCAAGTCAAGTTGAGTTGTGTATACATCTATATACAAGCATTACCATTGTACAGCATTACATCGTAGCATGTGTTTGTTTTGACATAGATCTCTCTTCTGTCTATTATTAAAATGGGAAACGTGGTGACATTTAACGTGTACAAGTTCATTTTTAGATACATCAATATACATAGCTTTAACATAGACATAGTCAGACTTGTAGATTCCTTTTTTTTTCTTTTTGGTTCTAGTTGTACACAATCATGTACATACACGTTTCAGCAATGGAAACTCACGCATACGCCCCCATATATTGCGAGCTATTATGGAAACTGATATTTCACGATGTTAATATTGGTATAACTAAGCATTACTGTATAAGAAAATTGCAAGAAAGTGTTTTGATCAAACCCACATTTTACTAACATCAGACACTATAACTGAATAGGAAAATGATTCCGAAATGAAATACTTAAAATGCATTACTGTTATGGAGGGTATATTCAGTATCCGTTCCAGAGGGGACGCTAGGTTGAGTCCCCTCCCCAATTTCTCCATGCACATTCTTCATAACAAATGAATTTAAGCGAGGAATATGTATAGGATAAATGCAAGATCCTTTAACAAAAAATCCGAGAACTGCTTGTGGGTATATTCTGTTAACTATACAATTGACCACATCCTTCGAGTTTGATTTAAAACAATGTTTTGTTTACAAATTTTCAGCATTACATTTGATATCTTCTCTTTACAATGAGCCTCATTGTTTTAACTACATCGAGATCAGCCTTTAAACACTGATTATTTAATACTTACAATGTTCTTTATCTTTCCTTTCACAGTTGCATTCAAAATATGAACATTACTTTCCATAGTACATTTTTTTTTAAATCACATAATAAGCATTTTCGGAAAAAATATATTGAAAAGCAATAAAGCCTGCCTGAAATAAAATATAAGGCAAAAATAATCATTTATACACAGAATGACTCAGATTAAGAAATAGTAATTTATACGACAGCAGTAGTATATTTGTTATACCCCTAGGGAGATATACCCTATGATGATTCATTAATAAATGTCCACTCCATTTTAGTTAGTAAATGCCCACCCCTTTGTTCCTAATTTCATATTGTTTAGTAAGTTTATGTGAGTTTGCTATGTCCAGTGAGCACAAAGAAAGTCAGCCCCGAATTACAGGCTAAGGATTATTTCCCCAGTTGAGTAAACATTACCCTACCAGCATAAATGGACAAACTTGGAGATAAGCCTAGAGCAGGGACTGGTCAGCATGCCTAGTGTACAACTTGTGCCATTCTACATTTTGATTGTGCACTGAGTACACCACCTGACTTGTTTCTCCTCATCTTTGATTATTTCCAGGTAAGACAATATCATTTCTATTTATGTATTTTGATATTAGTATGTATACATGTATATTGCATATTATAATGTTACTGTATTCATGCTAAAGTAATATATTTTACTGGTATTCCATCCATAGTATTTAGTAGTTTAGTTGGTTATTAAGCAAGTGTATTGTAATGCATTATTATAGCATGATGCGCCGTTAGTTTGTGAACATGCAGTGTAAGTAACTGTCTGTTTGGCTCACTATTGTATATTTACTGTATCTATAACTTTATTGCATTACTTGTAAATATGTTCAGTTTTGGTCCTTGGATCTTTGAATCATGTATATTTATATGTCTTTTAAACCGAAATGAATAAGTAGATTAATACTTTGATGTGAAAGGGTTTAGCAACTCCGAACCCCAGAAAGTGAGGAGATTGGACCTAAGATGAGAGAGAATGATAAGAGCTGTAGATACGAGGGATCTGTGGTCTGTCCACCATGGACCTACCTAGAATATTGACATAGTGTAGTCTAAGAGATCAGACCCATTTAGCATATTCCATTGTATTGTACATATAGGCTAGTATTAAGGGAACTTGAGTTTAGGATATTGATTCAGAGTGCCTGCAAAGTAGACTAACTATAGGAAGACTGGAAGTTGTGCTTGTGCAAGTTGATTTATTTGATTATTGGATCAAGCTTCCTCCCATGAAGATAGTGGTGTAAGACTGCTTTGTTTTAGAATGCTCTAGAGAGTTTTACATGGTTCTCTTTATATTTTCCTCTCAATCTTGGTAGGGAATAGAATATCTTTGTTCCAGTTTAGTCAATTTGAAATAGTTGTTAAACATTAGAATAGCCATTTTGATGCAATGATTTAAAGTGTTATCCCCAATTTTGAGATTCAGTTTAGTAGTTTGTTAAACTACACTTTAAGGTTCGAGTTATTTCATATAGTTAATTGTTGGTTTTATTGGATGATATAATAGAAATAGTATTAGATAATCCTTGATTATTTGAGGTAGTTTTCTTGGATACCGTTTGATAATAAAAGCATGCCCAACTAACAATTGGACGTTTTCTGAACGTTCTAAAAAGGTTCCAATTTGGTTTTTTAAACGTTTTATGAAAACGTTTTAATAACGATTATTTGTGGAAGGTTGAAAACGTTTTAAGAACGTTCCAAATGGACGTTTTTTGAACGTTTTCTAAACGTTTTTAGAACCAATAAAAAACCTTTGATAAATTTGCTTTTAAGAGCAAGGACCTGCAGAAAAACTGTCGGACGTTTGGGACGTTTTAAGAACGTTTTAAGAACGTTTTAAGAACCTTAAAAACATCCAGAAAACCTTTTAAGAACGTCTAGAACGTCTTGGAAACGTTCTGAGAACGTTCAGAAAACCTTTTAAAGAACGTTCAGAAAACCTTTTAAGAACGCCTAGAATGTCCTGGAAACGTTCTAAGAACGTTCAGAAAACCTTTTAAGAACGTTCAGAAAACATTTTAAGAACGTGCAACATATAGTGAATTTTTAATAAACGCTAGGTCACACATGTATTTGGTTTATTTTTATGAATTTATTATCAAACATATTTACAAAATATGTACAAAGGCTTAGCAATACAGTACATCATGTATATTTGAAAAAAGCTTTTAGGAAACTAGGGTTTATGCTATTATTGACAACATTTTTTTATAGAATACCCGCTATACTTAAAGGTAGCGTTGAGTATGAGTATTGGTATTTCCTGAAGTGCCCCTGAAAGAACATACAATTCTAATATTCAGAATAAATTGTTATTTGATAACTATATTTAATTATTATTTTAACATTAAATGCACAAAGTAACAGGTCATTTTGAATAATAACAGGGGTTTTACTTAGTCGTTTGTAATTATTACTTTGCACCGTGATAGTGCAGGTTTTGGTTTTAAAGTTAAGTTTGACCAATACTAAACTATCCCTTTAAAACTATAGATACCTAACACATGAACAATCTACAAATAATACACAATAATCTGATAGATGAGTTGAAGATGTCATTAACTGGCAAATATGAATACTCATATATTTACGGGTCTATGTCTCTATGAATATACAAGGCAAGATAAAACTTTGGTAACACACTTACTAAAAGCAATTTGAGTTATTTACAGAACCTATAACTTGTCTTGCATTCTCCAAAAATGTTGGCAATTCATGCCAAAAAAATAAGTCTTGATCTTTGGTAAAACCAAATAGTGCATAGAATTATTTTGTGTACTAATTCAACAGAACCTTTTAAAAAAATGTAACAAATTATCATTAAATACATGTGAATACTGATTTAGCTATGTGCCTCCACCCAGGATTAGCTTCATCATCCGTGCAAATTATAACTACTCCGGTATTCAAACGAGTACATGTATTTACTTTCTCACCAGCATAGATCAACTTCTACATGTGATAAAAATGTGCCTCATTTTAAGAAGTCACATTTCAATTGAAAGTACGGCCAAAAACAAAAACAAGAAAACTACACTCGTTTCAGCTCTACAAATTGGCAACACTGATGACATCAACTGTGAGTAGCTATCCATCAACTTTGTACACAAAATTTCATATTTTCTAAATTTTCCTTAAAGTTACACATTTCCACAATTATTAATCAGAGTATGTTCAGATGACGAATAGCTTTCTACACAACATACTTTGACTACGGGGTTAAAAATGTGAAATTGTGTGTACAAAGTGAATTGAGAGCTACTCAACTAACTCAAGATGTCATCAGCATTGCCAATTTGAATAGCCGAGAGTAATTTACTAGAAAATGTAAAAAAGAGTAGTTTCCTTATTTTTTTTTCCTTACCAATTTTGCCCTTGAATAAGTGAAATTTCTAGGGTAGATTTCCCCTTTAAATCCGAGTAAAAATTGTCCTTTTGATCGACCAAAGATTTAGTGGGCAGGTCGAGATTTGTGCTCTAAGTTTTCCCAGAAGCCTTGCATTGGACCTTGCATCTCCTTACTTCAACTATAAAATCAACACAAAACACATGAACAATCTACAAAAAGATATTTACAATAAACTGATAGAAACGAGTTGAAGATATGAATTATTAACAGGCAAATATGAATACTCAAATTTAAGGGTCTATGAATATAGAATACAAGGTTATATAAACAGTGTTGAGGGTTTGGCAGCACATACATTGGTTTCAGCATCCTTACAAAAAGTAATATATTTACAGACCTATACAACTTTGTCTTGAATTCTCAACAAGATATTGGCAATTCAATCAAAAAGATGCACCAACAAAACTGTTATGTAATGTAATGAAATTTTGATCAGAAATCATGCTTACGTATGTTTTTTCATCAAATACTAATTATCAGATTACAGCACGTGAAGGGACGCTGATATTCGAAGTGGACCGTTTCTCCCTTCTTTTAAAAGTGCTAAAGTCATTTTCAAAATATTTGCCTTACATAAATATGTCATGCGATTTAAAAATCAGCATAGTCATTTCCCCAGACTTAATGGTCGTTTTGTAAGATCACAAATGATGAAGAAAACACCACTGAATTCTCCATGGCAGAATCCTCTCCATCATCCAAAGCTTGCTCGGCGACAGCTTCCTCGGTGACAGCGTTGGCGACAGCTTCCTCAATGACAGCGTCTTGTTTCTGCAATTTAGAGCAAGCACTGGTTCGTAAACGGCTCCCTAAGGTCTTCCACATCAACGGCCACTCCCGATTTGGACAAAATCAATTTTGTACCAACTGCATCAGCTGCTGCTGCCCTTCCTCCAGCCTCTGCAGCGTACACAGGAAATTGCCTGAGAAAAAACAGACACAAAAAATGCATTATAATAACAGTTGAAGTCATTAAAAACTCTGACAGCAAATGAATAGGATATTTTGGCGAGATATGTTTGATAGCTGTCCAATTTTGTCACTTCAGGAATATATCACCCAGCTTCAAAGACAGCACCTGCGCAGCTTCCAACAAAGCATCACATACTGTAAGGATTTAAAAGCACCTCTTCTGTAAGAAAACTATACCCATGCCTTGTTGATAAAATAAATTACATGTATGCCGAAATAATCCGTCTCTCTTATCCAATCCAACAGTATTTTAGTGTAGCAACTTAGTAAAAATGGCAAATGTTGTTTGTAGGTTATACGCTCTACAGTAACTTCTGATGATAAAAAAAACCCTCAGAAACATTCGTTTGTGAAATGCTATCTGAAAAAAACTTACTTTCCGAAGCCCGAGCCCTTGCTGGAGTTGTGGGTTGGGACGGGGACGAGGATGACAAGGGCAAGGTGAAGCTGGTGGATGGCCTGCTGCCCTGATTACCGGAGCTGGTGGATGGTCGGCTGGTGGATGGAACTGAAAAATGCGATGTGGACTTGGACTTCGCATTCAGTTTCGGCATTGGTATCTCTGCTGCCACAGCCTTAGTCGTTCCTCCGCGTACATGTAGTTCTCCTGGGTCCGATTCAAGATCTGTAAAACAGAGACACATTGCAGATGTTAAAAGGGATATCAAGACACGACAAGAATTCTCAAAAACTGAACAAGCTTTTGGATAATGCAAACTTCTTGTCCGAAATTTATGCCTAGATAACATATTAATTTTCAGTTTTGCCGGAATGGTGCCACATCTATCAATCATCATTTTGCATGGCTGGGACACAAAGCAGGTCTAGCAATCCCAAATAAATTATCTTAGGTTTTCATCACCTGTTGGATTTTGAAGAGGAAGAATGCACTATTATTTATTGTGCTGCATTAATCTGTGATAGTAGGTGTAAATTATAAGGGAATTGCAATAAATTATGATTTGAAGCTGAAAAATGTATGGATGTTTCTCTCCAGAACCCTTGGAAAGTAGCTATTCAGTTCACCGTTGTGCATAATGGCATTTCAATAGATGGAATTCATTTTGCATACATTAGTTGTTGCTTTGTCAGGCAATCCTTGGGCAAGCTTCTTAGTTGTCAAGAGAAACTTATGTTCAACAAATATGCATATAATTAGAATACAGTCAACAGGGCCCATATTCAGCACGCTTCAAAAATCAGGGGTTTTCCTACGGGTGCATGGCAATAAGCATCAACTCAAAATTAATGCTTTTAAAAATTAATAAAGAGACAAAGTAATCAATGAAATAAACAATTGATAAATTATGAAAACAAACTATAACCACTGTGCATAGAACATAAATCATGCATAAATTTAGGAAAAACATAAATGTTTACGCTAATGGATGCCCATAGGAAAACCCACTGAAGTGTGCTAAGATAGAGTTTCATGAATATGGGCCCAGGTCTATTCGTGGGATAAACAGAAAAGCTTGAGACTATTTAGTGAGAACGAGAAATAAGATGTAAATTATACGTCTCTGGCCGAACCAAGCACTACTAACCATCAAGAGACAAATACTTACCAGCGTCACTTCCTGAATCACTTGATGAAGATTTGCTAAATCTCTGGGGAAGACGTCTCTTTCGCTTCTGCACAGCATCATCTTCCGGTTCCAGGTTTGACGTGTCCTCTGCCTTCCTGGCGATGTTTTGCGCTTCCACATAGTTGCCTGTATGTAAAAATAAAACAAATAAATCCTTAAATTAATCTACGTTATTATTCCAATAATGTGTCACCTGAACTTTAAAAAAAAATTAAAGGGACGAAATTGAGAACAAGATATATAAAAACATATCCATACAAAAAGGTGGTTAGGAGCTATGCCAATTGCCTAAAAAAAGTTTTGTAACAAATGTCATGAAAAACCTTACCTGTTGTAATAAGGGTGGGATAATATGCAGTAATTGCTAACAGTGATATACCGTTCTGACTGAGCCATGCCACATACCCACTCCAGTAAAGCATAGAGAGTCAATGCTAATGCGTATTGACCTCTAGCACTGCACTACTTGTTAATAGGCAGCCTTCGCTCACATGCCGTCAATACACTCACAATACACAAATGCACACAATCATGCCGATGCGGCTGTAACTGTAAGCAAAGTTTGACAGTAGACTTACAATTTGAATCTTTAAAATTTAAATTATTCTTTCTAACATCGGTAAGTTGAAAAAATTGTATTTTACTGATATTTAGGTGTCATCAATTGTCACTGAAGTACCGATTTTTAGTGAAATCGGTTGAGTTTTGTACAGTGGTGTTTGAAATGTTGAGTATCAATAGCACAGCTTTACACAGCCAGGAAAGTAATGCAGCTAGCTATGTGTGCACATACCCAATTACCAGTCAATGACAATGTCAACGGCCGGCCACGCGCCTGCAAATAATCAATATTTTACTTCATTTTACATGCCTCAAAATCACTCTCACAAAGCTTAAATTCTAACAGATATCAAAATGATAAAATAACGCTTACCTCGGTGTCTCAGTCTAACAGATCAAGCAGATTATTTGAAATCTCGAAGTCAGCATGCAGTCAATTCGTCAGTTCAAAACACGCGGCAATCGTAATAACAGAAACGCTCTGGAGCGAGCGCGCCGCGCCGGGGCCGGGTACGATTATATACGGTGCGTGCGCAGTTGAGTCATAGAGATCTAGTTGAGCCCCATCCCCACCATGTACGTACGCACTGTTTATACACGTGGTTGAATGGAGCATATCAGTGCATGGCGTAGCGCGGTCGGACTGATTGGGCGGGAGGGGGTGGGAGGGGCACAAACATTATTTGAGGGGGCACTTTATGTATTCTTTTTTTTTCTTCAAATAATGTCACCTTATGTTTTCTATTATTTTTAAAAAATTATTGGGGCACGTGCCCCATCGCTACACCACAGGAGCATGTGCATCAGTTTGACGTACCTCCCCTCTCTGCGTATGCATGTGGCCCAATTAATTTCGCCAGCTGGTATTTTTAAAGAAATATTATCTTGGACATAATAAAATACGTCTGAATAAAACGTTTACAGGACCTATATATAGGACGTTTAATTTGTAACGTCCAAAAAACGTTTTCTGAACGTCTTCAAAAGACTTAGCTCTGCAGCAAATGTAAGGTCCCAACGTAGACGTTATATAAACGTTTTTTAAACGTTTAATAAGGACGAAGACGTACGGTACCTGATAAAAACGTTCTGCAAACGTTCTGAAAAGGACGAAGACGTACGGAACCTGGTAAGAACGTTCTGTAAACGTTCTGAAAACGTTTTGTGTTTGCTGGGTGACTTCTTTATGAGTATGTATGTTCATAAGTGGATAAGGATAGTTAAAGGAAAAGTTATGATTTATATGAACATAGTATCTTTAATATAAACATGATCCGGGTTAGTGCTCGGGTTTGTATATAATGTATATTGTAATTTGTTAGCGTATAGAATACATTCACAGGTAGTATTTAGCAATTTCAAAGGAACATCCTTAAGGATGAAATTGTTAAGAAGTGTGATGTACAAGATGTTTAATATTAATTGTGATGGATATGTATCCATGAGGATAGGGAGACAGAAAACATAAGAATTCTAGAATGTTTGTTCTTACAATATTGTTATTGTATGATGATTTCTGTTCTTCATTGATATTTATTATAGACATAATAAATATGCCATTCTACATTTTGATTGTGCACTGAGTACACCACCTGACTTGTTTCTCCTCATCTTTGATTATTTCCAGTTATTTACAGTAACCATCCCTACACGCCATAGGGGTGTAACATTTTGGAGGCACTGCCCGGATGGTGTCACCAGTCTTCATGTCCTTGAAGGACTAAAGCTGCAAGTCACCATCCTATGAGACGAGCGGGGTAGACCACCTGACCTGATCCAGACCAAGCCGCTTCTCACCACTCCTACAGTAGCCACGGCGTCAACAACCAGGATGGAGGGCCTTATAGATGATGTCACCAAAGGACTAAAAGGGTGCAGCATAGAGGAACTCATAGACGTGTTGACGGCCCTGGGATTGCCAGAGGATAAGGTGAGTAGAGGTAAGGAAAGGGGTAGGTCAGAGCTCGTGAGGCTTATTAATAAGCATCTGAACAGTGATGAGATGGCCGACAGCGTAGACCATGGAGAGGCAACGTGGAAGATGGTGGCAGACGCCATTGGTACCAAAGATGAAGTAAAAGAAACCAAGGAGGAGATGGAGGTAGCCTCATCGCCATCCATTACTAGTAGGGCCAAACCAGAAGTAATGCCTTGGCGAAGGGACTTTAAGATTTCGGGTCAGGTTGGCGAGGCAGGACAAAAGGAGAGACTTAGCTTTATGAGTCTCATCCATCAGATAGAGCGGGAAAGGAGAGGGGATTCCCAGATGAGGAGATCGTTGACGCCGTGATTCGGCGATGGCGCCCGGTCTCACCTTAAGGGCGTATCTGGAATCAAAGCCCCAGCTCAACCTACCCACCCTCCGTCGACTCATAAGGTCACACTACCAGGAGAAAGAGGCCACAGAGCTGTATCATGAACTGAGTAGAGCGGCTCAAGGACAAAAGGAGTCGCCCCATGATTTTTTGCTAAGGTTACTCGCCCTGAAACAAAAGATCATGTTTGTTTCCCAGGAGGCCGGATCTTCATTCCGTTATGATGGTGCTCTAGTGGAGAACATGTTTAGGCACTCAGCTTTGACCGGCATAGCGAACGAAGGCATACGAAATGACATGAAGCCGTACCTGAATGACTCATCAGCCAGCGATGAGGATCTCCTGGAAAAAGTCAACCTTGCTGCCAACAATGAGGCAGAGCGGCTAAATAAGCATAAGAGGAGGATGCCAGCCCAAGTCAATACCTTACAGGAAACACCAGAGGCCAAAATGGACATGAGCAGCATCCATAAGGAGATAAAGGCTCTGATCAGGGCAGAGGTTGCAGCCATCCGAGATGGGAATCCAGCTCCTGGTCGTGAGAGACAAGGCCCAGCAAGGCAACGCTCTCCACTCGAATGGGGCTGCGACGGATGCAGGAAGAAAGGGGAAGGTCGACAGTGTCGCCATTGCTTTAAGTGCGGGAGTGCTGGACACATGGCCAGAGGATGCATGGCGGAAACGACCGGCGGGCACCACTACGGGACGGGTCGTGCCCACCAGGAGACAACCGTAAGTCCCAAGCAGCAACCCCAAGTAGACACCAGGACAAGTTTCCCACCCGATCCCAGAATAAGGTAGCAAAATTAGTTGGAAAAAATGCATGATCCAATGTCTCATTCAAGGACTAGAAACACAAGTATTGTGGGATACTGGTGCCCAAGTCTCCCTAATCTCCGACTCATGGCTCCAAGACTCACTCCCTCAAAAACAGGCCCAGCCCATTTCAAATCTTCTTCAGGATCAGGATCTACAATTGTCAGCTGCAAATAACACTGAGCTCCCTTTCAGTGGGTATGTTGAACTACTAGTGCAGATTGGCGGCAGTGGAGATGCCGAGATCCAAGTTCCATTTTTGGTAGTTGGAGATAACACCATCAGTGAGAGTGCCATCATTGGCTATAACGTAATTGAAGCCCTGGTCATCCACCCTTCTACCTCCTCTGATGCGATACATAAAGCTCTAGCATCAGCAATGAGTCGTCCCCCTGAGATAGTAAGCAGCATCATCTCTATTATCGGAGCCACCAAAATCGATGTCTACCCCATGGTCAGAGTGAACCAGGTAACAGTGCTACCACCTGGCAAGAGTATGAGGGTTGCATGTAGGACCCACACCGGTGCTCTACAGAAGACTCGTTGCCTATTCGAGCCCGACGAGGAGAACCTATTGCTTGACGCAGGCCTGTGCATCGACCCATTCTTAGTGGAAGTGAATCGTGGAAGTTCATGCAGAGTGCAAGTCCTGGTCACCAATGCTTCATCTCGTCCTATTGTGATTCCGAAGAAGACAGTCCTTGGGAACCTGCATGGAATTTCATCTGTGCACCAACACATCCCAACGGGTGAGACTCATAACACCAGGGTGAATCAAGTAATGACTGACCCACCTACTCAATCCTTCCGTGACAGCTTCGATGTGGGACACCTATCGACACAACAGCAAGAGAAAATCCTTGGTGTGTTAGATGCAGAGCGTGATGTTTTCTGCATGGGAGATGAAGATATCGGGTCTATTTCGGATCTGCATATGAACATCAGTCTCAATGATCCAACGCCTGTTCAAAGGACTTACATGGCCGTACCCCGACCATTGTACAGAGAGGTGAAAGATTATGTGACGAATCTGCTGGAGAAGGGATGGATCAGGAAATCCAGTTCTCCATATTCTTCACCTGTTGTATGTGTCAGGAAGAAGGATGGAACATTGAGGCTATGTATCGATTACCGCCAACTCAATCAGAAGACAATACCCGACAGACAACCGATTCCCGCATCCAAGAAGTGCTGGACAGCCTGGGCGGAAATGCATGGTTTACAACACTAGATCAGGGTAAGGCATACCACCAGGGGTTCATGGCGGAAAGCAGTAAACCTCTTACAGCATTCATCACACCATGGGGCCTTTATGAGTGGAACCGCATCCCATTCGGCCTAACCAATGCCCCTGCTGTTTTCCAGCGTTGCATGGAGAATTGTCTGGATGACCTTAGTGGAGAGATATGCACAGTATACCTTGACGACATTCTGGTATACAGCACCACATTTGACGACCATGTCGCCCACCTACAGAAGGTATTGCATCGACTGAAGGAGAAAGGCATTAAACTTAAGCCAGCCAAATGCAAGTTTTTCCAGAGTCAGGTAAAATATCTGGGACGGATTGTGTCTGCAGATGGGCATCAGGCTGACCCAAACGATACAGAGGCAGTTCGTATGCTCAAGGAAAAGACACCAGCCACCGTGGGAGACCTTCGCAAGCTGCTTGGACTGGTGGGATACTATCGCAGATACATTCCTAACTTCTCTCGAAGAGCTGCATGTCTGTACCAATTCTTGTCAGTGAATCAGACTCAACCCAAGCCTGAAAAGAAGAGATACACAAAACAGAAGTCACCCAACTCCCTTCCTTCCAGTACACCCATCAAGTGGAAAGAGTGTCATAAATCAGCCCTTTCATCTCTGATAGACAGTCTTCTTGTAGCTCCCATCATGGCTTACCCGGACTTCGAAAAGCCTTTCGTAGTACATACGGATGCCTCCCATGAAGGACTTGGAGCGGTGCTATACCAGAAGCAGGACAGCAAATTACGGGTAATAGCATACGCTTCTCGTTCCCTCACCCCCGCAGAGAAGAACTACCATCTGCATTCCGGAAAACTGGAGTTCCTGGCCTTGAAATGGGCAATCTGTGAACGGTTCCGCGACTATTTGTTCTACTCTCCTCCCTTTGTCGTATACACAGACAACAACCCGCTGACATACGTGTTGACTTCTGCTAAACTGAACGCCACAGGAATGAGGTGGGTTGGTGAACTGGCCGATTTTCATTTTAGCATCAAGTATCGTCCAGGAAAGAGTAACGGAGATGCTGATACCTTATCGCGAGAACCACTCACTCTTCCAGCCATGACGGGGTACTCAGAGGAAATCACCAGACCAGTGCTACAGGCAGTACATCATGGGGTTCAGGTGAATGAGGATGTACCTTGGAACTTGGCTCTACCAGGCTCAGAAGCCATCCCTGCTCAAGTGGCAAATGTTCACATTTCAACGGGACTTCCCCAACTAACAACAGAAGAACTACGAACCGCTCAGAAGAATGATCCCACGATCTCTGTTGTCCTGGACCTCAAGAAAAATGGAAAGCAATTGTCTCCCCCAGAAAGGAAGAAAATGTCCAAAGAGGTCAGGAAGCTACTTCACGAATGGAACAGACTTGTGGTGGATAGTCATGGCATCCTACGTCGAAAGACTGCAACACGGAATCAATTGGTTCTTCCTGGAAGATACAGGAAGATGGTGTATCAAGAACTGCATGTCAACATGGGCCACCTTGGACCAGAGAGAGTCACGCAGTTGGCGAGACAACGGTTCTACTGGCCAGGAATGGAAGGTGATATAACCAGGTTCATTACATCAAGCTGCAGTTGTCTGAAAGATAAGAAACCGGCCAGGCAGATCAGGGCACCTATGACAAGTATAACTACTACTCAGCCGCTAGAACTTGTATCCATTGACTTCCTTCATCTGGAGAAATCCAAGGGTGGTTACGAGTACATCTTAGTCGTCATGGATCACTTCACACGGTTGGCCCAGGCATATCCCACCAGAGACAAGACGGCAAAAACTGTAGCAGATAAAATCTTCAACAATTTTGTCCTGCAGTTTGGTTTTCCCCAACGTATTCATCACGACCAGGGTGGTGAATTTGAAAATCGTCTGTTCCGTCGACTAGAAATGTTGGCCAACATCAAGCATTCGAGGACCACCCCTTATCACCCAGAAGGAAATGGGCAGGTGGAACGATTCAATCGTACCCTGTTGTCTATGCTCCGCACCCTTACGTCCACAGAAAAGGCAAATTGGAAAGACCATCTCCCCAAGGTTGTACACGCTTACAACTGCACAAAATCAGAAGCAACAAAGTTTTCTCCCTTCTTCCTGATGTATGGGCGGGAACCCAGGCTCCCAATTGACCTGGTTTTCAAACCAGCGGAAGAAAAGGAGGACGGCAAGGTTACTCATGCAGATTTCTGCAGCAGATGGAAAGATGCGATGCAGGAAGCATACACGTTAGCCCGAAGGAATGCGGAGAAGAGCACCTCCAGGGGAAGAAAAGACGGGAAAAGGCCAAGTCTTCCACTGGACAGAGGTGATCGAGTCCTTGTTCGCAATCATAAGCGTGTTCCAGGACCAAACAAGCTCCAGTCCTATTGGGAACCAGACGTGTACAAGGTAATCAAGAAAGTAGGAGACGACTTGCCTGTCTATCAAGTCATGCACGAGGATGGTTCTGGTCCTTCAAGAGTCCTACATCGCAACATGCTGCTGCCATGTGCAGGTTTTCTAGCTCCTGATGGAGATCAACCCACGGGTAAAAGTGAAGTGAAGGCCCCTTCTCGCCGACGAACCAGAGCCAGTAAACCTCTGCCTACTCACATGTCATGGTCTTCTACTGAGTCTTCAGATGAAGAAAGGTATTATCTGGAAGGGACAAGACGAGCAGGTTTTCAACACCAGCTAACTGAAAGTGATGCTTCGGTTGATATCCCTACATCAGATGAAGAACTTCCTTCAGATAATCCCATCCTAGCAGAGATGGCGCAACAGATACCCCAACCCCCACAAGTGACTGATGAGGGACATCGAGAGAGAAATATTGGCTCGGCGTCACCATCAGTTGTGCAACCTGTAGTCCAATCAGACTGCTCTTCCTCATCACATCAGCAACACGACCCAGCTCTACCTCCCCGACAACGTCATCCTCCTTCAAGGCTCACCTATGACAGTCTAGGAGACCCTACCCTGCAACCAATCCAACCAAACCTGATGCATATTCCAGCCACGCTGAACGACCAGCATCAGTTTGTCTCCCCCCTTCCTAATAATAAGTCTCATGTTGCTCCTTTCATGCCCCAGACCTTATCTATGCCTTATCCTCCCCCACATGATATGTTTTCTCAGTATCAATTTTACAACCAAAGCTCTGGCCAGGTACCATGCGACCCACCACTACCAGTCCCAGAAGTACAGCAGCTAGTGGGACCAGCATCGCATCCACGAGGGCCAACACCATGGATGATGGGACCAGCATCGCAACCACTGGGGCCAACACCGCAGATGATGGGATCAGCAATGCAGCCACATGGTCGATTCCAGCCATTACTGAGGGGTCACCACTTGGGATGCAAGGAGCTACCTGGACGACTGATCTGCACTCACCTGCGGGTTTGTATTAGAGACTATCAGAATAGTATGGACATGGACTGTGTCTATACAGATCGTCAGTGCGTGACTATCAAGCCAACAACACGCAATGATTCATTAAGAACATTTAATTTCAATCAACGCAGAACTTAAGACTGGTGGATGCTGAATGTCATGACATGCTTGAGTGAGGACATCCTACGAGGTCGAAGACGACAAGGGAACCTACTTGCTGCATGGACGAAAGAGATGACTAAGAGCATGAGTATAGTTAAGAAACTACGTCACCGGTAGGAGGTTGAAAAGTGAATGGACAGAAAAGTTTGTGACTAACGATGTATAACTGAAAAGTCTAAATGCAAGTTAATATACGTATAGATGTGGAGATTCCGAAATAGAAACTTTGATGAGTCTAGAAGAAAAAGCACTGCGCAGTGTAACAGGATAGGAGATAACTTTTTGCAGCATTTGACAAATTAGTACTTATGTTGTACAAGAGGGTTTCTCAAAGGGTATGACTCATTAATGTTGTCATAGTTATTTTGTTATTAGGGATATATTCTCTTTCTATTGAGTTATAGTATTATGGATCTATGGATTCAAGTTGGGACCGTTAACACCCTGACTTACTTACTTTATTGATAGATTTATATAGCATGACTATAATGACTTTGTGACACCGATGTAACAGTTGGTAGGAATCAGTGGTATATTTTCTTGGTTTAAACATGAGGATTTTTTTTTTTTTTCCTTACAGTTATGACATTGCTTGAGTGTCACGTGGACATTTATTTTTTTGGTGGGGGAAGGTGTTATACCCCTAGGGAGATATACTCTATGATGATTCATTAATAAATGTCCACTCCATTTTAGTTAGTAAATGCCCACCCCTTTGTTCCTAATTTCATATTGTTTAGTAAGTTTATGTGAGTTTGCTATGTCCAGTGAGCACAAAGAAAGTCAGCCCGAATTACAGGCTAAGGATTATTTCCCCCCAGTTGAGTAAACATTACCCTACCAGCATAAATGGACAAACTTGGAGATAAGCCTAGAGCAGGGACTGGTCAGCATGCATAGTGTACAACTTGTGCCATTCTACATTTTGATTGTGCACTGAGTACACCACCTGACTTGTTTCTCCTCATCTTTGATTATTTCCAGGTAAGACAATATCATTTCTATTTATGTATTTTGATATTAGTATGTATACATGTATATTGCATATTATAATGTTACTGTATTCATGCTAAAGTAATATATTTTACTGGTATTCCATCCATAGTATTTAGTAGTTTAGTTGGTTATTAAGCAAGTGTATTGTAATGCATTATTATAGCATGATGCGCCGTTAGTTTGTGAACATGCAGTGTAAGTAACTGTCTGTTTGGCTCACTATTGTATATTTACTGTATCTATAACTTTATTGCATTACTTGTAAATATGTTCAGTTTTGGTCCTTGGATCTTTGAATCATGTATATTTATATGTCTTTTAAACCGAAATGAATAAGTAGATTAATACTTTGATGTGAAAGGGTTTAGCAACTCCGAACCCCAGAAAGTGAGGAGATTGGACCTAAGATGAGAGAGAATGATAAGAGCTGTAGATACGAGGGATCTGTGGTCTGTCCACCATGGACCTACCTAGAATATTGACATAGTGTAGTCTAAGAGATCAGACCCATTTAGCATATTCCATTGTATTGTACATATAGGCTAGTATTAAGGGAACTTGAGTTTAGGATATTGATTCAGAGTGCCTGCAAAGTAGACTAACTATAGGAAGACTGGAAGTTGTGCTTGTGCAAGTTGATTTATTTGATTATTGGATCAAGCTTCCTCCCATGAAGATAGTGGTGTAAGACTGCTTTGTTTTAGAATGCTCTAGAGAGTTTTACATGGTTCTCTTTATATTTTCCTCTCAATCTTGGTAGGGAATAGAATATCTTTGTTCCAGTTTAGTCAATTTGAAATAGTTGTTAAACATTAGAATAGCCATTTTGATGCAATGATTTAAAGTGTTATCCCCAATTTTGAGATTCAGTTTAGTAGTTTGTTAAACTACACTTTAAGGTTCGAGTTATTTCATATAGTTAATTGTTGGTTTTATTGGATGATATAATAGAAATAGTATTAGATAATCCTTGATTATTTGAGGTAGTTTTCTTGGATACCGTTTGATAATAAAAGCATGACTTCTTTATGAGTATGTATGTTCATAAGTGGATAAGGATAGTTAAAGGAAAAGTTATGATTTATATGAACATAGTATCTTTAATATAAACATGATCCGGGTTAGTGCTCGGGTTTGTATATAATGTATATTGTAATTTGTTAGCGTATAGAATACATTCACAGGTAGTATTTAGCAATTTCAAAGGAACATCCTTAAGGATGAAATTGTTAAGAAGTGTGATGTACAAGATGTTTAATATTAATTGTGATGGATATGTATCCATGAGGATAGGGAGACAGAAAACATAAGAATTCTAGAATGTTTGTTCTTACAATATTGTTATTGTATGATGATTTCTGTTCTTCATTGATATTTATTATAGACATAATAAATATGCCATTCTACATTTTGATTGTGCACTGAGTACACCACCTGACTTGTTTCTCCTCATCTTTGATTATTTCCAGTTATTTACAGTAACCATCCCTACACGCCATAGGGGTGTAACATATTTATCTCACCTTGAAAAGTAGAAAGTTGATGAGCGCAATTGTGGGGTACAATTGTTCTTAAGGTCCATTTGAGACTATCCAGTTTTAGGGAAAATAGAGAGAGTGAGAGAGAGAAAAAGAGTGAGAGATAGAGAGAGAGAGAGGGGGTGATGGTAGATAATAGTTTTTTTCAGATTCATGGTGTATTATAATATTACAATGTCGTCTAGAAATCCCCCCAAAAAAAAAAAAAAAATATATATATATATATATATATATATATATAATAATAATAATAAAAATAATAATAAATAAATAAAATAAATAAATAAATAAATGATGTGCAAAAATATAAAATAGTATAAAACCAGTCTTATTGTAGCCTGTTTAGTTAAAAATACATAATAGTAAATAATACGAACGTATAAAAATATAGACCCAAAAATACTGCTCAATTGCACTCATCATCTTTCTATTTTTCATCGTGTATCATCGTGTTTCGGTTTAAGGTCTGGAGCAAACAAAATAATACAGTCAAGTTAAAAACAAACTTTAAAAAGTTTACAACCACGTGGAATATAGATAAGCTACTGCAGACAATAAATTCTGTCCATATCAAGAAAAAGAACAAAAATGAATATTTACAGATATAGTGGAACATATGAAACATATTCTTTATCTCTAAGAATTTGATCTTTATTAGTTATTCATTTCCTGTATATTTCATTGTGAATAAAAGTATTTATATCCCTTCTATTAACATTCATGAGTATTCTAAATACACGATTGGTCAATTCCCTGATAGCAGACTGACGTCTTAAAGACGTCATAAATTGGTCGTAAAGTGGTAAACACGTCGTACGTCGTATGGACGACGTCATAACGACGTCATTGTGTCGTCTTCAAAAGACTATTTTTTCCAAGATAATTTGTGTCGTATTGACGACGTCATTACGACGTCGTTATGACGTCTTTAAAAAAACTATTTTTCCAAGATAATTTTTGTCGCATTGACGACGTCATTACGACGTCATTATGGCGTCTTCAAAAGACTATTTTTTCCAAGATAATTTGTGTCGTATTGACGACGTCATTACGACGTCGTTATGACGTCTTTAAAAAAACTATTTTTTCCAATATATTTTGTGTCGTATTGACGACGTCATTACGACGTCGTTATGACGTCTTTAAAAAAACTATTTTTTCAAGATAATTTTTGTCGTATTGACGACGTCATTACGACAACATTTTGACGTCTTTAAAAGACTATATTTTCCAAGATAATTTTTGTCGTATTGACGACGTCATTATGACGACTTAAAAGACTATTTTTCTAAGATAATTTTTGTCGTATTTACGACGTCATTACGACGTCATTATGACGTCTTTAAAAGATTAATTTTTCCAAGATAATTTTTGTCGTATTGACGACGTCATTACGACAACATTATGACGTCTTTAAAAGACTATTTTTCCAATAAAATTTATGTCGTAATGACGACGTTATTACGAAGTCATTATGACGTCTTTAAATGACTACTTTTTCCAAGATAATTTTTGTCATATTGACGACGTCATTACGACAACATTTTGACGTCTTTAAAAGACTATTTTTTGCTAATATAATTTTTGTCGTATAGACGACGTAATTATGACGGCTTGCGAAGACTATTATTTGTCATTAATTTTTGTCGTATGGACGACGTTATTACGACATCATTATGACGCGTCTTTAAATGACTATTCTTTCCAATATAATCTTTGTCGTATTGACGACGTTAATTTGACGTCATTATGACGTCTTTAAAAGGCTATTCTTTCCAATGAATTTTTGTCGTATGGACGACGTAATTATGACGTCTTTCGAAGAATATTAATTGTCATTAATTTTTGTTGTATGGACGACGTTATTATGACGTCTTTAAAAGTCTATTTTCTTCCGTAATAATTTTTGTCGTGTGGACGATGTCATATGACGTCTTTCAAAGACTATTATTTGTCATTATTTTTTGTCGTATGGACGACGTTATTACGTCATTTGACGTCTTTATAAAAAAAAAGAGAACAGTAGAAACCAAAAGAAACCATTAGGATCAAATATGAGCATTTGTCACTGAGTAAATAGGGCAATTATCAGAGGTGAAAATGGGGAACTTCTTTGCCCCAATCATTAGTCATTATCAGATTGTGCACCATCTTGACATGCAAAGGTCTGCAATATCGATCAAGACTAAACATGCTCTAATCTCGCTATTTGAAAAAGGCTGTGTGTGTGATACTCAAGGCCGTAGGCCTACACAATACATTACAATGTGTATATGTACTGTATATATAGTATGCATTGGGAGCTGATCGGAGTGTAAATGGCCGTTATACAGCTGCCATTGTACAGTGCAGTACTCTGTTTTCCCTGCTAATCTACAGTATGGGTAAGTCTTAGAATTACCTAATTTATTTACAAAATGTACATAAATCTATAGTTACTGTTTTCTGTTCTGAAAAGTTGACATGCATGTTTAATATGTATGTCTAATGATTGTGAGCTCGGACTTTCAACACCTGCTGACAAAAGTAGTCCCGTGTACTGATAATTGTGTCATAATGCAGGCAGCTTGGTGCTGTATGTACTACGTCCATGCTGTTCCCTTCTATGTATTTTTATGTAACATCTTGATCCTGTTGATGGGATGCATGGTTGGGGCATCATTTGAAGCAAAGTTTATTCATTTGCCTACACATGACTTTAAAGGGAAATCCAACCTGAATATACAACTAGATCTAGTCTACTCTCAAACTAAAAGAAAGTAGAAAAATAAGAGAAGCAAACTGATGAAAGTTTCAATAAAATCTGACTAGGTCTAGATATTCTGATTAGTCTGATTTGGGTAGGGTCGGCTCCTCTCTTTAGACTTAGAAACAGAAGCCGACCATAGGGTCTGCTCTGCAAACAATTCTGGGCGCTAGTGTAATTGATGTAGAGGTGTCGTGGTCGAGTGGACACGTCGCCGACTGTCGATCACAACTGGTCCGCGGTTCGAGTCCCGCCGCGGCACTAATGTCCTTTGGCAAGACATTGATCTACATTTGCCACACTCCACCCAGGTGAAGTAAATGGGGACCTGGGCCCCGTCTTACAAAGAGTTACGATTGATCCAAATCAATCGTAAGTCCTCCAATCAATCGCAAGTTTGCATTCTCCTATCTCTTATGTACATGGTTGCGATTGATATCAATCGCAAATAAGTTACGATTGATATCAACTCTTTGTAATACGGGCCCTGGTAGGAATTCATTCCTTGAAATGCAGAGCACGTGACAGCTGCTCTGCTAAAGCCAGGGTAATTATGTTGCATTATTGTAGAGCGCTTACTAAGTAACTTAGAGACTTCTGATAAAGTAAGTGTTAGGCGCTATATAAGCAAATATAATTATTATTATTAGTGTAGTTTCGTATCCATTTTTTTTAAACCCTAACAGCGTGGAGATACCCTACTAAAACATAACCCAAAATCAACTAAATCTTCATCAATTGTTCAAATAATGGTCATGATTTAAAAGTAGTTATGTTTCTTACCCCTTTCGTGTCAATTTTCTTATCTTTTTTTGGATTATTTTTCCTAAAAATGAAGGCTTAAAATATACACTTTCTCACGTGATTCACGGCAAACTGCTGCACAATACAATGGCATACCGTACGCCTACCGTACGCCTGCCTCACATCTGCTGTGAGTAATGTCAGTTTTGAGAATTTAGTGCTTTATTATTTTAAAAATAAAAAGAATTGGTTATTTGCGCAGCTAAATGATTTGAATTAATTGCAATTTTTATAAGACTGGGCCCAGATGTCTGGAAATTGAGCTTTGTGAGTGCGATGCGCAGAGGAATAAAGCATTGTGACTTGTGTCACATACATATAACCTTAAACAAGTCGTTTCTACAGAGTTTAGTCTTTAGACAGCAAATGTATCAGAAAAAAACTTCACCTTTGAAGTCGTGCACAAATTTGTGTTACCATAAATTGTTTTAATGGTATAAATTCTAATCAATTCATGGTGTGTTCCTATAGGCTACCGTAAACACAAGCCTTTATCTGGAAATAATCGGTTACACCCGTAAATGGTAAACAAAATTCTTTCCCCACAGGCTGTACAAAGAAGTTTGTAGTAGGCCTATACATGTGTTGCACATGCATACATTATCAACCATTCATTTTGTTTTAACGTTATTTATTTTCTCATTAATTGTAGGCATCTTTTTAACATCTTTCGTCAAAGCAGTGGATTCAAAGCACATTGTGGCCACAATAGATTGGATTGACGTGAGACGTACCATGCAGAAAATGCTACTTTCTCTCAGCCTTCTGGATGTTCCTTAAGGATCAGCAGCCTCATGAAAAAGTCGAAGCCATTATCGGTAAATGTGTACATGTACTTGTATTATTTTTGTACATTTTTAGTAGTGCTGTGATCAAACGTTTAACCGTCCGGTATCCGACCGTCCATGGCACTATCCGTTTTGAATGTGACGGTTTCGTTTACCCGATTTTTTTTTTTTTTTTTTTTTTTTTTTAGTGTAAAAATTTCGGACAAATTTTACAATATAAATAATAGAATAAATATATCTTACAGTATTTTAATTTATTTATTCCGGAAAATCACGAGAAAAAATTTAACTTATTGAAAATAAACATTTATAAGAACAGTAATGGAACGAGCCTGAGCTGCTATCTCTGTGTATTATAACATGTACATCGGTACATTCAATATGGCAGCCTTCATGAATCGCAACTTTAGACAACAACACTCGGCAAATCTTTAAAAATAATCAGTTTATGTCAAATTGAAATCATGATTCTTGTACAATTGCAAATAAAACACAAGTAAAGACGGAAATATGAATGTAAGTAATTTTTCTTGACGAATAGTTACGTTTTTATGTGAAATTAGTGCCGGTCAAAAGCAGTGTTTTTCATCAGAAGTGGTGGGCGGAAATCCCGCGCTGGTCGGGCCGCCCCGCCCAGTGCCGACCACTATTCTTACAATCAGCGGCGACCTTGGCAAAAGTGAGTAATTTTCGTTTAACCGAAAACCGTCCGGTTTTGACTAGCGGTTAAACGGAATTGGAAATATCCGTGATGTTACAACACTAATTTTTAGTCATATTGTGCATGATCACCGACTAATTAGACACTACAGAATTGATCATTTCACTCGAAAGGCGTATTTTTCCTTACCGGTAGTTTCAAATATACAGTCAAACCTGTCTATAGCGACCGCCCAAGGGAAACACAAAAGTGGTCTTTGTAGACAGGTGGTCTTTGTAGACAGGTTCCTTTAGTACATTTTTCAATGAGAAACCATTTTCAAGGGAAACAAAAATGTGGTCCTTGTAGACAGGTGGTCACTAAAGCAGGTTTGACTATATATACCGGTATATATAATTCAATTAATTTCAGATCACTAAAACCTGCAGGTATGTTGCAATAACCGACCATATTTTGCGAGTTTCAAACATTTTTATTTCCCCTTCAGCATAGGTCAAGGAGCTTTTATTCTACCCTCATCAGCAAACTAGAATTGTATTGATAATTTACAAAAACAATCCTGAATCACGTTTTGCATTGCCAACAAAAGTTTAAAATCCAAAGGTGTGTTTACATTATGTTTGTGAGCAATGAGAAATTATTTCTGATAAATCTTACCAAGCAGTAATTTTCTGGCAGAATTCATTATTTAATTAATTGTTTACATTTCAGTTTTAAAATATATAACAGTTTTTTCTTAATTGTATTCCTTTCTTTTGCTTTCTTCATCCATTAGAATTCTTTGCGCCTATGTACCCGGGATCTGAAAGCAGTGCATAATACAGGAGATTCCACCCAAAAGCTAAACCGTGAGTCCAAGCTGAAGAGGAATATTTCCAAAATGATGTCTACACTCACCCGATAGCATAACTGCAAGAAATATTTCAGGTTATTTTTCCCTCCATTGATTATAGAGAGAGAGATTGGGGGAGGGGATGGGGCGGGGTGAGGTGTAGCCACAAACCTGAATGGCAAAGCTGTAGAACTGAATCATGTCACTTGCAATTTTAACGAATTACAGGGTTTACAAACTGACATAATGATTTGGGTAAAAAAATCAGTATTTTGCGTATATTTGTAATTACTATTTATGAAGTTGACCTGTTTCATATACTTATGTCGTACACTTGATATGCTCTGTCTCATGCTCACCCCCCACCCCTTTGTATCGGTTCCTAAAACCTGTGTATGATATAAGTTGGTAATAGAGAAAATTGAGTGAGGTAAATGCAATACAAATCGATTCCATTCTTAAGCAATTAAGACTTGCTCAGGTACGGCACGTGAACCGCCAACAAATTTTAAAAAATGATGCAGATTTGGTTTATGTGTAAAGTGAAGTATGTTTTGGACTGCGCGTATTCAGTGAGCTTTGTTTTATAATATACAGAAATGTAAAGCATATTGAACTTTATGTCAACATTAAAAATACTCTGCGGTTTTGAATGTTTTGCAGCATCATATCTGAACGAGCCATAAAGGGACTTAGTTACATTGTTCAGATGAGAGATAATGGTGCTAAGGTATTGACTTCAATGTTAGATGTACAATTAAAGATAATATGAAAGTTCGAGTGAAAAAGACCATTATTAATGATAACAATTGGGAAAACTGATGTGGTCAATTCCTTAATTCTCCCAATTATATTATTATAATTTAATTTAATTTTAGGTGAATGTAAATCATCACAAAGCAAAGAATTGGCTCTATATACCTTTTCCAAACATTTAAGTGTTGAAAGTTTTTAAAGGCCTGTTTTATATCTTATTTTCAGCTCAGACGAGATGCGCAGTACACTAAGCTTGCCCAAAAGCATGACAGAGATAAATGCCTTGTTCCTGCCCCTCTGCCTTTGAAGGACAGCGTCTCCCTAGAAGACACTTTGCAACACAGGCTGCTGAGCTGCCGTTTGAGAAGCCCCTCCACCTTACCCACCTGGAAAGCAAAACGCTGGTCAGACCAGTGGAATTCGTCTACTACCAACTTGAAGGAGTTCATCCCAGAGCCCTGTGCAAAACCAAGTGGCAGCGACCTCTCAAGAAAAGCTGGGTCAACCTCAACCGTATCAGAATTGGAGTTGGCCGTACACAATACTTCCTGCATAAAATTGGAGCTGATCCATCGCCAAACTGTGCCTGTGGAGAGATCCAAACTATGGATCATGTCATCGATGCTTGTCCTATCTACAAATCCCTCACGGTGCTTCTGGACTTCGGGAGCTCGATGATGAGACAATCAGTTGGATAAATAAGGATCATCATGATGTACTCCTTGATATTCTTCGTACGAACGAACGATGGAAAACGGTTGGGGAAAATTCAAAAATTTATTGGGAGAATCAACTGTTAAAGTGAGTGGATCGTCAGTTTCCATGTGCAGAAGGCCATAATTCGCTGACACCAGACTTGGTGGAAATAACATTAATGGGAGTACAAATCTGCACACAGCAAACCCGTAGGCCAGTCAAGAATTACCTCCTAATCTCTCGGAGAGTCTAGCTTCGGATCCCGCTCGGATCGGGTGAGGGAAAAGCAAAGCATTACATAAGGTCGAATGGTCATAAAACTGAAGGCTAACCCTGGTGATTGACAACACCTGTTATTGGGTAAACACCCGAACGGTGTCGAATTCCCCATGAGAGCTGACTTCTATGTGTCTTTAAAGGGTGTCACACTGTGGCGCCTTCTAAGAAAACCATAAATATCTTTGTGGTTTGAGAATTTTTGGTAGTTAAAAGTATAAAATTGTTGGATTGTACCTGTGATTTTGAAAGCACAATACGGCTTACCTATATTGAATCTAAGTTAAATTTTAATTCTTTGTGAAAATACCCCAGGAGTTTCAAACTTGCCAAATGAATGTTGTGACATAAGCAATGGAATATATCTGTTTGTGCTAAACTGTTTCATCATGCTTGCTATTTTATCTTAAAGTTGGAAATATCTTCTGCATCATTATTGCACAGTCACCTTGAATTGCCCAATTGAGCCAGTCGTACTGGCAGGAATGTTTAATCTGATCAAAATTGTGTTTTTATACTTCAGCTTCTGTATTCGCAAACAAAATCTTTGATGATATTTATAAGAATGAAAGTTGCCACTGCCAGTAATGCCTTTTCTTATATTTAAGTCATGTGCCCGTAAGAAGCAGGTTTCTAGCACAGAGAATAGGTACAGTTGAGCTAATTTCTGCACAGTTTTCCAATATGCTGTATCGCCAAATGCGAACATCGTGGTTTCAACGGGCAAGCAACCATCATCAGAAAACTCTGCAGGTATCAGCATAGCTCTCCTGTTTTCCTTGCTGCCAACTTGTTTCTTTTGAGTGTAAGAGATAACTAAGCTAAGCCATGTGTTTATCATTTGTGCCATTTTTCTCTTATGTGTGATATAGATTGTATAGTTTTATACTTCATTTGCATGTGCCTTTTAAAACTGTGAATATGAATTATTGCCATAAACTTAGAGATTCCCTTGTATGTAACAAGAATTTATCTTTCACGCTCAGAAATTCTATATTGAATGAGCATCTGTGTTTACTTGATGTATTATGTGCTGCTAATAATGCAATTACTTCTGTTGACATATAGCCATTTGTCTTGACTCTCTGGTAAGACTTGTTTCCAACAACCTTTTGTTTTATCTGATACTCTTTATCTGCATTACAGTCTTGTGGTTGTGAGGAGCGGGTTTGCAGCATGGAGACGAGGTAGAGCTATGCTGATGAATGCCCTGCTTTCCACTATTCTGTTTTGCTGAATGTGAGGAGCTTCCCAGTGTGATGTTTGCTTATCTACTAAAAACTGCGGGTATCAGTATAGCTTTACCTAGTCTCTATGCTGCTAACCTGCTTCTCACAACCGCAAGACTTATAAGTTTAACCAATTATGCAATATAATATGTCATGGTTTCTTGTACTGATAAGTGAATTTAATTTGAAAGCAAATGAAAACCGTTCTTTAATTGTAATGTTTATCTTTAAAAAGTAGCACATTTTATGACAAAACAGATATCTTTGTGATGGCCTGTTAACTTTATTAAAATCAATTATGAGATTAGGATGGGGATGGAAAGACACTGTACGTATAGAAGGCAAGTTAGAAAAAGAAGGTATAGAAATAAGTATTTTATAGTTTTGTGTTATCCTTCTTCACACCATTTACATGTACATTAAAAATATGAAAATTACTTTCTGTCTGGCATGTATATATTACCGTATGTGATGCAATATTTGTTGCTTTGATTGTACCGTGTGATTGCTCAGAATGAGTGATTTGTACACTTTCTTCCTTGATCAGGTGGTCATATAGATGTCATTTAGAGGACAAAAAAGACGTAAAGCTCATGTAAGGATAAAAAGTACATCGAATTGGTGTCCTTATGTCTTCTGTGCTACAAATTTACGTCTTGAAGATGTCCTTTTTAACCAATAGGATGGACAAATTGTGTAAAGATTCAAGTCCGTACAATGTAAACTATTGATACAAGTTTATGCTTTTAAGACGTAATTTTTACTTAAAAGATGTAAAACTACATAAATATATGACATCTGTATGACGACTTCCTTTTTTACAATTTAACGTCTTAAAGACGTCTTTTTTTACCAGTAAGACGTAAAAATCACATTAATATATGACGTCAGTACGACGTCTACCTTTGATACAAGTTACCGTCTTGAAGGCGTCTATTCTTTATCAATAAGATGTAAATATCACGTCAAAATTTGATGTCCATACAATGTATACACGAAGTCTGTAAGACGTCTTGGTAAAATTGACGCCTTGAAGACGTCTTTCTTTAACTAATAAGACGTAAAAATCACGTCAAAATATGACGTCCTCACGACGACGTATGCGGGTGCAAGTTTACGCTTTTGACGTAAAGTTATGTCGCCTTAAAGACGGCTTTCGTTAACTAAAAGACGTAAATATGACGTCCATATGACGCCTTCCTATGGTACAAGTTGACGCCTTAAAGACGTCTATCTTTAACTAATAAGACGTAAAAATCACGTCAAAATATGACGTCCTCACGACGACGTACGCGGTGCAAGTTTACGCCTTTTGACGTAAAGTTATGTCGTCTTAAAGACGTCTTTCTTTAACTAAAAGACGTAAATATGACGTCCATATGACGCCTTCCTATGGTACAAGTTGACGCCTTAAAGACGCCTTTCTTTGACGAATAAGACGTAAAAATCACGCCAAAATATGTCGTCCTGAAGACGACGTACGCGGGTGCAAGTTTACGTCTTTTTTACGTCATGTTATGTCGTCTTAAAGACGTAGTACAAGACGTAAATATGACGTCTTTAAGACGTCGCTCTGCTATCAGGGTTGGTGCTCACGTGATAAAATATGATTTCACTATCAAAAACAAATCTCTGCCAGAGCTCCGAATAGTTTTCACTATTTTTTCCTGGGCAGGACTGCGCATGCTCTATTTGATATTTACTTTCAAAGCACTACTGCGCATGCTCACTGCTCATTGACAAAATGTATGTCAAATTCGAACAAGCAGACGACCAGCTGAGCGAGTCCTTACAGGGGTTTACAGCTGACTTAAAACACAATGCGATCCATAAAAAATAAGGTAATTTCATAATTTGTAAGGCAAGATATCATACGATCAGTGGGTACTACTTCTTATCTACAATTTTGAGGATATCTGCTCTCAAAATGAAGATTTCTAGACCCTTATCGGTAAGTTATTAATTTTTCGCAAATGACTGCAAAATTTGCCGATCTTTTGTCAACATATTCATGATTTCATACCCAATTCCGAAGAAAATTCCGTCTTTGGGTAATTTTATATTCCTCTTTCCATTGATGATTTCAGATTTTCGAAATCTTACCGATTTTTTGAGATAGCGAACTTAGGTCACGCACGAACTATGGTCACACCACCTTACGGACTGTTCATAACCTTGCCGCCTGCAGTATCGGCGCAAGTCGCCGGTACTTTAGACCCGCCCTATATAGCGCTCAATCCAGATCAGCTGGTACTGGTAGCAATAGCGCTATTTCGGTTCGGATCGTAAAGAAGGAATATAAAACAAATATACCAAGCATTTAGTTCGTTAGAATAGTGGAAATTATATATCTTCGGAGGGACTGGCAATAGCTACTATATTTTTAATATAGAAAAATAGTACTATGCCAGTCCCTCTTCAGATAAATAATGTCCACTATTCTTTCACACAGCTTTGTATATTTGTATAACACATGCAACACTCTGATAAATATGATAAATAATTGGTAGCATTTGTAGGCATATGTATGAGATGAATGCAAGAACATCAACCCCAAACCCCAAAATAATTAAACATATTATTAACATTACATTCAATTGTTCATTTATAAATGCAAATGATAGTAGTCACTATTTCCCTACAAACAAAAGTATATACAAAAGTAATAAAGGGAATAACATACACCAGTTGTATACGTTTTGGCTCACTGAAGATAAATCATTTATACCGAACCTTGCTTCAACAAGCTCAGCCCCAGCCCACCACATAGTCAATTTTACATAGGTGAGCTCCTTATGCAAACGAAATGCACCAATGATATAATACAACAGTCGTACAGGTATAAACTGAGGATGCAATACCTAAACGTAGAAAACGAAATGTTTATTTTAAATGCAAACTGCGTTGTGGCATTTACCCATCTATCTAAGTATCTTCTCCCGGTTCGGAATCTTCTGCCATTCTGGTGCACTCTTGCAGTTTTAGTCCACTCCAGTTCTTGACATTCTCTTCCCAGTTGATTCTGGGACTCCCTCTCGGTCTAGTTCGTTCCACTCTTCCCTCCAACACATCCTTTAAGAGGATTTGGTGCCTATTAACATGACCAAAGTATTTAACTTTTCTCTCCTTAACTAATCCTACCAGTGCAATTTGTTTACGCCCTGCCATGTGCAATATCTCTTTGTTGGTTTTCATTCGTTTCCAGGATATTTTCATCATTCTTCTGTAAATCCACATTTCAAAAGATGTTATTCTATTTTCCATGGCCTTGCTTATTGTCCATGTTTCTGCTCCATACAATATGACAGAACATACATAACAGTTTCTAGTCTTAACCTAAGCGCAAATTTCACCTTTCTATCTGTGAATAAGTCTTTCATTGCCAGAAATGTATTCCGAGCAATTTCTATTCTTCTTTTTATTTTTGCTTCGCATCTGGCATCATCTGTGACATTTTGTCCTAAGTAGATGTAATTACTGACCTGCTCAATGATATGTCCATCGAGTTTCAAACAGATTCTAGGCTTATTCTCTGTTCTACTAAAAATTATAGACTTAGTTTTCTTGACATTCATGCGTAGACCAAACTCTTCACTTTTGACGTTTACAATATCCAATACATGTTGTAAATCTGCTTCATTCTCTGTGGCATGGTGGATAGTTGTTATAAATGATTTCAATTAATTAATTTTGCTCTATTTCAGTTATATTTCAATGGGATAGTAATGTTAGTCTCATTTGAAGTTTATTTCTAAACTTGCTTTTATAGAAAGCTCTGCATTCACCTTAAAAAAGTAAAACCTACTTCACATCGAAATGAAAGAACATAATTTATATTAGGCCTACAAAAGTTAAAAAGGAACATACATGAAAATCAATAAACATAATTTCCATAAATCATGTCAAGTTGTGTATACATCTACATACAAGCATTACCACTGTACAGCATTGATTCGTATCATGTGTTTGTCTTCACATAGATCTCTCTTCTATCCTTTATTAAATTGGAAACGTGGTGCTATTTAAAGTGTAAAAGTTCATTTTAAAAGCATCGATATGCATAGCGTTAATATAGACATAGTCAAAATTGTATCTTGTATTTTAACCTTTATTTCACAGTTACATTTAAAATATGAATATTATTAACATTACTTTCTATAGTACATAAATAGTCGAACATAATAACAAAAAAAGAAGACTATTTATCTCTCCGAATATGATTTATATTAGTCACTCATTTCCTGATATGATTTCTGTATAATTAACACTGCTCAAAATAGCCACCCCCACCATAACCCATGTAAATATTACAAAGGTGAGCTCATTGTATCGTGACATAAACATTCCATACATAATATACTCCACGTTTCGTGTATAAAGACTCCCCTTCTGCTCAGAATAAGAGTTGTTTACCCTATTCATTTTCTTCCTGATATCTATACAGGGTATCACATTTTTACAAATATCAGTGTTTCCTATGAGGCCCTGTTTACTAGTTAGTCATAATCAAATGATAGTTTCAGGAAAAAGCTTCAAATTCATGGTAATATTGAATAGGGATTTTCAAAGAAATTGTATTTATCTATCTATAACAACTCAATTTAGTTATTATACAGAATACATTGAATACGAAGTAGCTTTAAATTGTTGAATTCATGATTGTTTTGAAAATGCTGAGACAAAGTAAAAGGTCGAAGGGATTTGGGGGTTAATTACGTTGGATATAATGGTTATGTACCTTACGGAATAACAGAATATTATATGTAGTTTAAAGAACAATATGACTGCAATACAGCATCATCACATGATCACATTCTAGGTCAGTGACCCGGCTGATAATTTTTAAAAACCTTGGCAAACAATTTATAATAAAGGACAACAATAGGAAACTTAAGCTACGCAACCATTATTCTCGCATTCCCTTTCGCATTTTTGCAAAGGTTCCCGCCGGGAATCGAACCCGGATCACGAGCTTAGAACGCGAATACCTTAAACACTAGACCACGAAGACGGTTTATTTATTGAAACATATGGAAATGAAAAAAATTCCTTTCCGTTTCTAAGCAAAAGCTTATATCGAGTCAAATGCAATGAACGAGCTAAGAAAAATAGTAATGTTATTACAAAAACAACAATAAGTACAATCGTAAACACAGCTATTGAATGAGTGTCTTCTCTAATTTCCCGGTTGTTTGGTGTTATTGCTTTCACAGTTGATGAAGTGCCGTCATGATGATTAGAGGTGGTTAGGGACACATTGGGCACATGTGTGGTAGTGGTTAGGGACACATTGGGCACATGCGTGGTAGTTGGACACGGGTCTCCTGGGTTATGTACCTCGCCTTGGGATAATGGGTCCCATACAAAGTCATTACATTCGCATCTTTCTTTGGGTTCAATCAGCTGGGAAGAGCAACAGTATACATGGTGGCGATTCTTTCGCACCAGTATGGTCTGTTCCAAAGTGTTATCGTTTTCAGAGGGTGCACCTAAATAAGGCATTATCATTCCCCCTTGATGGCATTGAATCTGCCCTAACATACTCCCAACTGTCGCTATGCAATGCAGCTTCTCCCAGTCTCCTGCATAACCATGACTACCACCAAAACTACAATGTGCCCCGCCGGGGAGAAAGTCCACATGTAGGCCAATCCTTGTGATGTAGTTTCCTATGTATGCCAGGAGAATATATGTTCCTCCATCAAGTCTCTTTACTGGCTCCAAACTCAACTGAAGGAAACAGTGATCTCCTTCAGTCGTATTTTTAACAGTGAATCTTCCGGACTGATCAGGATTCAATTCCAGAAATGTTGGATTTACTGAACTGTAAAATGGAAGTCTGTCTGCATACTGCAATGTGATCTTTGTACTGTTGCATGGATAAGTGAATTTTAGCTTAGCTGACTCTCCCTCTATGGCATGTGAAAATGAATCACATCTAGTTGATGTTATTAAAGAAACCAAGATGATGAAAGCACTAGGAGGGAAAGCTTTTTTGAACCAACACATGGTATGTGTCTAATGTCAACACTAAGAGAGAAAAGATCAACATCCAATTGCGTCTGGAAAATACAATAATCTCAAGATTGCTATTACAGAACATAATATGTTGGTCGGAAACAGGACGAGTTAAAAATGGTGCGAGAAACTCCCTCGAGAAGTCCTTGGCAGTCAGTTGGGATGATGATGGTAATGATGATAATTGGAATAATGTTACATACTTCCTGTTTTTCTCTTCAACTACAAAGCATATATGCGGGTCTGTAAATTATATTAAATTTGATACAGATAACAGCCCGTTTATCAGTTATAGAGCTCACATGTTTTCACTTTCCAAAGTGGTTCAGGATTGATTCCATGAAAATGTTCACATCCAAACTTTTTTCTTTCAAGCAAAGTGTACTTGTCTTGTTGGATAATCACAACGTACTCGTCTTTGAATGAAGTGGTGGTGGAATAAGGCTAAGAGGATAATCTCTTCAAACACGTTGGCAGAGGCAGAACGTACCTAATCGGCACTGATCACTAGCAGTCGATCGTTTGGTTGGAAATCTGAAAAGATAAAGTAGATTTACAATTTTAACAATAATTTTTATATCGAGATCAACGAAGATTATGGATTGTTAATGTTATTTTGAAAACTCAAAGCGTCAATATATCAATTCCCGTTGAAATACTTTTCATACACCAAACCAAACAATAGTCCATTATTCTGTGCAGGCGCGCGGGAAGCAGTTTGGGATTGGCGGGGGCAAACCTTCCAGGGGGCTCACCTTTCAGGGGCAGTGGCGTAAAGAGCGAAAACGTTTGGGGGCAGCAGAAAAATCTGCATCACCACCACTCTTACATGTTACATGCAGGCCCCACGGAACGTTTTTCGAAGTGGAGTATTAACGATCAGGTAGAGCGTAGCGAGTGAAGCGAGTGGAGCGTAAATTGGCGTGGGGTCCAGAGGCTGTACCCCGGCGGGGGTCAAGGGGCGGAGCCCCCGGAAGCTCGGGGGTAATAGGCATTGAATTACGGTCAGATAAGCATATTTAGATACCTTATTTGTGACACTGACAGGTCACTTATTGACGTGGGGTCCACGGGACTGCGCCCCATGAAGCTCAGGGGTTTTAGGCATTTAATTATGGTCAGATGAGCATTCAGGGGGCCGTCTTAGAGGTCCTGGAAGCTCAGGGAATTTAGGCAAATGAGCATATTTTGATACATCATTTGTCACACTGGCAGGTCACTTATTCTTTCTTTCTCTCTTTCTTCCTTTTTCTCTTTGACATACTTTTTCAAAAATAGTGAGGGGGCCCGAGCTCCCGAGCCCCGCTGTTCTGCACGCCTTGAGGAGACGAGGAGACCAAAAAAAAACCGGAGGGAAATTTCATATCAATCTTGAACGAGGTAACATTTTTACACAAACACACAACGCACACGCACACACCCATCTGCGTACGCACAAACATACAAATACTCACGCGCGCGCCCACACACAACTGTACAGGAAACCAATTCGCATGCCGACATACTTCATTGACCAATATGAAAAGAGACCCATAATCATGTCGTTGAACATTGACTACCGACAAACGCACAAACATACCCACGTGCACGCACCCCCCCCCCCATACACACACACACACACACACCATAGGCCGCCAACAGAATCACTCTAGTCTCGCCCAAAAGAACAAACTTTTGTCAAATGTGAAGTTACATGATTGCACATAACAAATCACGAAAAACCGACGTAGGAAATCGGTTAATTGTAGGCATATAGATCTTGCGCCACTAAAGTATGACAATGCTTTCCTTTTAATAAGCCCATGGACCAACTTTTGTCAGAATTTGGTAGTATACGATTGGATTTACATCACACAAAATATGATTTAATGATTCAATTGCCTAATTCAATTTAGTTTATCTATCACAGTGTAAATATTGAATATCGTCATTTTCTTTGAAAGATTTTGGTTTCAAATAACCGCTGCATATGTAATAAGATAATGACACTTGGTGAAAATTCAATTATCAAAGACTGGGTGATTTTTAGTCAGTGGTAGAACAACGTATATGTATATAGCATACACCTAAATGAATCTAATTGTAGTCAGAACAAGTAATTTTTTTCATTTTGTTCTTCAGCATATAATTTCTTTCTCTCTCTCTAGCTCTCTCGACTATTGTGTAAACTATTGCGAAATTATGTTATGCTCCAGCACTCTCAGAGATTTCCTTTTGTGTAGATTAAGTTCGAGTGACGACCCAATATATTGTACCCATGAACTATTCATTCATGATTTTGTTTGAATGTTGTTAAAATGCTGCAACGCAATGGCATGTACAACGTATATATTAATGTACAACATATAGGTACAGCATTATAGTTATACTTCCTGAAGGGTTGGGAAACGAGATAGGGGTATGGGAGTACTCCAAGAAGTTATGAGAGCTACTCCTTGATTACTCTTAGTCTGTTTCAAGAGCCCTATGTTGACTGAATTGGATAAGTTACTATACCACGTGTCACAATTAGTCGATTGTTTAATTATATTTAGTTTATCTATCACAGTGTAAATTTTAAATATCATCATTTTCTTATGAAAGGTTTTAGTTTCAAATAACCGCTGCATATGTAATAAGATAATGACACTAATAAGACAATGACAGTGAAAATTCAATTATCAAAGACTGTGGATCCTCTGGGTGATTTTTAGTCAGTGGTAGAACAACGTATATGTGTATAGCATACACCTATTACATAAATTAATCTATTATTGTCGTCAGAACATAAGTAATTTCTTACATTTTGTTCCTCAGCATATATTTTCTTTTCTCTCTCTCTAGCTCTATTGTGTAAACTATTGCGAAATTCTGTTATGCTCAAGCACTCTCAGAGATTTCTCCCTAGAGGTTTATAATTATGATTGCAGCATGAGCTAAATTCAGGATTTTGTTTCGAATCTGAGACAAAGATACCCAATCCCTTTAAGGCAGCAATGGAATAATAATAATAATAATAATAATGGTGGCTTCTTTCAAAGAGCGCACCAGGTCCATCAGGCATGATATGACTCTAATGGCGCTATATGAATAAATGGATTGGCATTTGGCACGTAAACATGCAACGTCATTAGTGTTTCATTACGGGGACTCCCCGGATCAAGTAGCATGGCGCCCCAGTTGTTCCACAAAGACCTGGGGGCGTTTCAACATCTGCCGACAACTGTCAGCGCTGACTAAATTTGACCAATCAGAGGCCTGAAAAATAGTCAGTGGCAATAAAATTGTCGGTGAAAATGATATTAGTCGGTGAAAATTACCACCGACTAATTGTTTCATGAAAAGCCCCCTGATGTTTGTGAAGGCGGAGAAGCCATGCCCTTTATCCAATACTTTATCCAACACTCTTTAAAGGGATTGGGTAACTTTGTCTCAGATTCTGAAACAAAATCCTGGATTTAGCTCATGATGCAATGATAATTATAAACCTTTAGGTCAGTCAGGAACCTCATGACTTTTACAAGCCGATCGCCTGTCTGATTATCAATTTTGCGTTTTCCCAACGATTTTCATAACAATACAGTCTATAGGGGGAAATGAGTATGGTAAGACCTGTCACTCAAAGATTTTTAATTTTTTGAGGAACTTCTTAATCATTTTGATGCGCAATTTTTGTAGGGCTTCAATATTACACCATGTCACAGACACTGATAACATGTAGGGCCATGCATCTCAGATTTAACATTGTTAAACGATGCCTTTAATTAACTCTACAGAATATGTAGCTGAGCTGGACTGAAACTTGCACCATCTATACTTTCATTTTGAAATACTCTCGTGAAACAGAAAAATCAGAACTGATTTTATTATTTACTATATAAATCTATGTATCTACCTATTATTTGCTAGTTTATCCAAACTACGCCACCATCGAGAACTCTTTAAAAACGTCACACTCGCGCATGCCCAACCCCCCGTACATCGCCTTCCCATAATTCCCGTGCGCACCGCACGCCCGCCATTCATCCTCTTTCACGAGCCTCCAAAGACAAAGCTTCGGACATGTTGCCCGCAAGGAGAGGGGACGGAGGGAGGGACATATGTAGATACATAGATTTATATAGTAAATAATAAAATCAGTTCTGATTTTTCTGATTTACCACAGTAAATCAATGTATCCACCTATTATTTGCTAGACCAGCACATACACGAACCGGGAGGCATGTCCCGAACGAGAAGGAGATTACTGGGGAACAATGGCAGCCGAAGCCGCCCGCAGGGACGCAGTTGCAAACAACCCCTCCCCAGAGGGGACGCCCGAAGATAAAAGACGTAAAGGAATTGGGAGACCGCCAAAGGGTCATCCAAACCCACTCCCTGGAACAACGCCCAGGAAGTACTGATACTTCTGGTATCATGGGCCCTGGTCCTGCACTCAGCGAGCAGGGCCCCATGACCCGCCGTCTGATCAGCGTCCACTATCCATCTGGAGATGGATTCTCGAGACGCAGGGGAAAAGGGGCTCCCGCGAAATGAGGAACAACTGGTCACCTTTTCGCTGAACCTTAGTTCTAACTAAATACCACTTGAGTGCCCTGAAGGGGCACCAAACCTTGTCCTCCGCGACCGAGGAGAATTCCTCAGGAAGAATGAGGAAAACCTCCACCAGCAGTCCGGAGGACGCCGACTTATTCTTGGCAACGAAGGAAGGCCGTAGGGCCAGCCGAACTCCCCGCCTCTCCCACCTGATGTGGCCTGGGGAGGTAGACAGCGCAAGGAGCGTACTCCTCCGCTGTCCGGAAGCTATTGATTCATCGTCAAGCGAATAAGTGAGGCCTTAGACAAAGGCCCAAAGGAAGCTTTGCCAAAGCGTCCAAAACCTTCGGAAGGCTCAAGCAGGAGCCAGCTTTGGGATAGCTGGCCGCTGCAGAAGGAACGCAGTAACTTGGACAAGAAATGGGAGATAAACCACCGAGCCGCCCGGAAAACCCGACACGAGTGGCTGCGAGGGCCGAACGGTAACCACGAAAAGTGTAAAGGACTTTTCAGCCATGACACCTACCGTGGTCTACGGGTGAGACCCCAAGGTCTTCACACCAAATGGAGCAGGGCTCCAAACGAGGGTTGTAAAGGGCCCTCGTGGGATCCCTACGATTCTAGACTATAAACTGCGAGGCTCTCTCAGAGAGTCCAGAAGTCATAGCGTCCTCCCCGACACCGGCCCGGGTGGCCAGAGAGAGTAGGCACCGTGGGACAATGACGGAGAATCCCCGACAGAGGCTTGGACCACAGGTCCGGTCTCAGCGGGAGAGGGGCAGATGTCCGCAACAAAACGGACAGAAAACTCGAAACACTGACTGAAACAAGCCGGAAACGGGTAACCCGCCGGGGGGCCCGTTGCCCTAAACATCAGCGACTCTGATTACCCTTAAGGTGAGCTGGGGAATTGTGCCCAGCCTCTCAGAGGTCGAGTTCGGTAAGACGGACTCCAACCTAAAGCGGGTACCGGCTTACACCAGACAAACGTAACTGGGCTTCAGACCGGACAGGCGGGACCAGGGTAAACCCTGTCGCCCACCAAAATGCTTCTACACAACGAGAAGCCCAGTCTGAACGGTTGGAGAGAAGGCAGGCTGAGATCTGAAAATCACCACGGCCCTCTCCGTCTAAGTCACAGTCGGAGACTGGATATTAGAAGGCTACAATAGTCCTCATAAAATACCAACTACAAACTTCTTACCCTCGCCGAAGCGTCGGGTGACGAAGTTTGCCCAAGGGCCTTGCTAAAACTGGAAGGTTTAGCTTAAAAGGCTCAGCATGGTCACCACTATAGACCACGCCTCACCGCATCCGAGACGGCAAGATCTTGGTGCGAAAGGCTTATGTGCATGTGGTCGGGACCTTTCTGTTGAGTGGTAAATCAACCGAAACAACCGCGAGAAAATACCCCAGTCAGACTGACGGGTTAGACAGACTGACGGGTGAGGGCAGGAACCCAAAACAGCTGCCGACTTCCTCCTGGAGGAGCGTCAAGGGCAGCAGGAGCTACAGGCCCAACTCCCACCAACAGGCCGACGGCACATGCTGGAAGGCCAAAGGCAGCACCAGGCAACCGGGCCTAAAGTGTCTCGGATGTCGGAAGGTGTGACCAGGGCCGGCTCATTGCTAGCCGAGGCACGGGAAGAGGCAGCAACTGAGCCTCCGCCCGAACCCAGGATGCCTTTCTGGACTACTGGTATCTCCAGTCGCCAAAAGCATCAAAGGGCCGAAGCCCAGCCCGAGCGGCTAGAGAACACACCGACTGAAGTAATACATAACTCCGTCTTCTCTACCTTTGACCCAGTCAGAAGCTGGACGTCAAAACGCTTGCGCTTCTTACCCGTGGACACGGGAGACGAAGCGAGTATAGCGGTCTTACTAGACTTCGTAAGTCAGAAATTTAGGCTCAGTGCGACCGGGTCCGACCCGCTCAACTGCGTCAGAGGCTCAACAGTTACAAGACAACGGGAGCCTCTGTGAGGTCGGAACTTTGCTTTTCCCTAAAGTGGATCAAACAAAGTTGTGGGTGAAACCAGGGCAACTCGCAACCACACCCATGAGACACAGAGCTTGACCCAAAGGTGGAGCTCAGTGTGACGCACTCTAAATGACTGGCCGACCCTAGGGTGGTGCCTGTCATAACTAGAAGGGGAGGAGAGTCCCGGAGGGGGACAAATCTCCAAACTCACAAGATACCTGTCACCGGACTGGTAAAACGCCGTGAGCGGCATTCCCGCGGAGGGAGAAGGGAAGCCTGGGTCGTACCTGGTAGAGGCAGAGCGAAGGCCTTCAGTAATTAAGACTCTGGAAGAGCCTGCACGTCGGCTGCCAAACCACGAGGGGCTTGGGAGCCGCGCTGACTAGTGACTCAGAGTCACCATCCTGACCCTCAAATCAACTACGTGGAGAACCTGGCCCCGAGGGGGCGGGCGCAACCACGATCATTAGTCTACTCGCCAGGCGGTGACCGAGATAGGAGGGGCAGCTTTGGTCAGGCGGCACTGAGCCGCCGGGAAGACCAAAACCAAACCAGTAAGAGAACAGGGTCCTGAGTATCAGGAACATGTAAACAGGTCCGGATACTGGAAGGAGAGATCCGAAAGATCGGTCACAATCCAGGTAACTGGTACCCGATCAAGCCACAATGTCGGGACGGGTTCGAACCCGGACAGGGTTAAACCGGACCGAGGTCCTGGACGCCCATGTCCAAAGAATGGACAGGGCCGACCGCGTACGAGGAAGGCCTATACCACCAGAGGTCGGTCGAGGGGTCTGGGGGTTTAGCCCTCCGCTTTCCTCCGCAAAGAGCTTCAAGTAATCGAGAGGCTCAGCATGCTTGATGGCAACGGAGAAGGGTTGGCGTCTTAAAATGAGGCCGTACCCCTCCCCCAGCCGTAGTGTAATGTGTGCCCAAGGCAGACATCGACTAAGAGCGAGACATGACCGAGACATGGCCGGGACATGGCTTTACTCCACGACCACCCGCGGACGGGGGCAAGAGAGCTAGCAAAGGTGTACTTCTGAGTTATCACGGCGGCACGAGGTGCGGCGGACTCACTCGAGTACACCCTCAAACTGACAGACCGTACCCTGGACCCTGGCTCCCAACCCGTCTGTGACGGGAAGAAGCCGACCGAAGGGGAGGGAGCGGGAGCCTCCGCGGAGGCCGCGCTTCTCCTCCCCGTCTTAGCCTTAAGCTTCGACTTCGATTTCGTAACCGCAGTTACGAGGCGGGTCTTTGTGGACGGGAACCGTCGGCAAAAGAGCCCCCACCAGAGCATTGTCGGACGTACCCTGGACGGGAGGGTCAGACAGTCTCTTACGACTCCCAACCCGTCTGTGACGGGAAGAAGCCGACCGAAGGGGAGGGAGCGGAGCCTCCGCGGAGACCGCGCTTCTCCTCCCGTCTTAGCCTTAAGCTTCGACTTCGATTTCGTAACCGCAGTTACGAGGCGGGTCTTTGTGGACGGGAACCGTCGGCAAAAGAGCCCCACCAGAGCATTGTCGGACGTACCCTGGACGGGAGGGTCAGACAGTCTCTTACGACTCCCAACCCGTCTGTGACGGGAAGAAGCCGACCGAAGGGGAGGGAGCGGGAGCCTCCGCGGAGACCGCGCTTCTCCTCCCCGTCTTAGCCTTAAGCTTCGACTTCGATTTCGTAACCGCAGTTACGAGGCGGGTCTTTTTGTGGACGGGAACCGTCGGTAAAAGAGCCCCCACCAGAGCATTGTCGGACGTACCCTGGACGGGAGGGTCAGACAGTCTCACAGACTCCCAACCCGTTTGTGACGGGAGGGAACCAACTCCTGAGGAGTCAAGGCTGCACAGAGTGCTGCGGAATCAAATCAAATCAAATCTCTCAAATAGCACACATCACTGTCTGAAGTTAAGCCAGTGATTGAGGCCCGAGTGTCAGTGGTCGCATAAACGACGACACTCTGAGTGACTGTAGTTGCTCTCAACCACAAACTTAGTCACTCAGGGCTTATGCATAACTCTCACGGTTCTCAGACACCAATGGCGGGTGATCGTGAGTCAGATCTCCGAAAGGATATCTGGAAACCGGACCGGTAACCGGGGCTTACGCCAACCGGTAAACCCGGACCGGAACCGAATCGGTAACCCGGGATCGAATTCGAAATCGAATTGGTAAACCGGGACCGAAATCGAAACCGACTCGGTAATCCGGGTCCGAAACCGGGACCGAATCCGAAAACGGTTTGGTATCTGGGGCCGAGTCGGTAAACCGGGGGCGGATATCAGATAACCGCCGGGTCCGGGTCCGGATACGGATATATCGGGCGGCACAACTAGGCGTTGTGGCGTGCGCCTGTAATCCAGCTAACAGTGGAAGTTACAAACTGATTCAGCCGAGGACGCAGGTTCGAAACCGAGTCACGTCTTTCGGATGGTGACGTTAAAGGTCGGTCCCCAGACGTAAATAATCATATCTGATTGATACACGTCTGTAAAAACCCAATACACACACACGCAGGCGGTCGGATATATTTTGCTTGTCTCATAAGCACCCGACTGTGACGGGAGCGAGAGAGCTAGCAAGAGTGTACTCCTGAGTTATCAAGGCGGCACGGGGTGCGGCGGATTCACTCGCGTAACACTCGAGAATCGTCGGAAGCTCCCAGGGGGAGGACGGACGGTCTCTTACGACTCCCAACCCGTTTGGGACGGGAGGGAACCGGCTCTTGAGGATTGCAGGCTGCAGCTGGTACAGCGGAATCTCTCAATTTGCACACACCACTGTCTTGAGCTGAGACAGCGATCGGGTTCCGAGTGTCAAAAGTCGCAGAAGCGACGGCACTCTTTCCCCAGGCACGGACGCCCGTGCCCTGTGTGCGGGGGCTAATGGTCGGTAAACCGGCCGCCCCGACTGTATCTGTGATACTGAGCCCAACTCTAGGAGTCGGGACGGCAAACAGAACAGATGCTGTCCGGGAGACGCTTGGAGCGCTCCCTAACCTACCCGCCTCTCCGAGCCATCGGCAACACTTGCGGGAGGAGAGACACGAGTAACAGGTTCCGAGCTGTCCATCGCGAACCTGCATAAGGACAAACACAGAGAAAACAAAACAAAGAGCGAGAGCGTAACACCCGACGCTCGCTACAATTTCTGTTAAACAATTTCAAATAAAATGTTTATTTCTCAAACTAACACAACCCAACAGGCATGCACGATAAAAATAAAATCCAAACAATCACGAACGAACAAAAGGCCGCACCGCTGAAGCGGTGATCCGCGAAGCGGAACGAGCCAAGGAGAGACGTATAGGCAAGGGAATAAATTAACCGCCCAGCCTACACGTAACCCTCCCAAGCAACAAGGCCGAAACACCAGGCCCCAACGCCCTAACGTAGCGGCGTCCGAAACCTGTAAAATATGGACGTGAATGAGGAAATTACGGGGCAGAAAACTAAGGTTATATATCTGCCAAAATAAAAATGTGACTAGGGAACCCGTACCACCAAATTAATAGTAATTAAAATGCGGACGGAATTCAATACGTAAAAGAGCTAAGCCTAACGAAAAAGGACAAAATCCTTGATTTTAATGTGACTCAGCTGTATACGATGTCTCTACCGGTAGGCGAGAATAGAAAGAGGATGAATGGCGGGCGTGCGGTGCGCACGGGAATTATGGGAAGGCGATGTACGGGGGGTTGGGCATGCGCGAGTGTGACGTTTTTACAGAGTTCTCGATGGTGGCGTAGTTTGGATAAACTAGCAAATAATAGGTAGATACATTGATTTATTGTGGTAAATCATAACTTTAAAATGTTCATTTCATTTAATTTCATTTATTTTCATTTCCAAGCAGAAGACAACACAGTATAACCAGTTGAAGCGGACTCAGGCTCTCGTGCAAAATAATGATTGCATATGTATTACTTCTAGTACTTTAATACCAGGCGTAATTATCCAACAAAACATTGATATCCAGGAATAAATCCACAAGAAAAAAATGAAACAATGCCATAAAGACATACGGCATTATAAGTATACACATCGAAACCAGTTACCATGTTGCTTCATCTGTGTAGACTTTGTAGTATATAATACGATCAAATCGAAATCGTAAATCTAATTAACAACAATTCGACAGTGACGCCTTTTTGGTGTATTCATGTGGTCGAAGAAAGAATTGTATTCGTATACAGTTGGTTGCCCTTGAGATAAATTTAGCATGTGTTGTCAACGTTGAGTCACCAATATACCTTTAAAACTTTAAATTAATCATATTTTAAATTCAATACAGGTAAATTCATAGGACTATATTTGTGTTGTATACTAAAATTCCTATTTCAGAACTCGCTCCATTGATATTTTGATAGACTTTAATTTGGTACTGAACTGCTCAGGAAATAATGTCGGCCGTAGAGCTTGGGTTTGATCTTGTGAGGATCTTATTCAAATTAGTTCTTCTGTGAGCCCATGTAAGTTATGTGAGGATCGTATTCAATTAGTTGTTATTTTGTGAGCCCAGTTATGTACAGGTGCTTATGTAGATTTCCACTTCAATAGATGAAATGGTCAAGTGCATTCAAGTGTAAACAATAGCTAGGTTCTGTCAGGTGTATAGAATTGCAGACTCTTTGTATGACACATTTTCATTTGGGTGTGCTAGTCAAAATGCAAATGCAGACAGCTCACTTTGATATGATTCTGAAGAGAGATGTCTGTTACAGTTTTGGGGGGTGTTTTCAAGGAAAGGAACCGGGCGTGGTGTGGTGCCAACCCAGTGCTGAGACTGTTTCCCTCTTCTCAATGCCGAATTACGGCGGTCAACCTCGGCCTACCTATAGGTCAAAGTCATGTTAATCAAGGTCTTTCAAGGTGAATGACTGGCACGTCACCACAAGTTGGTATCTGCTGCTAAACGTGAGATAGGTCGTCAGTGCCAATAGCTATCTCCAGGACTTAGACCCCATTTACAGTGAGCAAAAAGGCCGGGCCCGGTCGAGCCGCGGCCGGCCTAGCACTGTAAACGCGCAAAAGGCCAAATGCGAGGCCAAAAGTGGCCGCGCATTTGGCCCTGCTCTGGAGGTAGTCTCGGCCCGGGCTTTTCTCACTGTAAACGCATGCAGGGCCAAATGCGCGGCCAATTGCGGGGCCAACTGTTACCCCGGAAGTGAAAGGATCATTACGTCATAGGATAATCACGCCGTACTGCGCTGCATGCATGCATGTAACAAATATCCGCCCCGCGCGACCGGATCTGCACTGTGACCCCCGGCGCGCCCCCCAAATAATCGTTTGTTTACATGCAGAGCGCCACTACCATAAAATATTGAAAGGTTACAATTTAGGCCGCGGCCGAGCCTGCCACTGTAAACGCACAAAATTGCAGGGCCTAGTAGGCCTGGCTTGGCCGCGGCCCGGCCCGGCCCTGGCCCTTTTCTCACTGTAAATGGGGTCTAATAGAGGACCTTCTTCATAGTATATCTTCAACCAGATCAACGGGGTGCGTCTCTTAACTGTTCATCATGGCAGTCACTCGCCGTCGCCATTAGGGACTTTTAAATTTACACGACGAGAGCGTGGACTGCCGCGTGTGTAATGTGTTAAGGCACTGGGCCGTGCCCGGCAGCGTCATTTTTTTCTGCGGCACAGATTGGGGCTTTTTTTTTTTTTAAAGAGGTCTTGATTTAACCCTAACCCTAACCCTAACCCTAACCCTAACCCTAACCCTAACCCTAACCCTAAACTTTCCCATAGGCTCAACACGCACCTAACCCCAATCTGTGCCGCATAAAAAAATAACGCTGCCCGGCAGTGCCTTAAAAGGACATCACAGTGCCTTATAAGGACGGCACACGTTGCAGTCCACTATGTCGACGTGCAAATCTAAAAGTCCCTATTGATCAACACACGCTCATTCGTCGTCGCAGTCGACTAGCTTCTCTTCAGTACTTGAATTCTTCCTTCGCATTCGGAGTCTGGGCTAAGTCGAATTATAAACGTGAAATCTACGGAATTATAGTATTTGATCCATGCATACTCTCATAAACTCGGAGAAGACAAACATTTATTTAAACTTCATATCATGAGTTTATTACACGATACTGAAGTCTAGTATTGAATTTGAATGCCTGTATTCTATTTGCAGTTACTTATTATTTTGTAAGCGACAATGATATGATGTGTCCTATTACATTAAATGGAATACTAACCTATATTTCTGGAATCCTTTGGTATTATTCAGGGTTGTTAAGTAGCCTATACTAGATTAATGAGCTATTTCAAGCGAGCTATCGCACGTGACAGATCTATTTAAGCCCGAATGTTAAACGTGAAGAATTGGTATACTTATGTGATGGCGAGGATTATATTCATAATTATGGTGTAAATGGGAGGGAAGGGGGTAATATTAACATCCTAGTTAAAGTTATTATAGAAATAGATCCTTTACACGCTGTGATTCAGGAAGGCGTTGAATTTAACACCCTTTTTGATTTTCAGTAGATGACATTATACCAATATAATGTAATTTTGATTCATATACGATCTGGAAGTGATAAAACATAATTCGAATTAAATTCGAAACTATGCGACTGACGTCAGCAAATATATGACGTGTGAGTTCCGACAAGTACTACGACATACTTTGTACGAAATCGTTTACGTCATAGCAGTGACCAAAAAAAATATGATATTTTTGAAGTGTCACACTTGACGAATCATTGATTATGGTGAATTATAGCGGAAGTGTATGCAATGGTATATTAGTCATGTGCCCAATGTGTCTATTTATAATATAAGGAAATAAATAACCTATACAACAGCTTGGGCAATTCTCGTTGAAATAAATACGAGTGAGCAAAAGTTGTGATTCTTAATTGCAGTGAAAATGTAATTTTGTCATGAAATATGGTAATTGACAATCGAAACTATACACTATATTCATGCCCGAATAAGAGGTGGTGGTAAAATTGGAAACAAGTTCCAAAATTCTTGGACTGCTGCTCCCCGCCTCGTACGTCAACGCATCAAACTGCTGAGTATAGTGTCAGTTATGATTTTGATAAAATAAGATCTAGAAATTTGAATGAAAATTGATTCCTTATCTGCCATGTGTATAATAATAATATACATGCGACACATTAACATAATATTTACATCTTGATGGCAAATGTTGACAAAATATATGTACATATCAATTGAATCGTTTTAATGATTCTTAAACCGGCACATGTTGTTAATACATACTCTAAACATGAAAGGGTTACTTAAATATTTTGTTTAAACCTACATGATATGCAAAGCATGGTTACAGCATTTTTCTCTGCGACCAGTTATTGAAAACTTCAGCGCTGTTGTATATATATATATGTAGGCTATGTCTGTAAGGCGTCACTTTTTCGGTATTTTCTAATCTCATCAAAATATTGGGATTATGACCCTTCTTATAAACAGTGGCGATTGATTCAAATCTATCGAAACGTGATACCAAAATGCAACTAAGTATAAGAGAGAGGAGAGTTTGCGATTGATTGGAGGACTTGCGATCAATCGCAACACTTTACAAGACGGGACTAGGCAGACGCACCAATTGGGGTCTGTCTCGTAAACACGTTCTCAATAACAAATTACAAATACATGTTAAGCTACTGCAATCATTGCATTCGATTCGCTGAGAGAAAATATGTCATAGAATTTTAGCATTTCTTATTGATGGCGAGTTTTATGAAACCGGGCCCAGGTTAATGTTTTCATTACGACAATGGTGATGTTGCCGTATATAAACTTTGAATTAGACGTTACATGCACGCCACTGTGGATTGCGAAATGGCAGACGGGGAATCCCTTTTTGGTAAACAACTTTCCATCGCCTTTGTCGCTGTAAACTCATGAATATTCAATCAGCGGTTTCAATGGGTAAATGAATATGACATTTACAATGACCAAATTTGGTGACAAACTGGTACTTTTTGTAAATTTCTCCATTCCTTGTATTCACGGGTAAATATTATCAGGTCTGGTTCCAATTGTTTTTTCTTAACAACTTTAGAACTTACACAAGGCACATCCGAGCTAGCTTCATGCAAGCATTATATTAAAGTGAAGAATCGAGAATATCGCTTTGAACAAAATGTGAACTCAACATGATAGAATAATTGTATGCAGTTATGTGGAATATAAAAAAATCCATGAATAGGCTACTCGTAATCATATATGGGCTACCCGATCAGAAACATAAGCCAAGTGATAATAAATATTTTTCAAAATTCTTCAGTAAAAATGTTCTGGTCATAACTAATACCGCCTTGTCAGAAACGAAACCAGGGTCATTAGGTGATAATCAATACAACCGTCATTTTTCTTAAACTTTTGAGTAATTGATGTAACTATTATCCAAAAATTTCTGAGTAAATTTAACTTTGGGCCTGTTTTCCAGAAGTGGGTGACAATTTTATACACAAATATTACAAGTTCTTTAATTGTAAATGGTTGGATATCTGTACTCTGAGAGGAATACGCCAAGGATGTCCCCTCTCGGCTTTATTGTTTGTACTGGCCGCAGAACTTATGGCAAACAGAGTAAGAGAAAATAATGCAATTAAAGGTCTGCATATTAATGATAAAGGTATTGATCTGAAACTGCTGCAAAATACAGATGACACTTTATTTTATGTATCTGATATAAATTCTTTTGAAATATTTAAAACGAATTAGAGTTTTGGGGGGAAGTTGCAGGACCGAATTCAAATAGAAAAAAGAGAGTTTTGATTTGAATTGGAAAGTCCAATCAACGATGGTCGTTATCTTATTTCGATTTACATTGGACAGATGAGCCAGTTAAATAGTAAGGACATCATATCGCACCTGATTTGCAGTGTGCTTTAAAGATCGATTGGGAAAATAAATGAGAGAAAATACAACAACTGTTGGATAACTGGACAAAAAGAAAACTAACTTTGTTTTGTAGATTAACCATTATTAAATCACTTGCAATTAGTCAAGTTATACATTTAATGATTGTTGATACAATACCGTCTACTTTTTTGATAAAACGTAATAGCTTGATATTTCGATTTCTTTGGAAATGTTAAATTGAAAAGGTAAAACGATTTATTGTTACTCAGGATTATTGTGAAGGAGGAATAAGAATGATCGATGTTAAAAGGCAAATGTTCAGTTTTAAGCTGAAGTGGCTTGGAATGATTTTAGATAATCCAAAAGAAATCTGGAAAGATATTAGTCAACATTGGTTTGACTGTTTGGTAGGCCTGCATCTACTGCTGAATTGCAATTATACTGATGATGCATTAAATATCTAAAAACTTAGAAATGTGCCACACTTTTACATTGAAATATTACATGCATGGTACCTCCAAAAACAATAACACATCAGTTGATATTGTTTTGGAAAAGAAAATGTTATTTTATGAAGACTGGCATAAAAGTGGTATTATATATGTAAAGGATATCTTTAAGACTGGAAGTTTTGTTTCAGTAAATGAATTATATATCCGTCTTAAAACTAGACGAAGTAAACAACTTTTGATTTTTGACTACATAAAGCTACACAATTCAATTCCCAAAATTTGGATAAATGATAAGCATAGGGTACCATTAGGATTCAAGGATCATAATTTCATTATCCCCCCACATTGTATTTGGGAAAGCAGTTAAGCCTGCATGTTAGCCATTTAAGTAGTAAACAGTGGTATAATATGATAAGCCCAAGTCCACTCCGATTTTCAAAAATTATAACATGTTGTAAATAAATCAAAGGTTAAAACTGCCAAATATCACGGGCGTACTTCAATCAGGTGATTTTTAAGAGCGATTTTTGTTTCGGGTATTTCGAGCAAAACATTTATATTGCTGTACGGATGTGACGTATGCTCCTCACAACGAAAGTGCCAGCGGTATACATTCTGACAATAGGCTATTTTCGTAATGTAACCAAATAATGCATACGTCTTTGTGAAGTGCCTCTATACAAACTATTTCATTCACCTGATAAGAATAATAGTGTTTCATTATTCTTATCAGGTGAATGAAATAGTTTGTATCGAGGCACTTCACAAAGACGTATGCATTAAATTTGGTTACATTAATCTGTGTTGTGAGGACCCTACGTCACAACCGACTCGCTCATTAACTTGTTTTTGCTCATTAAAAAAAATTATTAAAAATAAATCTGAGCACCATTTTCCAAAACCAAGTTATATTTGGGCTTTTTAGATTTTTGTCTATCTAATCAGCTCAACTTTTCAGTGGAGTGGACTTGTACTTTAAGAGAAAATTGACTCAAAGACTAAAAATAAATGAACATTTGAAAGTACAAAATATGAAATTTCCGTGCAAATTTGGTTAGTTGTAGTTGAAAAATTATTATTTGTATCATTGATGTTCCATTGTTTTGCTTAATTATTTGTGAAACTATGTTATTGTTTGAATATTGAATAAGCACCTCATTAGAGGCAAAGACAAGAAAATTATATAACAGTCGAAACATCACTTACGGATAGGACATGCTCCAGGTGGTTCTATTCGCCTTCTGTAATGGATGCGGCATTAAATGAAAGCAACCGATAACAAGGAGATATTAGTAGATGAATGAAGTGCTTACCCCGATTCTGCACACGGTCTTCTCCTACTAATGATCACAATGGTTACCTTATTTAGTCATGTTATTCGGTGATGACGTTATATGTAAACGCCCACCTGCATTCCTTGCACACATGGGTAAGTATTATCAGGTCTAGTTCCAATTGGTTCTCAATAGCCTTTGTCGCTGTAAACACATGAATATTCAATCAGTGGTTTCCAGGGGCGGCGATTTCTTTTCATGACCGGGGGACGAAATGCGAGGGACGAGTGAGCAGTGGCATAATTAGCAAAAACGTTTTTTTGTGGGGGGGGGGGTCAGAAAACAATCCGTATCCCTCCCACTCTTACATGTTACATGCAGGCCCCGCGGAACATTTTTCAAAGTGTGGGGCTAAAGTATTAACGATCAGGTAGAGCAAAGCGAGCGAAGCAAGTGGAGATTAAATTGGCGTGGGGTCCAGGGGAAAAGCCCCGTCGGGGGTCAAGGGGCGGAGCCCCATGAAGCTCAGGGGTTTTAGGCATTTAATTAAGGTGAGATGAGCATCCAGGGGGCGGAGCCCCCGGAAGCTCAGGGGTTTTAGGCATTTAATTACGGTCAGATGAGCATATTTTGATACCTTACTTGTGACACTGGCACGCAGGTCACTATAAATTGGAGTAGGGTCCAGAGGGCAGAGCCCCCAGAAGCTCAGGGGTTTTAGGCATTAAATTACAATTAGTATCCAGCATCCAGGGGCTACCTTTGGGCCCTTGGGGGAGTCCAGGGGGCAGATCCCCTGGAAGCTCGGGGTTTTAGGCATTTAATAACGGTCATATTACTATTAGCATCCAGGGGCCCGCCTTAGGGCCCTTGGTGGGGAACAGGGACAGAGCCCCCGGAAGCTCAGAGAAAAATCATGCCATTTTAGCAACATTTGTAAATCACTGGTATCGAATTAGACCTAAACCACATTTGAATTGTATTTGCGGGGGAGGAGGGCAACTGCCCCAAGCCCCCCCCCCCCATCAGTACGTCAGTGCGAGGGAACATAGTGAACGAGAGGGGTGAAGATGACAGAAGTGACTCCCCTCTCACAGGTTTTTGAAGTTTTGTTGTATTAAAAAATTACATTACTTACCAAAACTATAGTATAAAAACAAGCAATATACTTTTTTCACACTTCACTTTTCTACAATATTTACTTGTACAATTTGAAGGATATTATGCGAGGGAGCGTAGCTACCGAGTGAGAAGATTTTTGCATTTTTTATTTGTCTAAACGCTGCACTCTTGGGCCCTCCAGAGCCTAAAAGTGTGTTTCAGTCTTTAGTCAGTATTTGCTATAAATTTTGGGGGGACACTTTCTCAAATTTTCCGGGGGGATGATCTCCCCCTAAAAAATAAATAAATAAATAAAATAATAAAAATCGAGGGGGGTGGCCCCCCCCCCCGCGTCCCCCCCCCTTGGGATCGCCGCCCCTGGTGGTTTCAATGAGTTAATAAATATTACATTGACATTGACCAAATTTGGTAACGAAAAGGCACTTTTTGTAAATCTCCTTTCAATAGACATCCACCTGCATTCCTTGCATACACGGGTAAACATTATCAGGTCTGGTTCCAATTGGTATTTCTTAACAACTTTAGAACTTACACAAGGCACATCCGAGCTAGCTTAATGCAAGCATTATATTATACTTAACTGGAGGAAACAAGTTCCTTCCTCAATGTGATTCTCCAATATTAATCTCTTATTCTCTTAGATTTATCAAGATTCAAATCCAGAAAGTATGGGGTTGCTGAACTGTAAAATGGACGTCTGTTTCCACACTGCAATTTGATCTTTGTACTGTTACATCGATAAGGGAATTTAAATCTAATCTTGATCTCTGGTATGGGAATCGTATGTCGAGAGGACATGGCTATAATTCGTTCTGGATTGTTTATCCTGCAGTAGATTGATTGTTTGAACCAGTAAAATAAAAACAAACTTACAAAAACTTGCTGGAAATCATCTTCAATAAGCACCACATCTCACATTTGCTCAAATTCTGTTATTGATCAAGCACTGTCAAATATTTCCTTTTGTGTAGAGTAAGAACGCGTGACGACCCAATATTTTTTCCTCATAAATTATTCATCCATGAAAAACATATATACCAGAGACGGTTGTTAAAATAGTGTCCACGCTATAGCATGTACATCGTATACACTAATGTACAGCACGTCTAGTACAACTATCTGAAGGGTTGGGTTGCGACAGCGTTTTTAAACGGGGGTGCCGCGAGAGAAATTAATTGAACAGTTATTTTTGGATCTGTTATGAAATAAACGTAAATCTTGTGATTAAAAAGTACTAAAAACCGCTATGTATTTGTATGAAGAAATAGTAATTTAAAGATAATTAAGTGTCTTTTTTCTCGCTCTATTCGCTCGCTCGCATCATTTAGAAACAGAATGATTTCAGGCAGTGACGTGCCTAAATACCCACACATATAGTCAAGCGGTGCCAGAATATCTCTTTTGACAGCGAGGTGCCCGAATATCCTCACATTCTGGAAGCAAGGTTCCCGATTATATCCTATATTTTTGTTAAAGTGATAGTTGAGTTAAGGTAACGAGGGCGCTACACAAAATAATTTTTTGTGAGATAATGACAAACTGAATGTCAAATTTGAAAGAACATACAATTAAAATGACAAAATCATCTTTGTTTGATCAAAGTCGGTTCAGAGGCGGCTGAAATATCCATAAATATAACCATTTCTAATATTTGTGGGAATCTTTTGTCTACGTATGTGCATAAAGATCCAGTTAAGCACATGCCTGACATATTTTCTCCTTGCGGCATCGAAGATAGTACAAAGGGAATGAGCTAGATAGGACTCCATCTCTTAAAACTCCTTGGTTTAATTCAACATGATAGAATAGAGCATGCATGCTGGGCGATATGGAATGACTGCATTAGATATGATACTATGCCACGTTAAAAATTATTCATTAGCAGCCCTATCATTTCCATCATCGTTATTATCCATATCATACTTGTTATGTGTAGGCCAATAACAGGGGGTTTTTTTTTGTAATGCCTGAGTCACACCTTTGCGTATTTGGCTTGCGTATTGCTGCGTACTTATGCCGAGCCGTTTTAACATTTATTCCTATTTCTTGATATCAAGAAATAAGTTCTTGATATCAAGAAATTATTTTCTGTTGTAAAGCAATGGTAATTCTTGACATCAAGAATTCGATTTCTTGATATCAAGAACTCATTTCTTGATATCAATAAATCAGTTCTTGATATCAAGAAATAGGAATAAATGTTAAAACGGCTCGCCATAAATACGCAGCAATACGCAAGCCAAATACGCAAAGGTGTGACTCAGGCATCAGGCGTGCCAAACTTATTGTGGAAATTATGCTGTGGGCCACTGAATATTTAACATTCAGGTACCAAAGGCCCGTCTAAGGGTGCGAGAATTTTTTGAAAATAACATAGGCCTACACATACTACACACACACACACACACACACACACGCACACAGGAGAGGAGGGGGTGGCAACAAATCGCTTATTAAACGTTTATATTTTTTTTCTTCAAACTAAGAGCCTAATTACATATCCCGGAGCAGCCGTGCCCGTTATCCAAGACTTTAGGCCAAACAACAAAAATGAAGTGTTTCTCGTCCCCGCCTGCCTCCTTTTTGGCCGCCGCCTCCTTTAAAAAAAACTATTTACTATTCAGAAGAAGAAAAAAAAAAAAAGAAAAAAAAAAGCCTGTGATATACATTTTGTTTAAATAGCTTCTAAAGTGATACAAATCATTTGTTTTGTCATACATCGCATCAATATACTCACATAGCACAATATATGTGAATAAATAGGCTTGGCCGGCTATAATTAGCATGGCAGCCATCTTGGAAAAAAAAATGGGGAAAAATGGCAAAATAGTAAGTAGTAATGCCCTGCCTCCTCCTTTTTTTTTTAAAGTCCGGACGAGAAACTGTTATTTTTGTTATTTGGCCTCATGAACATTCTCAAATTAACTCTACACAATATGTAGCTGAGCTGGACCAAAACTTGCATCATCAATATTATCACTATTATTTTCCAAACATAAGAAAGAACTGTTGAGAAAAAAAATGTTGACATGTGCAGGGCATGGTTGATAATCAGTTTAAACAAACTTATAATACAATAAAGAAATATACAACATGAATTGGATCATAAAAGACTAAAAATATGTAAATTTTCCATAATGAACGAGAAATTGCATTATTCGATTAGTTTTCAAATTACCAAACGCATGAAAAAAAACGAGACAAGAACAAAAATGTTTGGAAATGCAGAGGCCGACATGGATCTTGTTTTTTGTTAATAGGCGAATGAAACTTACCTTTACTTAGCGTCCATTTTCACTTTCTGCTCCATCTTCTCAGAAATTGCTTGTAATCTGTTGGCTGCTTGACTGACAGTGTGTAGACAGGCCTGTAAAACAAATTACTCCAACATACAGTGACACAGCGACAACACCCAACAATATTTTCCTGTATAACCATGGTAACTTTGCTTTTTTCCCCCATTCTATTGTCAGTTAGCCCGTCGCAGAGATTTATGGGGATTTTACATGACTGATCTTGTTGAAGTTTGTTTGTTCTTCTCATTCCTCATTGATTGTGTTCGTTTGTAATGGCAATTTGGTCCAATAACAATTCGTCTATAGTATTCAGCAATTCTAATTCCAATATAAATCTGTAAGCGGCTTCTGTCTAGCTGAAACGATATCATTTTGTCTATTTTCATTTTTTTTAATAGTTTAGTTTAGTTTTGTTTTGCTGTTTTTGTTGTTGTTGCTGTTTTGTTTTATTCAATGTGGTCCACTCGGGTTTGTAGGAATTCTAATTAGTATTTTCTTTCTCTAATATTACGTGAAGTTTTCGTGGTACAGTGGTCCGGTTCATTCACTAGACTCTCAATCCAATCCCAGCCCAGCACTAACGTCCTTTTGCAAGACACTAATCCACTTTTGCCACTCTCCGCCCAGGTATAGGTACCCGATATGCCCAAGCGGTATACATTTTTGACCGCCAGGCGCGAGCTATGGCCGGAGTAATGATGTGAGAGCGCTGGCAGCTAGGCCCTTCACGTCGTGACGGACATTTGCGCTATATATCTGCATATGTACACAATTTATTCTTCTTCTTCTCAGGTGGCGCTAGCTGCGCTGCTGTGGCCATCACAAGTTTACGCCATCCTTCTCTGTCTGCTGTTGCTCTCGTTGCCTCTGACAGCTTTTTCCCTGTCCATATGTGGATGTCTTTGAACCAGGAAATAGGAGGTCTGCCTCTTCTTCGCCTGGCTTCCACTGTTCCTGTTATAAGGGACTTTCCAAGACCATCTCTCCTTACTACATGGCCCAAAAACTGCAGTTTCCTTCTGGCAATACTCTTTCTGAGCAACATCTCTGTATCCAGCTTGTCCAGTACCCATCGGTTTGTTCTTCCGTCTGTCCACGGAACACTCAGTATTCGCCGATACACCCACATTTCAAACGCATCTATTCTCTTTTCATCTCTTTTGGTCATGGCCCATGTCTCACTTCCGTATGTAGCAATGGGAAATATAGATGTCAGTGCTATTAACTTTAAACTGTTATTTATTCCCCTGCTTCTCCAGATATTCGTCATTTTCTGAGTTGCATTCCTTGCTATTGCTAATCTCCTTTTGATTTCTTTCTCACTTGATCCTTTAGCGCTAACAAGTGATCCCAGGTATATGAAATCCTGGACTTCAGCAATTTTTCTCCATCCAAAATAAAATCATTAAAATCTCTTCGGTTCCTGTCTATTACTAATATCTTTGTCTTCTGTGTGTTTAAGAGGAGATTCTTTTCATAACTGGCCTGTTTTGTTCTTCTCAGCATGTCCAGCAGCTCTTCCCTGCTGGTACATATTAAAGTTGTATCATCTGCATACCTGAGATTGTGCCTTCTCTGTCCTCCGATTTCCACTCCGCCTTCAAAACCTTCAGCCACAGTTCGTATTATATCTTCCGAGTAAATATTAAATAGGTCTGGAGACAATATACATCCTTGCCTGACACCTCTTTCTATCGGAAACCACTCAGTATCACAATTTATATTTTACATTATTAGTTTGTATATTGTCAGACATTTTTGAGTATTCTTGTTTTTTAAAGTATCGAGTGTAATAGTAAATTCATTATTTTTTGTTTTGTTACGTTTTCTAAACTGATTTGTACCAAAATACTTTGTTTAGCTGTTTAAGGGGTTAGGCTCGACTAGCACATGTGCTATTATCTGGCCCCTTTTACCAACCAATAGTTTCTCTTCTTGTATATGTAAAATCATTGTACGAAATGTATGTATTGCTGTTGGTAAATAAATCAAATCAAATCAAATCAAATCAAATATAAGAAACCACCATTTTCATTTTTGTTTACCCTTTGAGTTACTGTGAATTCGGTCTTGTACTCAGGTACCGCGACAATTAGCTCTTGCGAGTAAACAAGATGTTTCTGTGAATGACATTAATTGCTCGTCCCCTCTATTTTTAAAGACTATTATAAAATGAACTATCCTATATTATAGCGGCCTCTAACAGTCTAACTCACAAACATAGCTTCACCATTGGCCCTCCTTATTCCACTCTTATTTTTTTTTAAGTTCAGTCTTTTAATTTAGTTGATATGAGGTAGTCACTTTCTGTTTTCGTCTATACACGTTTATTATTTTGTAGGCCTACCATTCACTTTGTGAAATCACTGCAAATGTCAAATATATCAGGTGAATAATGTGAGATATAAAACGATAAACTGAAACTGAAACTGAAACTGAAACCATACGTCATACGTGATACGTACAATGTATATAGTTATTACAATAACTTTCAAAAATGCATAATTTTCTCATGTTCTGCCCGATTTTGTTCAAACTGTCAACCAGGGGCAGCGGAGTGTCTTCCAAAGTAGTGGTGGTGGTGGGGGGCACCAACAAAATGACATTATCAGGGATGATTTCAATATTTGTTTCTCTCTGTACATGGTACAAAATACTGCTTAAGCAACATACTTTGCGTTTGGGTCTGATGATGTGGGGTAATATAAGCAAAGCCAAGTGCGATTATTTACAAGTTTTACAAAATACATCATTACATACAGTACTTAAAGTTGACTTGTTATTTTCTACTAATATATTATATACGAGTTACTTAAACTGGGTTGTCTTCATGTTCGAAGTTCACACAAGTAGCTCTTACAAAGTTCCGTGCAATAAATATACCTAGCCATGATTATGTAAATGACATTTTCTCCATTCGTAAAACACAATATGCCACCAAATCTGGCATCATCCAAGTAATACTCCCCAAACTAACAACAAATTACGGTTGAAGATGTTTCGTGTATCAAAGAGCTAAGGTCTGGAATATTTTGGAAAAGAAAATAACAGATTTTGTCGCATTAGTTTAATTTAAATCATTTCTCAACAAATGTAATTTCCCGTTATAGCTAACGGGACTTAGCTAATAACTTAAAAATCTAGTAGACCTAATTAATGACCCTTTTTTCTCCCCCCCCACACCGCCCTACTTTCCCAGCCCCACCCCCACCACTCAACGATTCACGCCACTGCTGTGGAAAGGGATATTTATTATATTCCTATGTGTATTCCTCTTTGATGCTCTGAATTCGATTTTTATATTATGTTCATTGATATTTTAGTGGGTATATTTAATTTTTTTGTGATTGTATCTTTTCATTTTGTTTCTTAATGTGAATCGACCCCTATGAAAAACAGCACTCGTGATGATAAGGGTGCTCCATCCCACAAGTGGTAAATGAATAAATAATTAATAAAATGGTTGGAAGACTTTTATAGATTTGTGAGGTCGCAGTGCGAAAAGTTAATCTTACAAACAGGTAAAAAGAACAATCCTGATGAGGTTTCAAGCACAATCAAATCATAAAAGACTGAAAAGACCTTTGATAAGTAAAATAATTATATCAACTTTAAATGCGAGCGAGCATTTGTCGAAGCAAAAGATGCTCTTATCAAAAGGAAAAAGGGTAGGCCTACTTATTTTATTTAAAAGGAAAAGGGGGCACGAGTCAAAATAAAAGGGGCACTTATCAGTGGTGAAAAGGGACATCAGAGGTGATAAGGGCACGTGTCAAAATAAAGAGGGCACTCATCAGAGGTGAAAAGGGGAAGGGGCATTTTTACAAAGTAATAGGGACACTTTTCCTATGTAAAAAGGGGCACTTTCGGGTACTTGAAAAAGTGGGGGCACTGTGCCCCCCCCCCCCATCTGCCCCCCGGGTGGGCAGCCTCTGTTTTTGAACTGTATGTGGGTCTTTATGAGAAAAGTAAATCACGGTGTCATCACAGTCATATGCGTAAAAATTAAGTTTGCATGAATGAAATCCTGAGGGTAAATCGTTGATGAAAATTATGAATAACAATGGACCCAAAATAGATCCTTGGGGTACCCCGAGTTCAGTAGAGGTAATTCTTCCGAATTGTTAAACCTGTGAATGGTCAGGAAGGCGGTTACAATGGGATGATAACGGAAGTTATACAATTAATTCACGTTTGCGAGTGCATCAGTGAATATGCACTGCACACAGGTAATAAGGATACTGAACGAGACTTGTCGAGTTCACTATCCGGCTAATAATTATTGACTTAACCGAGTGAAGTGCATATCACTTATGAAACAGCTTAAAAAACATGAATAATTCATTTTAATTAAACGGGTCTACAATATATATATCAAGTCGAGAAATAACGATAGGAGTGGTAGGAAAGAATGATGCACGGTCATGTGGTGTAATTTGACCAAAGTTTGCCTACATTCTTGTACCTGTTTTATGATGTTTGTAGCGACCGAGCCAAAAAAAAATTAGTTTTAAATATTATTTTAAAGAGAAGGTTGAGTTCTGGTAAGAGGTGAATAATAATTTGTGAGGGTAATCATTGTTATTATGTAAGTGTGGAAGAACATCAGATAAAAAATGTTCCCTGAAAAGCATGGCTCTTCAAATGCCTTAATATTGTAAATATGGCATGTAACATCATAACAATCGGGACAGATTTCTATGCCACATGTTTGTGTAGTCCCATATACATCTTTCTGTGTAAAGTGCTTGTAACGCTACCAAGACTGGGATAAATTTCTTATCATTATGATGATTCCAGAACCTTGCAGTACACACCAATACTTATATGCTAGATGATCAACCTTTTCTGATCGATTCCACAATGTTTCTTTCACAATGCAATCGCATGACCAGAACTCAACTTTATCTTTAAACTTGACAGCCTTAGCGCTCTGGAGCGCTATACGGGTGTAACAAGCTTTACATATATATTTGTTTGTTCCTCTTTTTCAAAACATTTCATTGGGAGGTGGGAGGGGGAGGGGGCTTTTGTACTCTAAAGATATGCGAAAGCGCCCCCCCCCACCCCTCTTCGCAAAAGGTTTTCACGTTTTAGGAGTGCTTTTATAATTCCAAGTTCTATAACAAACACTGAACATAATTATCTATCTCATTTTCAGGTGCCTTTAGGTTTTGGGGTTTAAAATTAGGGGTCTCTTTTGTCTGTATTCTCTCAAATCGATTTTGCAGCCGATTTTAATCTCATCAAATTGATGGGATTAGGACCTTTCTTATAAACATTGGTGATTGATTCAAATCTATCGAAACGTGATACCAAATGCAACTCAGTATAAGAGAGAGGAGAGTTTGCGATTGATTGGAGGACTTGCGATCAATCCGGATCAATCGCAACACTTTACAAGACGGGACTAGGCAAACGCGCCAATTGTGTTCTCTTTCATAAAACTCGTTCTCAATAACAGATTACAATACATGTTATAAGCTACTGAAATCGTTGCATTCGATTCGCTGAGAGAAAATATGTCATAGAATATTAGCATTTCTTATTGATGGCGAGTTTTATGGAACCGGGCCCAGGTTACTGCTTTCATTACGACAATGGTGATGTTGCCTTATTCTATCTTTGAATCAGCCGTTACATGCACGTCACCGTGGATTGCGAAATGGCAAACGGGAAATCCCTTTTTGATAAACGATTCTCAATAGTCTTTGTCACTGTAAACTCATGAATATTCAATCAGTGGTTTCAATGGGTGAATGAATATGACATTTACAATGACCAAATTTGGTGACAAACTAGTACCTTTTGTAAATCTCCTTTCAATAGACATTCACCTGCATTCCTTGCATTCACGGGTAAATGTTATCAGGTCTGGTTCCAAATGTTATTTCTTAACAACTTCAGAACACAAGGCACATCCGAGCTAGCTTCATGCAAGCATTATATTAAAATATCGCTTTGAACAAACTGTGAACTCAACATGATAGAATTAAAGGAAACCTCACCCCAAAAAATAAGTGTAGGTATTCTGAAAAATGAAATGTATTCCTGCCCTTTGATATACAATATTCCTTACGAAAATGTACAGATAAATGAAGATATTCTTGGCATGATGTGATGCCTTTTAGCATGACATGGGCGCAGCCATTTTCTTGAAAATGTGACGTACCAGTTGAAGTTGTACATGGATCATGACCAAGCTTTAACTGGAAAGACTTTTTAAATCAATGACAAAACCTTTACTTTTCAATGAGGAAAAATTATAACTGAGAAGATACAAATTATATTTGGTATAGAAATAACAGGGGAACAATTGCAACTAAATTCATTTATGAAATAGTAAACTATAGCAGTTGACAAATCTATTTCATTTATGAGAAACCTTCACCCCAGAAGAGCACATTAAGCAAACGTCTAGTAGACAAATAAAAGAGAAGAAGGAAGAGGAAGCGAAGTTTTCAAAAGGTTTATGTTTGACAACAGCATGCATCAATGAACATCGGAAAAATACCATATATGGTACAATGAAAGCAACCATTGCCCTTAAAAGGTTTTTAAAAAGTTCGTTCAGACTGTATTCATTAGAGCTGGAAGTTGACAGGCAACAGGAGTTTGTTTCATTTGTATAATTTGTTCTTAATTGTCATTTCCAAACATAAGATAAAGCAATACAAAATGTTGACATGTGCAAGGCATGGTTGATAATCAATTGAAACAAACTTACAACAAAGAAATATACAACATGACTTGGATCATAAAAGACTAAAAATATGTGAAATTTTCCATAATGAACGAGTGATTGCATTGTTCGATTAGTTTTCAATTTACCAAACGCATGAACAAAACAAGGCAAGAAAAAAAATGTTTGGAAATGCAAAGGCCTACATGGAATCTTGTTTTTCGTTAATAGACGAATAAAACTTTAAAAAGCGTCACTTTTCACTTTCTGCTCAATCTTTAAACTGCTTGTGATCTTCAAACTGCTTGTAATCTGTTGGCTGCTTGTGTAGACAGGCATGTAGAAAAAATACTCCAAAGTGACACTCCACGATCTGGCTCAGTAGAGCGTCAGCAATCCAGGGCAACCCAACTTGGCCACGCGTGCCCAATTTGAATGTTGGCTATCATCATGAACACATCTTGCGAACAATAAGTGGCTCCACATTTTGCTGTATAACTATGGTAACTGCACCTCCACCTAATTCTATTGTCAGTTAGTGCAACGCAGAGATTCATGGGTATTTTCAACTATGACTAATCATGACAGTCACTTTAGTTCTTTTTTCTTATTGCTTGTGTTCATTTGAAATGGAAATTTGGTCCAATAACAATTCGTCTAGTATCTAGCATTTCTAATTCTAATTTTAATCTGTAAACGGCTTCTGTCTAGCTGATACGATATCATTTTGTCTATTTCCATTTTATTTTGATTTTGTCTAGTTTTGTTTAGTTTTGCTGTTTTTGTTGTTATTGTTGGCCTGTTTTAATCCATGTGGTCCACTTACCAGTTTCAAGTTGTAGGAATTCTAAGTAGTATTTTCTTAATGCTAAATATATTACTCATTGCGGATGTAGTATCGAAAATAATATCGCTAGTGATATTCGTTTGTCTCGCAATGTGGTCAAAAAGGAATCTAAAAGATCTCGACGTTTCGTGCGCCGCTGCAACACTTCGTCAGGTGATAAAACTAATGTAAGCAAGGGTGCTTTATACTCTACGGGAGGACCGGTGCGACGGTCTAAAATTCGATCGATAATCGGAAACAATAATGCACAAGGCCTATTGGCCTATCGGCTGAATATGCAAATAGCCTAATGGTCGACGCACACGGTGCTCAACCAATCAGTAGGCCGCTGGTTCGGCTAATTATGCAAATAGCCTAATGGTCGACGCACACGGTGCTCGACCAATCAGCAGGCCGCTGGTTCGGCTCGCCTGCTGGGCGGAAGCAATAGCGAGCTCAACCAATCAACGGGCTGGCACGGCCCTCTGCTGAAAGGAATCGACCGGAGCTGGCCGGCCGGCTGGACGGGGAGTGTCATGGCGGCGTATCGTACACATCCAAATTCGGGGATATCGATCCCGTTGTCTCTGTTGAAATTATTGGGATTGAGACGGATATTGATAGCTTCTTTAACCCTCCGTGTGTACCAATGCCGTTCCTGGGAAAGGCACTGAACCCCGTCCCAGTCTTGCCGTACATTGATGGTGTCTCCCAACAACTCAAGCGCCGCCTAGAGAGCCATGGCATTCGAACGGTTTTCAGATCAGATACCACCCTACGTCAACAACTTACACGCCCCAAGGATCCAATTCCTCCACATAGACGAGACGGCATTGTGTACAACATCCCTTGCAAAGGATGTGATAGATCCTATATCGGTGAAACTGCCCGTCCGATAAAAGAAAGAATCACTGAGCACAAGAGGGACGTCAGGCTCCGCCGAACTGACAACTCAGCCGTAGCCGAACATGCTTGGGATAACCAGCATCAACCAGACTGGGACGGGGTTCAGTGCCTTTCCCAGGAACGGCATTGGTACACACGGAGGGTTAAAGAAGCTATCAATATCCGTCTCAATCCCAATAATTTCAACAGAGACAACGGGATCGATATCCCCGAATTTTGGATGCGTACGATACGCCGCCATGACACTCCCCGTCCAGCCGGCCGGCCAGCTCCGGTCGATTCCTTTCAGCAGAGGGCCGAGCCAGCGGCCCGTTGATTGGTTGAGCTCGCTATTGCTTCCGCCCAGCAGGCGAGCCGAACCAGCGGCCTGCTGATTGGTCGAGCACCGTGTGCGTCGACCATTAGGCTATTTGCATAATTAGCCGAACCAGCGGCCTACTGATTGGTTGAGCACCGTGTGCGTCGACCATTAGGCTATTTGCATATTCAGCCGATAGGCCAATAGGCCTTGTGCATTATTGTTTCCGATTATCGATCGAATTTTAGACCGTCGCACCGGTCCTCCCGTAGAGTATAAAGCACCCTTGCTTACATTAGTTTTTATCACCTGACGAAGTGTTGCAGCGGCGCACGAAACGTCGAGATCTTTTAGATTCCTTTTTGACCACATTGCGAGACAAACGAATATCACTAGCGATATTATTTTCGATAGTATTTTCTTTCTCTAATAACGTGGAGTTGTCGTGGTATAGTGGTTCATTTACTTGACTCTCAATCCGATCCCAGCCCAGCACTAACGTCCTCTTGCAAGACATTACCCACTTTTGCCATTCTCTAAATGCACCCAGGTGTAAGCGGGAAACATATTTTGACCACCAGCTATGACCGGGGTAATAATGTTAGAGCGCCAGGCCCTACACGTCGTGAAGGACATGTGCGCTATTTAAGAAACCACCATTATCATTATTTTGTAGGCCCTATACCCTTCGAGTTACTGTGAATTTGGTTTTGTACTCTGGAACCGCGACAAATATCTCTTGCGAGTAAACGAGATATTTCTATGAATGACATTTTAAAAACTATTATAAAATGAACTGCCGAGGGGCCTCGAACTCACAAGTATAGCTTTCACCGTAGGTCCTCCTTATTTCACTCTTGCATTCGAACAATTGATATTAGGTACTCATTTTCTGTTTTTTTTTTGTCTCAGTTAATAGAATACGCGTTTATTTGTAGGCCTACAATTCACTTTGAGAAATAATTGCAAATGTTAAATATAATTATGTGAAATATGAAACTATAAACTGAAACTGAAAATGAAACCATACGACCGTATAATTATTACAATAACTTTCAAAAATGCCTAATTTTCTTTTCCAAGGGCAGGGGAGCGTCTTCCAGAGTGGTGAGGGGGGCGGCAAGGGAGGGGGCCAAAGGGGCCCACTTCGTGCGAAAATTTGAAAATCGTGCCGGCCGATTTTTCGCTCAGGGAGGGGGAATAGTGAGCACAATTTTTTTTTTGTTTTTGTTTTTGTTTGCACCCGAAAATTTGAAAATCGTGCCGGTCGATTTTCGCTCAGTGGGGGGTGGGCGGGGGTAGTGACCACTATTTTTTTTTGCTCAACGGGGGGAAAGTGCAATTTTTGTTTAACCTCACCTAACCCCCTTGGGCGCCAGGGGAAAGGGCCCATCTTCTTTTTTTATACGAAAAAGGGTGTTTTTACTTGTTTTTTGGCCTCCCGGGCCCCCCTGGATCCGCCACTGGGGGCACCAACAAAATTATATTATCAGGGATGATTTCAAGATTTGTTTCTATCTTTACATGGTACAAAATGCTGCTTAAGAATCATACTTTGCATTTGGGTGTGATGGCCGGTGTGGGGTAATATGATGAGCAGAAGTAGTGTGATTATTTACAAGTTTTATAGAATACATCATCATCATCATCTACATCATCTATTTTCCACTAATATATATATATATATATACATATATATATATATATATATGAGTTACTTACTAAATCTGGATTGTCTTGATGTTCGACGGTCAAAACAAGTATAGCTCTTACAATGTTCTGTGTAATTTAATACACGAAGACGTTTCGTGTATCAAGGAGCTGAGATCTGGAATATTTTGGAAAAGCAAATACACATATTGTGTCTCATTAGTTTAATTTAAAACAATTCTCAAGAAATGTATTTCCCGTTATAGCTAATAATCGTTTTTGTTCGGGCCCGCCCCACCACCTGCACCACCACTTGACGATTCACGCCACTGGTGTTTAAAGTCATTTGTGTATTTCTTATACTCTTATGTGTATTCCTCTTTGATTTTTTGCTTTTTGATTTTTATATCATGTTCATTGATTTCTTAGTTAATTTGTATATTTCATTTTCTGTGATTGCATCTTTTCATTTTGCTTTTAATGTGAAATGAACTCTATGAAAAACAGCATGCGTGATGATGACCCGTGTTCGATCCCACTAGTGGTAAATAAATAAATGAATAAATAAATGATTAAAAATAGTCTGCATACTTTTTAGATTTGTAGGCCTATAAGGTGGCAATGCGAAAAATTACATCTTACAAAGAGGTAAAAAAAAACCCTGGTGAGGTTCAGTTAAGCACAATCAAATCACGAAAGACTCAAAAGACCTGTGATACGTAACATAATTATATGAACTATAAATGCGAGCGAGTGTATAGTGAGCGAGCTTTGGGGATATTAAAGAAGAAAATTATCTCCATTTGTCATTTTAAATTAGGGGCACATGTTATGGGGAAAGGAAATAGTAGCACCTATCAGAAGGGAAAAGGACACTAAAATTTATTTTAAAAAAGAAAAAAAGTTAAAAAAAAAAAAATGGGCAATATTATCAAAGGTGAAAATGGGGCACTTCTCGCATTTGACAAGGAGCACTTACCAGAGATGAATAAAGGGCAATTATGTCGGAGAATGTAAAAGGGGCATTTGTCGAAGGAAAAGATGCACTTATCAGAAGGAAAAAAAAGGCCGGTATAAAAATAAAGGAAAAGGGCATGCAGCGGGCACGTGTCAATAAAAGGGACCCTTATCAGTGGTGAAAAGGGACATCAGAGGTGGTAAGGGCCACTCATAATTAAGACTGTGGAAGTTATGAAAAAAGGGCACTTAATTATCTCAGGTAGAAGGGGCCACTTTTCCTTGAAATAAGTGGGAACGTCATGCTGCGCTCTGTACATGTATTACGCCAACGCGTCGATCTAGTCTGCTGCGACGACGAGACTACTCGATAGACGAGCGATATATACCCGGTACCTGGCGCATGTGTTTATGTAATCGGTTGAATCTGAAGAACGGAAGCTGAACTTGCAACCTGAATGGGAATGGAATCAGACAGGACCTGTACCTAACTTAAGTTTTAGAAAATCGTTTCGAACATAACACTTAACAGGCTCTGACTTTATCAACAATGTATCGAGCTCCACGATGTCCCAATTGCCGCCGAGATTATGCGGGGCCCCATGTGCAAGGTAAACTTAGATCGAGTGTGAATGATGCCGTGCCCATGCGTAGACTTTCACGTATGCTTACCTAAATATCGAAGCTTAAATTACATTTCGACAACTAATTTTAACTGGTGTTAATTAAAGTGCCAACAATATTAAGTGATAATTTAGGAAGATAAGAAGAATTGAAAGGAGAAAACAGAAGTTGTTGGAACCCGGAAATTCAACTTCGATCTCAATTTTTAGTAGGTCTAGGGTAGACAGAAATAACCGTCTGGTATGGGTAGACCTAGACCGAAAATTCTGTCTCTTTCGTTCGTTAGCCTCTGATTTGGGTAGGGTCGGCTCCTCTCTTTAGAGACAGAAGCCGACCATAGGCGCTCCTGTGCAAACGTTTTGGCCATTTATGGCCAAAGAACTTTGCCCAAAATACTCAATTTTAGCGGATTCATATCCGATGCATTTATGTTTGAAAATTAGGCCTAGGCTAATATACATCGGTTCCACTTACCAGATTGACTGTATGATGCGTTTAAGGGTCTTTTTTCCGGATTTTCATCGCCGAAATTGAGCTCCGTGTTGAAGTTCTTGCAGCCGTATTTTAAACTGTTACTGTCAATGGATGACGTCATCTTCCGGCGCTAGTGCAGTTCCGTATCCATTTTTTTAGCAGTTTCATATCCAATCTTAGCAAAGGAATTTTAGCCTAATTTTTTACTAATATTAATCATAATCATATATTGCATTTTCCACTTGAATTTGGATCACATCCGACATCGGGAATCCTCCGTTTAGGGCTTCGATGTCCACGTCGTCGCTCAATACCGTCTCTACGATTTCGCTCTGCACCTCAAACTGAAGCTATCAGTAAAAATTTATGGTATCGTGCATGCGCGCAACAAAAAGCTAAAAATCTTTGTTCACACGCAGTGATATAACTTATAATTTATATGCCAAATATTATCATTATTGTCTTGTTTTTGTTGTTGTTGATAATGGTGGTGGTGTTCAGGGCGATCCCGGGTCGGAGGGGAGGGGAGGGGTCGATAAAACTCAAATTTGTCATATAAATTATAAGTTATATCACTGCGTGTGAGCGAAGATTTTTAGCTTTTTGTTGCGCATGCACGATACCATAAATTTTGACTGATAGCTTCAGTTTGAGGTGCAGAGCGAAAGCGTAGAGACGGTATTGGCGACGACGTGGACATCGAAGCCCTAAACGGAGGATTCCCGATGTCGGATGTGATCCAAATTCAGGTGGAAAATGTAATATATGATTATGATTAATATTAGTAAAAAAATTAGGCTAAAATTCCTTTGCTTAGATTGGATATGAAACTGCTAAAAAAATGGATACGGAACTGCACTAGCGCCCATCTTCCTTCATGCGCAGTAACAGTTTAAAATACGGCTGCAAGAATTTCAACACGGAGCTCAATTTCGGCGATGAAAATCCGGAAAAAATACCCTTAAACGCATCATACAGTCAATCTGGTAAGTGGAACCGATGTATATTAGCCTAGGCCTAATTTTCAAACATAAATTCATCGGATATGAATCCGCTAAAATTGAGTATTTTGGGCAAAGTTCTTTGGCCATAAATGGCCAAAACGTTTGCACAGGAGCGCCTATGGTCGGCTTCTGTCTCTAAAGAGAGGAGCCGACCCTACCCAAATCAGAGGCTAACGAACGAAAGAGACAGAAATTTTCGGTCTAGGGTAGACCGAAAGCTTCAGTCTCTGATATCGACGGTTGTTACGCTGAGATTGCATCTGGCTCCTCTGACCGCCTCTATACATAGACTGAAGTATGTCAATGGGGTAGTGTGGGGAACGAATGGTTCAGTTCGGCCGGACCGCGATGAATGAGATATGCAACAAGTTTTTCACTCTTTACGTCTTCATATGATATATCCACTTTCTTTGGCTGCAATTTTACACTGAATGTTATTTAAAATTAAAAATAACACAGAAATATCTACTTTGACTTACGATAGCTTGCTCATTTAGATCCTATATTAATGATTAATCCGAGAAAGTCTTGTAGTCAACAAGATTTGTTGTCAGCCATCTTGGTTTAAGTTGATGAATATTCATTTTTCTTTTCGAGCGTCCAATAGCTACGTATGAGTCAGCCCGGCTTGAGCGGTGATGTTTGAATATTCATAAGCCCAATATCAAACACGTGCTCTGATTGGCCATTGGGCTTGTTTTGGTCGGTTGACCGGAAATATATCGGGCGGGTCATGTCATAAATTACCAGTTCGAATGCATGAACGTCCGTTTCCTTGGTTCTGAGATAAAAATTGGATAACTCATATAGTCTACGTAAGTCTGTAAATTTCGCATTTAGAAATAAGTCGTAAAAAAATTGATAACTGCACATAGGAAAAAAATAGACATAGTATTTTTGTATCTGATTTATAAATCAGAAAATTAGATCTAAATAAAGAAAATCGTGGGAGAAAGTTTTTGACCTAAAAGCAGGCCAAAATCGGCTCAATCTCTCCCCCCGGTGCGAGCCGTATGGGGTACCGTCTGTGTATGGGGAATGTCAACAAATGTCAGTTTTATTAAAGAATGACCCATACCAGACGGTTATTTCTGTCTAGGTATGGGTCATTCTTTAATAAAACTGACATTTGTTGACATTCCCCATACACAGATGGTACCCCGTACGCCTCGCACCACGGGGAGAGATTGAGCCAATGGTGCAGCTCTTTGCTGCACCAAGTTTCTCCCCCGATTGTCTTTATTTAGATCTAATTTTCTGATTTATAATAAACTATTATAAACTATATATATTATACTCCTATGTATAGTTAACAAAGAATTATTACCTATTCCCAAAGGCGGAATTTACGGACTTACTTATATGAGTTATCCATTTTTTTCTCTCAGAACCAAGGGAACGATACGTTCATGCATTCGAACTGGTAATCTATGACATGATCCGCCTGATATATTTCCGGGTCAACCGACCAAAACAAGCCCAATGGCCAATCAGAGCACGTGTTTGATATTGGGCTTATTAATATTCAAACATCACCGGCTCAAGCCGGGCTGACTCATACCTAGCTATTGGTAGGGTGTCTGAACGATTTTTCAATTTTCACTTTTGGATCGTTTTTCACCATTATGGTTGGATAATCGAAAAAATTATTCACTCAGAATAATACATTTCAAATTTCAAGACTCACCGATGTTTCTATCAAAAGTTACAGCCCCTTCAATTCCTTACAATATTCATTCATTTTTTGTAAGAATCGACGAAAAAGACGTACACGCAGAGTTATGTTGTTTTGCTAAATTTAGCAAGACAGCTGAATTGCGCAATATGCAAGCGTACACATACGCGTGCAAGCGTACGTGTTGCTTAAATGATGCGCGATCGGCAATCCATTGTCTTCAATGGGCACCCACTTCCGGGTTTGTAAACATGCGGTCCGATGTTTATTCATGTGCAGATTTTACGCGCTATCACCATGGGTTCGGCCGGCGCGGAGCTCACGCCTCCCTGCTTAGCTGATCCGAAAAATGTGGGGAAGGGTATTTTCAAACTGTAATCGCTTGTGATCCCTTGGGGCTAGCGAAAAAATATGCGTAGGGATATTTTCCTTACGACTGGGACTACTTATCGCCAGGGGCGTCATATCTTATAAGTGGCAAATTTCGGAGTTAGCCGGAAACAATGTTTAAATAGCTGTTTTGACCAAGATATTTTTAGAATTTCGAGATGACGCCCTCTGGAAATATTGGAATTAATCTGCTCTTTCATATGACACCTCATTTATTGAGTATCACCTTCAGGATCACAAAGAATAAAGGTTTGAATCTCGACTTAATAATAAAAACTTTGACAAATTTTGCATGATCGCGTAATGCACATAGACTACATAGGGATGCGTGCAATCTCTATGGGAGGATTTTAGCACACAACATCGGGTGGGCGATTAGACACCCTATTCTTAGTACGTGACTCGTACTCGTTAGCCTTTTAAAAAGTTTTTAGTAATGATTAATGCAAGCCTAGGGACTCGGGGAGTAGGGTAGGGGGTAGGGTTTTTACCACCCTGGCAAAAGCTGTCTTAAATTTAAAATTGGGGAGTACGGGTGAGAAGTAGGGGCGCTGGTCCGAGAATAAGGATCGTCCGCACAAACGCGAGACGAGGATCGTCTTCGGAACGCGGACCCCCAAAAAAAAAAAAAAATGATTTGAAGTGCTCGCTAGTCTTGCCATTAATTATATTATGAATATTTGGATGGCTCATTTTCGTTCTTGATTTTTGTCATGTCGATGATTCTCTTTTTCAGGTGGGACCCATCAGCCGTTGATCCTCAAGTGTGGGCATACATTTTGTCAGGCATGTCTGGCCAAGATCTACAAGTATCTCAAGCATGAACTGGTCTGCCCACAATGTAAGGTGAGCATCACCATAGTCCTTACTTCATTCTGGAAAAAAGGGGGTAGGGGGTGAGGAGGTCATCAAGTGGAAGCTCAGTTGGTCAAGCACCTGCCCGTCTAACCAAAGATGGTGGGTTTGAATTCAGTCCAGGCAGATGACTTACAATGTAAGCCTGTGCTGTGTTAAGATGTGCCCCTCCTGTAGAGACAGGCGGGGTTAGAGTGGAACACACTGTCCCTCAGATAGGATGTTAAATGGAGGTCCTGTGTTCAGGAGAGTGACCACCTAGATCTACAAGAATATGTTAAGATTTATGAACCAACTTCACTACTCCTGAAAAAAGTAGGGAAACCTTGCTGTGTGGTCCGCCTGCACATCCCAAAGTACCAAACCAATTCCAACTAGTTGTGAGAGTGATTGAGTTCACTTTTCAAGGCACAGATAATGCTGAATATTTACATGGCGTCACATGTGCCTGGGAAAATGCAAACTAAATCACTGTAACCCTCAGGTCTCTCCTCCCGACATAACTGACGAGGATGTGTAGGTGGGCCATTACACCGGGATATCCCAATACTCTTTATCAAATGTAAATAGTGCAGTGGGTTCTTAATGTGCAAAGGTGATGACTCTCCACAACACAGGCCTCTGTATAATGTCCTATCCGAGGGATGGAGTGTGTTCCACTGTGACGTAGCCTGCATTTAAGAAACGGGGGAGGGGCATGTTAACACACAATGCAGGCTTCAGTCATCCACCTGGGTTGGATTCAAAACCACGAACTTTGGTCTGACAGGCAGATGCTTTAGCAACTGAGCCAACTTGCCTCCTTTAACAATAATGGTAATGATAATAATAGTCATAGTATTTCTTCAATTTTTTTTCCCCACCCCTTTTTTTAATCCATGGAAAACTAACAGTATCTTAGGAGGATTAAAGGATATTTGCATTTTGAAATACAGTGTACCTTCTGCCAATGATGTTTGACTACGTAAATCAGCTTTTGCTGTAAGGGCATTCCAACTTCCACCCCATGAGAGGGAAAATAAATAAATAAATAATTGTGGCTTCCAGCTCCGCCTCTTATAAAGAGTTGTGATTGATCAAAATCAATCGCAAGTCCTCTAATCAATTGCAAGTTTGCAGTCTCCTATGTCTCACATGTACATGTATATAGATAGTTGCGATTGATATCAATCGCAAATAAGTTGCGATTAACATTAACTCTTTATAAGAAGGGGCCCAGGTCTATCTTCATATGTGAGTGGTAATTGAAAATAAGTGTGAGATCTGTCCAAGATTTCAATTTTTGTGATTATGTTATCTTGGGTCAAGTGTGACTTATGTTATATGTAACTCCATCATTTACTTTATGTCTGCATTATCTGTATTCTGTACAGGTTTCAACTCCTTTACCAGCAGGTGAGGTGAGCTTCAAAGAACTCTCTCCTGATTTCTATACATTGGGCCTAGCAGCTTGGACTTACAGCAACAAAACTCCAGATTTCTTGTGAGTATGCTGTCCATTCCTTGACAAAATTATGATGTTAATCTTTGGAAGAAGATATGATTAAATAATTGATTGGCAGCTTGCTATTTTTTCTTAAAAGTTTTTAAAATAATAATAATAATATTATATTGCTTAGTAAACGCACAATACCAACATGGTCTCTAGATAATAATAATAATAATAGGCATTTATATAGCGCTGTCTATCTAGAAATTCTATTCCGAGGCGCGCTATTTAATTATTACCCCGGCTTTAGTCTAGCTGCCATTACAGCGCTCTAGCATTTAAACTGAGATCCAACTTAGGACATCACTCTATTAATGTCACAAAAATGTAGATTACATATTCAAGAACAATTGTGTTTTCAGTTGGGATTTAAATTGATTTAACTGAGTGATTTTTCTTAAATTTTGTGGAAGTTTATTCCAAAGTTCTGGCACTATCTGTGTAGGCAAGCCACTGTAAAAATTCACAACCAGCCAATTTTAGAGTTTTAATTTTGTCTCTGAATGTGATAACACACAAATTTAAACAGTGTTACAGTGAAGCAGCTTTTTATCTTCTAAAAAAAAATATGAAATGATATTTTTAAATATCATTATTGGAAAGTTTATTGGTAGTAGTTAAAATTATTGGTAAGTTTAATTTTGTAACTTTTTTTTTGTCAGTTAAATTTCCATGAAGTTGTCTACTGAAACTGAAGATGGGTAACTAAGCCAATAAGATGTTTCTCAGGTGTATCACAATGTATGCCTAAACATGTATATTCATTTTGTCTATTTTCTATTTCTTGTCTTGCCTCCACCAATCTCTCTCTTTCTCTCTCTCTCTCTCCCCTTTTACCAAATTGTTTCTAGTGCACACAAAGTCGAATTCCAGACAAGGCAAGACAGAGATGAATTTAAGGGAAAGGCACTCAAAGGTAAATATATATCTTTATTTATATAGTTCTATTGTAATTTAGTTAATAATATTTGGCATTGTTTGCATTATATTTGAGAGAAGTGAAGAATAAAGCTGCACTATCTCTCTCTATTTCTTGGGAAAGAAAAATAAGAAGGAGGAGAAGGGGAAGAAGGAGTAGAAGGAAGGAAGCAATGAGGAGGAGGAGGAGGAGGAAAAAAGAACACTGAGGGCATAGGCAATTACTAACAAAAATGCTTTCATCACCCTACCGGGTCCCCATTTCTCTCTTGGGTGTTGATTGTCAAATGTAGATTAATGCCTTGCACAAAGACATTAGTGCTGTATCAGGGAAAGTGAAGTGCTTTAAACCACTCGACTATGACACTTCCAGTAGTAGTAAAGGAGGAGGAGGAGGAGGAGGAGGAGGAGGAGGAGGAGGAGGAGGAGGAGGAGGAGGAGGAGGAGGAGGAGGAGGAGGAGGAGGAGGAGGAGGAGGAGGAGGAGGAGGAGGAGGAGGAGGAGGAGGAGGAGGAGGAGGAGGAGGAGGAGGAGGAGGAGGAGGAGAAGAAGAAGAAGAGGAAGAGGAAGAGGAAGAGGAGGAGGAGGAGGAGGAAGAAGGAGGAGAAGAAGGAAGAGGATGAAAGAATGTTAATGTCAAAAGAATTATGCAGAGGCTATGTAGATGTGGGCACTTGTAGTCTCATGAAAGTGTTTTTATATCAGCAGAAAAAGACTGCATGGGGTGAATGAAAATGCAAATTGATACTACTTTACTTTTTCTCTCCTTGCTGTCTTCTCCTCGTGGTCTATTGCTGTTTTAGTCTGTTGGATAAGTCAGGGTTTAAATCCCTGTCATGGCATTAATATCCTTTGGCAAGACATTACCATAGAATTGCCATCCTTGACCCAGGTGAGATCATTGGGTACCTGTTTGAGGGAAAATTCCTGTAATGCTTGATTAACCTGGTATCATGAATGTTTCACAAAAGGCTAGGGGTAATAATTGTATAATATATGTTCTTGGGGAAATTGTTACTTTGTAAATCCCATTATTATTACTTCTGAATTTTTGAATTGTGTGTCCTGTTTAGTCCATCTCTCTTCTCTTCACCCACTTTGCATCCTTTCCTGTCTTTTCAAGGAGGTCAAGCTCTTTGTGATGAATGCAGCCAGGAGACGGCCTCCTGTAGATGCGAGCAGTGCGATGAGGAGCTCTGTGATAAATGCTGGAGCAAGCTGCACAAAAACAACACCAAGAGCAAGAACCCACACCACAGGATCCAAATACAGATGTAAGTTGTAGCTGTAGTTTGTGATGCTTTCCAGGTTGAGAAAAATAAGTTTTTTTTTTTCAGGCACCCATTTCTAGCACAAAGTGCCATTATGCTTACATGCCAACAGAGGAAAAATACACAGCAGCGATGAGTGATTTAGCCATAGAAAGCTTCAAAATAGCTCTGGTAAAAAAATTTAAAAAAACATTACAAAAGGAGGTCAGTATGAGAAAATCTTTCCCTTCAAATATCAAATCTTCAAAGACTTTCCATGAACAACAACAACAAAAAAGAAAACATTTTAATTGATTTATGATGAATTATACTACTCTGATTTAGGCAGTTTTTTTTTAGTGGTTGATATAAATGTACAGTATATGGCAGTAATACACACGGTTTCACCACAGCCTTGTATAGTCATCAAAGTCCTCATTTGCTTCAATGCTTGAGCATCAAACTGATATTATAAATTTTGCAATATTTACAGGAATTCATCTCTCTCTCTCTTCTTTGGCAGAGGAGTGTATGGGTGTGAAGAGCATGACAACATGCCAAGAGAGTTCTACTGTAAAGACGATGACAAGCCTATCTGTGCGTACTGCGGGCTGACAGGAGATCATAAGGGTCATCAGATTATACCCATTGCAGATCAGGTACGTGAACAGTGGCATGGAAGGAATCATTATTCCGTTGAAGAGGAGATTGATTTTTCAGTACTGATAAAACAGAAATAGTATTACCGTATTTGCCGGCGATAAGGCCGCACCGCCGCATAGGCCGCACCCCCGATTTTGACATTTCAAAGCAAAAAAAAAAAAAAAAATGGAAGGAAAAAAACCAAACAGACCAAACAAAATTATCGTAAATTTCTTGTAGAAAACTAATTTTTTTACAAACTGATACCAAATTCATCAATATTTTTATAAAATTTCAGTAAAAAAACAAGTTTACTTCAAACTTGATCGTTATTTAGCAAATCTTCATTGATTTTGAAGTTAGTACTGTATCGCAGGCAGTTTTGGTATCCTATTTATACCCCTACCTACGAAATTGCGTGAAATGGATACTAAGAAAATAGTGAGAAAACAGACTTCGTCCGTAACGGTTCCTTCTTTTAGTTTTAGCAATCTAGATCTACCGGTAGAATTTGTTAAAAATAGGTAAGGAAGTTTATTCACAAGATCGACAAAACTTCATGTCAACAATGCAACATGAAATAGTCGGTAAGATGTGTGGAGTTAATCTAGAAATGTCCTGTACCATTACTGGTATAGATCTAGTCATTGTACCGTTGGGAGTCCCATATGTACAAAATTATGTGGGTGTTTTGACAGCTGATTTTTTACTGTTGTTGCGGATTGGCCGCACCCAGACTTTTCGATATTTTCGGAAGAGAAAATACTGCGGCCTTTACGCCGGCAAATACGGTACTCATTCTTTGTTTGTCAGTTTGACTTTGGCAGAGGAATGTATGGGTGTGGAGAGCATGACAACATGCCAAGAGAGTTTTACTGTAAAGATGATGACAAGCCTATCTGTGCGTACTGCGGGCTGAAAGGAGATCATAAAGGTCATCACATTATATCCCTTGCACAACAGGTAGGTGAAAAGTGGCATGGAAGGATACATTATTCCGTTGAAGAGGAGATTGATTTTTCAGTACTGATAAAACACAATTAGTAAGCTTTGCTCATTCTTTGTTTGTCAGTTTGGAAGAATACCAAAGAAGAAATATCTCCTTCAAATTCCCTCCCTGTTCAAAATATGAAGAGAAATAGCTGAAAAATTTGGACCAATGGTTATAGCATTTTAGTTTGATACAAGATATTCTTTTCCTTTTCTTTCACAGAATGTTGAAGTGCAAGACTTGCTGAAGCCTGCATTTGATACAGCCAAGGATGTCCTCAAGAAATTGTATTACTCCAACGTGGTAAGAAATTGATCCTTGACATTTGTGCTCCTGATGGTAAAGTCTGTTATACCATGCACAGAGCTGCCAACCATTCCGTTTTTGCCGGAATTACTCAGTTTTTTCCTCTAAATTACGGTAGTACGTTTTTTCTTCATAAAATACGTTTTTTAAATTTATTTATTTATTTTTTTTTATTTTTATTTTATTTTTTTTAACATACCACACATCAAACAACTGCCCTAAAATGTTGATTTGATCACAAATTCAATAGAAAACTAAATTTAAAGCATACTTGAAAACATAGTTGAAGAGAAAAATATTCTCAAAAAGAATGAAATGCCGATAATACCAAAATACCAAAAAAAATATACCTCCTTGTATGGAAAAAACAGCATGAGGAATGGACATTTCTGCATTGAAAGTGTGTCGCGCTTTGTTGTAAGTTTCGTTTTAATGAATTACTTTTTTTTGCTTGAAATTCCTTTATTTTGCCATCATGGTTCCTTTTTTTGGTCGCACAAGGTTGGCAGCTCTGCATGCGCCTTTCATGAGCTCTGTATCTTCCCCCATCAAAGGGACCTTGTAGTAGATTAGCATTGTGCTAAACAAGCTATCCAATAAAGTCTACTACTTCTACTACTACTACTACTTCTACTACTACTTCTACTACTTCTACTACTACTTCTACTACTACATGTACTACTACTTCTACTACTACTACTTCTACTAATACTACCAGGGGCGGCGATTTCTTTTCATGACCGGGGGGACGAAATGCGAGGGACGAGCGAAAACTTTTTTTTGGGGCAAAAAAAATCTGCATCACCACCACTTGTTATGTAACTGCATGTAACCACATGTTACATGCAGGCCTTGCGAAACGTTTTTTTTTAAGTGGAGGGGGCTAAAGTAAGTATTTACGATCAGGTAGAGCAAAGCGAGCGAGGCAAGTGGAGCATAAATTGGCGTGGGGTCCGGGGGCAAAGCCCCTAGAATCTCAGGGGTTTTGGGCATTAAATTACGATCAGATAAGCATCCGAGGGCCGCCTTAGGGCCCTTGGTGGGGTCTAGGGGGAAGAGACCCAGGAAGGTCAGGGGTTTTAGGCATTTAATTACGGTCAGATGAGCATATTTTGATACCTTATTTGTGACACTGGCATAATTGGAGTCGGGTCCAGGGGGCAGAGCCCCCAGAATCTCAGGGGTTTTAGGCATTAAATTACGATCAGATAAGCATCCGAGGGCCGCCTTAGGGCCCTTGGTGGGGTCCAGGGGGCAGAGCCCCCGGAAGCTCAGGGAAAAATCATGCCATTTCAGCAACATTTGTAAATCACTGGTATCGAATTAGAAATTCACCATGTCTGAATTTTATTAGGGGGCAACTGCCCCCAAGCCCCCCTATCAGTACGCCAGTGCGAGGGAGCATAGTGAACGAGAGGGGTGAAGGTGACGGAAGTGACTACCCCCTCACAGGTTTTTGAAGTTTTGTTGTACAGGTGTATTAAATAATTACATTTCTTAGCAAAACTATAGTATAACAGAAAACAAGCAATATACTTTTTAACATTTCACATTTCTACAATATTTACACGTAAATTTTGAAGGATATTATTTAAGGATATTATATGAGCAAGAAGATTTTTTGCATTTTTATTTGTCTAAACACTGCACTCTTGGGCCCTCCAGAGCCTAAAAGTGTGTTGCGGTCTTTATAGTCAGTATTTGCTGTACATTTTTTGTGTGCACTTTTTCAAATTTTCCGGGGGGGACGATCCCCCCCTAAAAAAATTGAGGGGGGGACATGTCCCCCCCCCGGGATCGCCACCCCTGACTACTACTACTACTACTACTACTACTACCACTACTACCACTACTACCACTACTACCACTACCACCACCACTACCACCACCACCACCACCACCACCACCACCACCACCATCACCACTACCACTACATCTACTAATACTAGCACAACTACCACTACTACAACTACCACCACCACCACTACCGGCACTGTGGATAAGTCTCCACACTATGAATCACAAGGTACAGGTTTCGTATCGCGCCACAGCACTAATGTCCCTAGGCAAGACATTAACCTACATCTGCCACACTCGACCCAGGAGTAGTAAAGAGGGTACCTAGTAGGATTCATTCCTCCTGGATTAAAACTCCCTGACTGTCTCATTGTTTGGAGTATATTGTACTTGTACACTGTATGTGTGACAAAAGTCAAATGTGGCAATCCATTGTTGTTTCATTTGTCAACCAAGGCCAGCAAAGAGTGCAGGTATCTTAGTGAACATTGAGTAGCTTTTGTTCATACACGATAAAATAAATAAAGTTTTTCAATGTAATTTGTCTGATTTGAATGACACTAAACGTAATCAGGTTTGGAAAGGTATTTACAAGTTCCTTGTCCTAATGACATGGTTCTGCCTCTACGCTGTAAAGTAAACATTTTCAAGTATTATGCATTCTGCATTCTAGTTGGGGTTATACACACCAATATACATTTTGCTAAGCTTTCTAAAAAAAAAAAATTAAATTTATGTTGTTGATTCCCATTCCCATATTAAAGGCATCGTTTAACAATGTTAAATCTGAGATGCATGGCCCTACGTGTTATCAGCGTCTGTGATATGGTGTAATATTGAAGCCCTGAAACAATTGCGCTTCAAAATGATCATGAAGTGCCTCAAAAAAGTAAAAATCTTTGAGTGACCAGTTTTACCATACTCATTGTCCCCAATGGACTGTAGTGTTATAAAAACCTTTAGGAAAACGAGAAATAAAATTTTGATTTCCAATCATAAATATCTTGATAATCAAACAGGCGATCGGCTTGTAAAAGTCATGGGATTCCTGACTGACCTAAAGGTTTATAATTGTGATTGCAGCATGAGTTAAATCCAGGATTTTGTTTCTGAATCTGAGGCAATGTTACCAAATCACTTTAAAATAATGAAAAATCTAGTACCGGTATATGAATTAACATAGTATTTATTTTATACCTACATGTACATGTACCCAGTATCTTGTGCTTCAAGTAAAAAGTGCAATTTCGTGTTCCATCCATATTCTCCTTCCTCGCACTGGAGTTGTTTAGAAAAGAATGCAATTACCTTCTTAACAATAGAGATTAAACTGTTGAAAAATGAATTAAACATTTTGAAACAGATACTATGGACATGGTAGAGTTACCAGTAATATGAAATGTGATCCAGAGCAAAAGATCAAGAATATGTTCTACAGAAAATTACAGTGATTTAAAAAAAAAAAAGCAAAAATACCAAAACACCAACATGAAAAATATGAAACGTTAAATGGAAATGTAGGGTTGAGATGCAATAAAAGGTGAATTCTGAAGCAAAACATCAATGTCTGACAGGTGCTAATTTTCATGAGACTTGAATTGTCCATTATTTGATCTGAGCTTACAGATTTTCTTTCCATTTGTCCTGCCAGGGCGTTGCTAAGGCAATGACCAAGGTGAAGAGAGAGTCCAGCCCAGCTGCGAATGCCATTAGAATGAGATTCTTAAACCTACATGCTATGCTGCAAAGAAGGTAATGTAATATTGTGTCTAGGTCTAGGTCTGTCCTCACATTACCACTAAAGGCTTGTTCAGATATGGCACTGTAAACCGCCACAAAAAAGCCGCTGCAGTTTGTTATATGTGTACATTAATTGCAACTGCGCGCAGCAAAGTTGTGCATATTCACTGAGCTCTGTGTTATAAGATTTTGAAACGTGAAGCATATTACATGCATATTGACTACGAACCGACAAATTCAGAATTTCCCCGAGAAATGTTATATTCGCCGAGGCCACAGACTGAGTTTGAAATATAATTGTATGAGAGAAGTTCTGAATTTGGAGATGAATATATGTCATATTGAAGCGTTTATATGTACTAAATGTTATAAACATCTCATTCATGCCTCTTGTTAGTCTTTTAGGTTTTTTTAGTAGACATCCCTCTCGATAAGTTTCATGTGGCCTTTATGTAAGTCCTGTGCACGGCTAACACAATGCAAACGATGTGTACACACAAGGAGGAGTGGTGCTCAGTCTAATTGACTTCTGTACGCGACATACCATGCAAAAAGGTTGTTGCATTGCTCGCTCATGCATAAATAACAAAATGTTGAGAGTCATATGACAGCTTCTCAGCCAATAGGATGCTCTCTGTAAATACCCTACTTTATATTAGATGTTTGCTTTTGTTTGTATTTTGCAGAGAAACCATGTTGCTCCAAGAGGTCAATGCCAACGAATCTGACAGACTTCACCATCTTGGTCAAATGGAACGAAGTCTGAAAAACAACATTAGCAGACTCGAGACAGTCATGTCGGGTAGGATGATGTCTTTTATCCAAGTGCTCGTTCCTTCTTGTTTTTGTGTTCAAGATATTAACCCATCGACTACTGCATACTCTCACTTCCACTAATCTTAGTGAATGTTTGACCTGTTTCCCTGTAGGCTACAGCTTGTGTAGGTTGCGTTCGGGTAAAGGGGAAACATTATTTGTGAGGTTTTTATCTTTAACAACAAAAAATTCTGTCTGGAAGAAAATAATTAGCATCGCAGAGCTGCCAAATAGTATGAATTTCCCGTATTTCGTACGGAAATCAACTTAAAATACGGACGTACGTTTTTTCATGTTAAATATGGAAGAAGAACAAATCAGTTGTGTATAAGTCTATGGGCGCGCGCCGTGTCAATTGTGTATTAGTCTATGGGCATGGCTGGTGCACTGCGCGTTGAAAGACGTGTCGACTTCGATAGCCGTTTGTATGTTTACTGTGCATGTGTACGGTGCTTCGAGCATCGATTGTCTGCGTGTGGGACTGAAGTGGAATCGGTGCTGCAACTTGCCAATATGCGTACACGTGTGTGTGTGTACTAATTGTGCATGCGATGTGACTACGAGTCGAGTGCTAGTGACGTCGTCGCATCGTATCGTGTTCATGCATCTGTAGACAGTGCCAGTGTTGCTTTTTGGTTTGATTTGACATTTAATGTTGTGGAGACACTTAATAGTTAGAACTGAAATGAAGGACATTTGCAGAAAAGACTGAAGGAATTGTCCAGTCAATGACGGTAATGAATGTTCATTTGATAAGCTACATGTATGTGTACTTCTAAGGGTTTTTTGTTGTTGAAAGGGCAAATTAAATGCATTAAGTTTAATGTGTTAAGTCCATTGTGCAGTGCTTAGTGTACAACACAATTGTTTATGTGTGGGACGGAAATGTAATAAGTGATCGAACATTGCCGATATGCATGCATATATTTTTCACGCGAAAAAATACTGATTTTAGGGGATAAGAATACTGAAAATGCAAAATACAACTTGGCAGCTCTGGCATTGTCACATGAAAAGGAGTGGCTCTAATTCCTTCTCCTATCAAGTGTCATATTTTTGTGTAGTCCCATGTACCAATTTTTCTGCAGTGCTTTGGACAGTATGTTATTTCAGCAAGATTGGGTCGATTTGCTATGATTTGATGATTCAAATTGTAACAACACAAAATAAGTTGTTTACAGTACTTCATCAACTTTTCCCAGGGACTTATAGACTCTCTCTTCTTTTAGAGTGCAATTGCATAACCAGTACTCACTAGAGGAGCGTGTTGTGCGATGGTGTCGTCTTATTGTCCTACCGGATTGTATCTAGGCATTATGAATGTGTAGTGCAAATGAAAATATGCTGAATTATTCTGTTCAGAACCAGTAATCGACATCCATATATTGTAGGAAAACATTGATTTTACTTTGCAGATTGACTACGAGTTTTCAACAGGAAAAAAAGAAGTCAGTCTCTCTTAACTGAAACTGAATTCATAACAGTACTCCAATCCTGGACCAAACGCTGTACCTATTAAACCTTAATTCTTTAACCTCAAACATTACCCCAAATCCAAGTGCAATCCTAACCCTAACCCTATTTCTTTGGGGAAATAAAGTCTGGAGCATTTGTTGCTAGAGCACACTGTCTGTTTAGAGCCAGAGAAAACTCTAAGAGAGTTAACGCCCTTCCAGCTCATGGCAGACAATAGGTTGTACCTTAACCTTGACCTAAGCCTTCCACACCATCTGGGAGATGTGTGATGGCTTCTTCTTCGTGACCCCCAGCCAGATCTTCCTTTCTTGTGATGTTCTGGTCGCTTCTGTATAAAGGGATCCTAGACATCTGGTAGCACAATCAGCCTTTACACAATCTAACCATTTCTTGGCTGGTTGTACATGTAGCACCTATTCCATATATGTCACAGTTGTGTCTTTCTTGTATCAAGTAGCTATTTAAGCGTGATGACACTATATTTCCTTGTGTGATTAGATGTAGCAAAGTCGCTGAAAGACACGTCGAATTCATCCCCCAACCTGACAGAGATGATCAGTATACTCAACTCAGCCTCAGAGCTGCCATGTTATGTGATCCAAGATGGCGGCCAGGATGAACCAATCGCATTCCAGTCTGGCGATGAGATCATACAACACGTCATGACACATGGGTCAGTCGATACTTCGGGCAGATTGAGGTAGGTTTATTAGATGCTCTCTCTCTCTTATGCCTTAGTCACACCTTTGCGTATTTGGCTTGCGTATTGCTGCGTTTCTATGGCAAGCCGTTTTAACATTTATTCCTATTTCTTGATATCAAGAAAAATTAATTCTTGTTTTAAAGAAATGATTTTCTGTTGTAAAGCAATGGTAATTCTTGATATCAAGAATTCGATTTCTTGATATCAAGAATGAATTTCTTGATATCAAGAAATAGGAATAAATGTTAAAACGGCTTGCCATAGAAACGCAGCAATACGCAAGCCAAATACGCAAAGGTGTGACTAAGGCATTAGAGGCACCCTTTGTTTACATGATCTACTGTACAAATAGAAAATTTCGCCAATTATTGACGGCTGTCTTTGTGGCAAGAATCTTTCAGGATTGATAAATTTTCAGCATTGTTACTGTTGTGATGCATTGGATTTTAGCATTAAACTTTCACAAGGTTGTAATCTAACTTTTCAGTACATCTATTTTTTGTACAAATTTAACCATGTTGTATGTATTATATATTATTTCATCTTTAAATCTGTTTCATGAATTCCAATTTAAATTTTTAAATTCATTTCCTCTTGTAACCATTAGCTGGGACCTGAAGACTCAGGATGAGCTACCTGAAGATTATGTGCAACCCGACATTGCAGACGCAATTCTTAGCAACTCAACGCTTTTCTCAGTCACCGCTGCTGGCAAAAGTGAATTAAAAGGTAAGTACTTAGCCATTTTGAATGTGTTGACTTAGGATATTCCACCTTTACATACTATTCCAGCACCTTTTTGCAGAGCATTAAAACATTATATCAATATATATCTTGGATGAAATTTCATTTGAATAGACAGCACACTTAACAGAGCAGAACCCGAGTAGAATCCATGACAAAGCCATGTTGCATTTAACATTTGCATTTATGACGGCTGGGAACTATTTTTAAAAGACCAGTATTTAGTGGCATATTCAGTGTTACCAAGAAAAGCCTGGAGAAGTTTTGGCATGCAGCAGTATGAATGAATTTTAAAAGCAATGTTTGAAGCAAAGTCACATGCATGACATATTTAGTTTTTAATAGTATCATGATACAATTTTAATTACAGGGATGATAAAAATCTATTTCTCTCTTCTCTCTTTTGCAGGTGCAAGTGGTAAGGGTAGGGGAGACCATAAGAAGACTCCCAGCCCCAAGAACCATGTCTCGTCTCAGAACGGAACCGCATCTCAGGCTCAACAGCAGTCCGCAGCAGCCAAGAAACGGGGCCAACAACAGCAGCAATCTGTAGCTCCCAGGAAAGCATCGTCACAGGCTGCATCAAAGATTATTGCTTCTTGTTCATCAGGTGAGTAGCAATCTCCAGAGGTGACCCGACAGTTTAGGTAGCTTAGCAAAATGTAATGGCACAAAAAGACGCTTGGTGGGGGGCGGGGCTTTAGGGGCTTGCGGGTTCTTGCTTTCATTTTCTGAATGTGCCCATACCCTTTTTCTTTTAGAGGGGGAACCCCCAAAGCCTCCCTTTAGAACTGCTTTTAGGGAGGGAAAGATTCTGATGCCATCTCTTAGCTCTTTCATTGTTAATGAGTGATTTGCTCTCTATGTAAAATATACTAGATGAAAACAATGATTTCGCTTTTACTCCTTTCCAGTAGCAGCTCAAAACCTGGTCCATGTGGTCCACATTCGATCACCAGCTCGCTTCTACATCCAACGGAAAGCAGACCGCCCTCGCTTAGATAGGATGATGAAGACGCTGTACAAGTTGTGTGAAAGCGAGGATAAGACGAAAAGTATTCCAGACCCACTTGTTGTCGGTAAGTCATTTTATCATTGAATAAATTTGGCTAAGAATCAAATGTTGAGTTCAGAAAGAAGCATCAAATTCCACATCTTTGTTTGCAGATGCCAGTCTATGCAACTATTGAGTTAATGCATAAACATTCTAATACATGTTTTATGCTTAGACCTCACCACCTCTGGGCATGTTTTACTCACACATTTTCTTGGTTTGAAAAGGAGGCAGCTTCAATTAAAAACTCGAGTACATCAATTATTGTCGCACATGGAAGTTTCCTGTTGTTGCAGAGTTCATGATGCAAAATTTGTGCTTTCCGTGTAGATACATGTAGTCAAATTTTCCATAATAATGATGATGATAATAATAAATGTGGGTTCTTGTACAGCGTTCATGTCTGTCAGACATGACACTCCTGCCGCTCCATAATAATTAGCATTTCGAGGAATTAATTCTTGCCAGGTACCCACTTACCTAGCCTGGGTCAAGTGTGGCAAATGTAGATTAATGTCTTGTCGAAGGACATTGGTGCCGCAGTGGGACTTGAACCGTGAACCTTGTGATCCTCAGTCTTTTGACGTATCCACTAGACCACCTCCATACCGCCCCTAGATTCGGTATTCAGACTAATATACACACTAACATTCCCACATACATTTTCATGAGTTCTCCCTTTAACCAAATCAAACCACTGTTTCATTCCTAGGCCTCCGCTGCTGATGTATGTTCTCCGTGGACAAGCAATGGTTTTTACTAGGATTACACCACTTTGTTTTTTCCAGGGCTCCGCTGCTGCTGTAAGTTCTCTATGGACAACCAATGGTACCGTGCAATCCTCAAGACCCTCCCAGATTCCCTTCAGAATGGAGGACAGAGGGCTCTTGACCCTGATGACAAGGGAGATGAGGACAAAGAGCCCAAAGTGGAGGTCAGCTACATTGATTATGGCAATACAGAATGGGTGCCTATATCCAGGTAAGGGTCATTTACATATGACTTTGATTCAGGTGGATTCCCAAGCAAGAAAACCTTTTGACTTTGTGTATAGCTTTCAGTATCCTGGGCTTTTATTTTTATGTTGTAAGCAAGTTAGAGTGGCATGTACTTATATGTGATAAAGTAACAAGAAGTATTGGATTACTGGAGTGTTATATTTATTTTTGCATGAGTATCGAATTAGAATTTGCAAGTTTCCCTAGATGTTTGGAAATAATACTTGTGTGCATTTGTGATACATTACATGCTGTGCACTGTCTCCAGGGGTTGTTGTTGAGTAACCACTTTTCCCACCATCATGGACAAACCTGGAAAGTCATGGAAATTGATTGTGGATGTGGTCTGTGTGTGGCTACGGCAGTCTTCCAAATTGAAATGGCAATGGACGTGATAGTCGTACGCAGCTTGGATAGTGCAACCCATACCAAAATGGTACTTGTCAGGTCATGGAATCAGGAAAAATTGGTCATGGAAAGTCAGAATTGTCAAATTCTCAAATTTCTGTGGGAACCCTGATAACTATTTGGATCCCGAGGCAGAGATGAATAAGGAAAAAGATCTCTGGGTAGAAGTCTGGTATGTCAAGTTCCCTCTCTTTGGATACACTCCTCTGTTCATTCTAATCTCTTTCATTTATTTTAGATACATGGACCTGTATTTCACTATCGTTTTGTTATTGATTCTTCTCCAAATGCATTTTCGCGGTTCCCTTCTCATTCTGCATACCTCTTCTTCTCTTTCTCATTTTAGATTATGCAAGATCCGTCCCAAGTATGAGCGTGAACCAGACATTGCTATCTGCTGTTCATTGGTCGACATTGTGTCAACACAGAAGGTAGAATTTCTTTTCTTCAATCTATTATTAGATTGTGGATGGATCAAATAAAAATGGACCTTCAAGCAAAACAAAATTGTTTACATTCTTTCTTTAACAATATATTGTCCTCATTTTTCTTCAGTTACTCCTATTTTTAAATACCAATATCACCAAGCCTTAACTGGCTCCCATAGACCTATGCGGAGAGCTCGGGACAATGGTGTTGACCTCTGACCGGAACTTCTGTAAATATGCTGCTACCGTATAATGCGCTGTATATAGTGTATACAGCGCATTATCTAGCAGCATATTCTGAAGTTCCAGTCAGAGTCAACACCATTGTCCCAAGCTCGTAGATTCTCACGGTACACGTGAAAAGAGAGCTGGGCTGTATCTCTCTGGTAAGATATTCGCCAATATTTCATTATTTTTACATCCAATTTTTAATTTTCGTAGGCAATTAGGCGTAGAAGTGGCATAAAATTCATCGAGGCCACTGTCCAATATTGGTCGGGTGTGGGAAGGGGTGATTTCGGACGCATTTTAGGTTTTGTTTACCTGCCTCTCCGCATAGGTCTATGGGAGCCAGTTAAGGCTTGGTGATATCAATATCAATATTTCACATAATCACTAAGCCCTTAAGGCTAGCTTGAACATTCCATCAAGTGCTAAATAAATATATTTTAGTTCCACTTTTTTACAGGTATATATTTCTACCAGTTTCTTTCCTAAGTTTATATTGACATTCCAGCTGATACCGATACTTTGTTTCACCATGTTTTGTGTAGGATGGAAGGTGGCCTAGAGAAGCTTCAGAAGCCTTTCAAGTCATGGTAGAGGGGCAGGAGGCAGTCTTGATGAGCGTAAGTTAACATTACATCTCTCAGTGGTTACTTTTATATTGAACCATATACAGTTTACAACTAAATTATTCAAACCCTTTATCACGTTTTATAATTTTTTGAGTATGTGAAAAAATCGAATTGTTTCAATTTATGTTTCTTTTGAATATGACACATTCAAGCTTACACCTAAAAGTATTCAACAAAGGCCCTAATTCAAGGAGCATGAATAATTCAGCTATTAACTGTATATACATGTACATGTACAGTCTTATTAACCTGTTCACATTAGATCAAAATTTGATGGTCACTTTCACACTAAAAAGAAAATGAGGATAGTGGGGGTTCAAGAGAAACCTCAGAAGCATTTCGAGCGATGGTAGGATACAGTCTTGATGAGTTCTCGTAGAACACAAACTCTGATCAATTTGTTTACATGAGGCCATCTTTTTTTAATCACTTAATATTCACATTATACCATGCATACACACTTATGGTAATATTGACACAGGATGGAATTATGAACATGTAAAGCATAAGTTTTTAACTCCCTCCCTCCTATTCTTCTCGACACCGACAAGCTCGAAAGCTTTAAGTCAAGCCACAAAACCCATCTTTTCAAGCAAATGTGTAGTCCATGACTATTGGAGGATTGGGCGCCTTGTTTGAAACGGATAAATGGCGCCATACAAGTGCTGTGGATCATTATCATCATCATCTCATGCTCTTTCCTTGCTTGAGTTGGAGTGCACGTAACACTGTAAAATGCATATACATGTACCTCAATTTGTCTGTTGAGAGCCAAAAGGGTGCTAATTCATGTACTTTTACATAGAATTAATGCTCTCAGCAGAGGAACTGCTTTATGTTTGTGTATGACATTTTCAAACTGACACAAAAACATAATGGTAGGTGACGTTATACATGTACATAGTGGACTTTGAGCCTTTTCTTGTCTCAGCATTAAAGAGGGCTCTCTTTCTTTATTTCTCATCTATGAGGGGCATGTGTTGCACCATAACAACGTATTTAACCTATCCTACACAATATTGGCTTGTTTAGGAGTTAAGTGTGTACCTCTTAATTTAATATTTAAGTAATATTGACTGCCTTCAGGGCAATACAACATTATATTGATATATATATATGACAAGTCGTATTGCCCTAAATGCAGTCAATATTACTTTTATTCACCACATCAGACATCTAGAGCAAACAAGAAACTTTAATATATTATACTCTTAAATTATGTAAAATACAGTAGCCTACTCTGCACAGGATTTCCTAGCATGAAAAGTTGCAAAAACATCGTCAAACCAGCACTGTGCATCTAGTGCTTGACAACATTTTCGATACACTGCAAACAGTGTGCCTTGGGTGTGATTATTACGTCACAATAGAGTGCACGCAAAATGCGCAGGTTCCCATACACGTAATAGATGCGCAATGAAAATTACAAAATACCTGGATGTTGGCTCTACATTATTGCCCGCTAGTTTAACACGCATTTTCTGATCAAGCAATAATATTTGTTTGATTTGATCCATTTATTTAAGCACGGTAAAAGCTCAGTTCAGCTACACTGTACTTGGGTGGTTTACAATGGGGTCGTCCAATACATGTAACAACAATTTACAACAAATGCTAAAATATATTGTACATACACTGTACAAATATTAAAAGACAATCATAGGTAAAGAAATATGAAAGTTATACAAGTTTACGCTATATATATATATATATAATACTTAATGAATAAAATTTGGGTATATTAAAAACAAAACATATAAATAATCAATCAACCAAACAAACATATTAAATGTAATCAACTGTGATCAGATGATGAAATAAAACTGGAAATTACTGTAATAAATAGAGTAAAAATGGCAAGAATATGCTCAAATAATTAGAACTAAAGATTAGTATACCTTGCCGTCCCATGACCATAATGTGTACAAAGAATATATTTCTGAATGTAAAATAGATGCATGTACTTCTACAAAACTTATAATAAGAGAGATATAAAAGATAGAGCGAGAGGGGAGAGAGAAAGAGAGAGACAGATAGAGAGAGAGAGAGAAAGAAAGAGAGATAGAGAAAGAGGAGAGGGAAAATAGAAAACTGAAGAGTTTGGAAATAAATGCTATGAAAAGACAGAAGATAACAGGATTGTTATTTACATGTTAACTAAGCATAGGCAGAGGCATATTGTCTAATCATTTGCAACATGCAGTTATGCCACCTAGCACCATCAACACAAATACAATAACTAACACTGGTTGGAACATACTCAAGATGGTTAGAAGAAAGCCATTGTTAGAACTTGCCTTCTGTTCACTTCTTGTTTTCACTACTGTAGTTTTCAGGGAATTTGAGGCGAAAGACTGGATTGTTGCATCCTCCAGTATTAAACTCATTTGCATAGTTATAAGTAGTATGCATGGAAAATGAGCTTAGTTCTAACAATGTCTGAGGACAAGGGTCTAAGATAATATTTGATGGCAATTTCGGATCTAGTGCAAAATCTTTACAATCGCACATATCTTTGTGATGATTAACCAAAGAAGTGCAGCAAAATATAGGATACGATTGCTCAATTACCCAAAACTTCTGCTTCATAGTTTTGTAATTTTGGAGAGCTGGATCTACACGAGGTGTCCTTGTGCCACGTTGATAGCATTCTATTTGCCCTTGGAAATTCCCAATGGGAGCTGTACAATGCAGATGGACCCAATCCCCTAATTTAATTTCCTCGTTCAATGTACAGGATGGTTTGCCGGGAGGAGAAAGAACCTGCAACCACTTTCTTTTGGTGTGGTTTTTCAATATCTTGTCTCTTCTGTACACAGTTAGCAAGAATGTATCTTGATCCCTTCTGTTTACAGAATTTATTGTAAGGTAGATGAGACATTCTTGTATTTCTTGTTGAGTTTCATTGTTCAGTTCAACACTATATCTCTGAGGAAGTGAGTTTATTTCATGATTCTTTGAGCTGTAAAATGGTAGTCCATTTCCCAGTCTCAATGTGACTCCTGACCTGGAACACGGGTATTGAAAAGTAATCTCTGCTCTTTCCCCTTCTCTCAATTTCAGAGGTGTTGTATCACATTGAGTCAGTAAGATAAGTATTAGAAAGCACATGATGCATACAAATTTATGAGTTGTACAAAAAGTGCTGGCATTTTGATAAATATTTCAGGTAATAATTAATTCCAAATAAATATCTTTTTGGCGAACTACAAAATCGCAAGCCAGGTAGTCTGAGCATTAATGTTGAAGTGCACTGTATATTCTATTATTGATTTTTCCGTGTAAAATCAATATAGTTATCAAGATATCCTTGTAGTCAGAAGTTCAATATTTCCTTCAACGTGCTGATGTCTTTGCAGAATCGTTGTGCCAAAGTGTTTCCTGCATGGATGCTTTCTAGCACAATCTAGCGTTACCCGTACTGCGCACTATGCTGTGTATACTCTCTCTCTCTCTCCGTCTCTCTGTCTTTTCTCTTCTTGCTGAGGGTTTGCGAACCAAACTGAAATCTGAAAGATCAAACAGATAGTAAATGTAAAGGGAAAAAAAGGATTTTTTGTTCTTCTTCATGTTTCGGGGTCGATCATCGGGATAGCATGTTCCTGTATATTATCTATAGTAGGCCTATCTTAGTGAAGGTAATTGTTCTATAAAAAGATATGAATAAACAAGTTATTGTTCAATGTCTGTACAAAGCTGGGTGAAGAGTAAATTGATAAAAGAGACATCTGCACAAGCCTAAATAAAGGCATATTCACATACATGTATGCCATAGTTTTTGTGTACTAAATATACTTTTAAAAAATGCCCTAAGTAAAACTGCCACCATATACATTATTACGGCGACAGTTTACTGGGTCTGGGGTATACATGTATATGTGAATGAGACTTAATGAGTGCTAGACAACTTTCCCATTTGTTCCAACACACAAACTAAATAAAATGTAATTTTTTTTCCCTCAAATCTCTGATCCGAGAGGGACTTTTCTCTCTTGAGGACCTATAATAATATGCTATCAATAATATATTTTGACCTGTTTTGTGTGCATGAAAAATGGGAGAGTTGTCCATGAATACTTCAAAAATCCGCTGACAAAATTGCCAATTAAAGATTCACATAGATTTAGTAATTTCCCTATTTCTATCAGTCATACCGTAACTGTTATCATTGTTCTATTTTATTTAAAACTTTCATCGTTCTGTTTTTTTCTGCTTTCATACAAATGAACTTGTTACAAAGGTTGAATTGCCCTGGCCTATATCTTCCATTAACATAACATATAACATAATGGTAGTCTCATGATACGACCCCAGATCAAAACCACAATTCTTAATTGATAACTACCTGTATCCACTTGTGAACTGTAGATGAAATATTAGAACACATTTAGATTGGATGTTCATGAATACAGAATGTACATACCTGTACATATATGTACCAAGTTTCAGCTTGGTGATGTGAGAGGTACAGGTGTAGTTGCAGCAGGCAAAGAATGTTCATGTCTAGATCTTATCCTCTGTAGACATGCAGCCTGATGCCATATTACTCAGTGTTGAGCTTGACTCTGTATGCTGTTTGTAAACCAGACTATTGGAAGACTGATCTATAAGTGGCACGTGTGACACCATAAGGATGTACATGTAGTGTGCTCTGTGCTCCACCGTATATCAGCTTGTAATGGGTTAAGTGTTTTCCTAAGTGGTTTAATACATTTTGCAGATTGAACATTAATTTCATATACTGTAAAATGGACTTTGCACCAGCTACCACATGCACCTGAACTTTTTACAAGCAGGTGTTCATGTACACCTGTACATGTATGTGACCAGCTGCTGATTCTGTGTACGTGTACAGTGATCATAAGTGCCTTTGTTCATGCAAAGGGTATTGTATCATTCATGTAAATATTTACTATTAACTAATAGTAGTTGGTTAGTGAATTCTCTCATTCCCCCAGCCATTCATCACACAGGTTTCACTTGGTTCCCTTTTGCAATCAGTTGAAACGATACATGTACATGTATTTGTGTATCTATGAGTGAAATAATACTGATCATGCACTATACATAAACTGGCAGTTTTAAGATACACATGTGTACATCTGTAGTTCTTTAATCTTACTCTGATCAGACTCACTCTCACCATTGCATGCACAATTATTGACACATAAAGGCATACACAGTACTGCAGTTTTTTTATGGTGACGTAAAGTGCAATACCTTTCACATTTCCGATTCTTATAACACAGAGCTCAGAAAATATGTGTAGGAGCTTTGTTGCATGCAGTTGCATGCAGTTGCCATACATTTGCATGTAAAAACCCACAACAGCTTTTTTGATGCAGTTTACCACGCCATATCTGAACAAGCCTCAATGGATACATTGATATACAGTGTACATTTATTGTAGATTTATTCAGATCAGAGGATATCCAATACACGGTTACATGATACGATGAACATACTTCATTTTGGGGAAAAAAAACTGAAATGAATTTAAAGTACATGTAATTGTCCTTACTTTTCATTTACATACATTGACATGCATTAAAGTTATAACAAAATTCGGAAAGTATGACACTGATGGTTGAATCTCTATTCTCACAATTTATGAATTCAGAATTTCAATATGGACCGAAAGGCTTCTACTAAATAATTGGGTAATGTCTTAGTACATGTAGTTGTCTGGGTTAACTTTATAGGAGGTAATTGTACCTATGTAAGTTTTGAATTCATTTGAAAATATGGAGGCTGGGAGAACAGTTTTCCAAAATTAAATGTGTTAGGTGTAAATTTAACAACTTTAATTTTTTCACAACTTTTAGACTTCATTCTTTCATGTGCTTCAAATCTTTACTGGAGTTTTTTAAACCCTGAATCAGGAAATTTATTCCAAGATGGACATGATTTCAGATTTTCCCACAGAAATAAAACAAATGAAGACACCATACAAAAATTGCAGCTAATTTCGGCTAACTTGTTGTTACCCGACTGTTAAATAAAAATCCGACAGAAATGTTTACTTGTCAGGAAAACTCAGAAGGTACGATACATGTACAGTACATTGTATCTGTTTGTTGAGATATTAAAGAGTTTGGAAATAAACACCATGAAAATACTAAAGATCACAGGATTGTTATTTACATGTACCCTAAGCATAAGCAGAAGCATAATTATATTGTCTAATCATTTGCAAAATGCAGTTATGCCACCTAGCACCATCAACACAAATACAATAACTAACACTGGTTGGAACATACTCAAGATGGTCAGAAGAAAGCCATTGTTAGAATTTGCCTTCTGTTCACTTCTTGTTTTCACTACTGTAGTCTTCAGGGAATTTGAGGCTAAAGACTGAGTTGTTGCATCCTCTGCAGTTTGAGGAGACGGAGGATTATTATCTACCAGCGAGTAAGGGCAAGGGTGTACAGTGGTGTTTTGTTGTGTATTGTTTGAGGGATCCCAGACAAAATCTTTACAGTCACACCTGTCGGTGATGTCCGGTATGATGGAAGTGCAGCAAAATGTAGGGTATGATCTCTTAATCATCCAAAACGTCTGCACCAAAATGTTGTCTCTCTGTACAGGTTGAGTAAAATGGGGTAACCTCATGCCACGTTGATAGCATTTTATATGGCCGCGCAGAGTTCCGATAGGAGCTGTACAGTGTAGAGAGACCCATACCCCTATTTGATGCGAGCCTGTCAATTGACATAGTGCCTTGCCAGGAGGATAAGCAATGCGCAACCCTATTCTTACCGTATACTCGTCCAATAGCTCGCTGCCTTTGTACACGGTAAGGATGTATGTACCCACATCGGTCCGTTTTACAGGGTTTATTATAAGGTAGATGAGGCATTTACTGCTTTCACAGTGATCACCAAATGTATGCCTTTGAGGCATCAGGTTTGATTCAGGATGCGCCAAACTGTAAAATGGAGGAAGATACCCCTTCCTTATTGTGATATCTGTACTGTCGCAAGGATATTGGAAATCAAGTATTGCCACCTCGCCCTCTATCAATCTCAATATTTTAGAATTACACTGGGTTAACATGGTAGCTACAATTAATATTAAATGGAATATCATTTTAGTCTTGATTACAGTTTCTGGTAACTTATCCATACTGTGATGGCAGAAATTGATACAGTCAAATTTGTGAATGATACAAAGAGCAGATATGACATTGTTGTGACCCCTGGTTCAAGTTCAACTGTACCAATGTCCTTTGGCAATATATTACATTTGCCACTCTCAACACAGGTGTAGTAAATGGGTATGGTAGGAAGCAATTCTGGAATGACTTCTGCTCCTCAGGATAATGATTAGAGGTCCCCTTGGGCATCCCATAAGTAGATTACTATATGTGTTGCACTGCCTTCATTTGCTTTTTGTTTGGTAGTCACTGGGCTTTTGAAACTGATGTAGATCCCTGTTCTTTTCCAACTGGAAATATTCTCAGCAAGCTTAAGTCCAGGTGATCCTACAAATATGTAAATGTTTGGAAAATGCAAGGTTTTACCAAAACAATCATAACCAGGCCTGATAATTACCCGATTAAAATCGGTTGCTGATTTTTAAAATATTTTTCCTGATGTTTTTTTTCCCCCGATTCCCCCCCCCCCTATTTTCTCTATTTTTCTCTATTTTTCCCTATTTTTCCCTATTTTTCCCTATTTTTCCCTATTTTTCCCTATTTTCCCTATTTTCCCCTATTTTCCCCTATTTTCCCCAAATTTTCTTATTCAAAAGGGGGAGGGATGTTCAATTTGTTAGATGCCATTTTTCCATCCGAACGCTTTAATAAAAATAAAAATAAATTTTAGTAAAGAGAGGGGGTGTGGTGGTTGAGAAAAAAAAAAACTATTTTTGTGTGTGTGCTAACTATCACCCCTGCATAACGTCCCTGTTCTGTAATAAATCAGTGTGAACTTCACATCACCTCTGGAGTATACACAAATACCAACACTTAAAATGTTTTGATAAAATTGATTAAATAAGTATTCTTAGAAATTGTGGCCAAATACAATCTCATCGCAAGCATTAACTCTGAGACTTGTAGATTTTACATCTGCACTTGCAGAATTGGCAAATTACAATTCAAAATGTACTGAAGATTTAGTCTGATGTAGAATGTAATTTTTTTTAAAGACATCCATTTGAATGAGTATTATTCATGCTCTCATTATCTAGTACACGTACATTGATTCTTTAAATGGAACTCAACACTGCAAAACAAAAAAAGAAGCATACCTAAACAAATCATGCACTTCACTGTGACTTAGCATGTCAACATAGAGTACATCCCTAAAATGCAGCATTTCTGGAGAATCCTCAGCTTGAAATCAGAAAGATACACTAAAACTTAATCTACAATAAGAACTTTGTTTCATGATATTAAACTTTCAAATTCATGAATCCATTATGAATTTCGAGAGTGAGGACAATTTTTTTTTTCTTAGACCAAAAGTATGAGATTCGGTGTCTGTATGTACTGAAAAGCTTAAAGGTGAAACGGAAAAAATTAATATTTATTTTTCGAGCTACTTTTCAAGCTTGCCTGCATAAAAATAACTCTAAAATTTGTTTTGCATTGAACTCTATGCAAACTTACGGGGGCTCTTTTCTGATTTTCGGGGGCAAATTCGCCCTGAGCCCCCGTGTATTTTTTTCACTGAGGTGAAAATAGATGAAATGTAATTTGTATTTTAATTTGTATTTTAATCATAAATAAATCAATTCAAAACAATATCATGCTTGGATGATACCTACCAAGATTCAGCCTCGTTGTCATGAGGAATTTGATGATTGGACAAACACATCACACAAATTTGGTTTGTTGTCCGAAAATGTTGATGGAGGTTTTGCAGACCAACGATGTGTACATGTATGTACATGAACATGGACCATGTACCATGGGTGTCAGATTATTGTTAGCCTAAAACTCTGATTGTCATGTGTAGCTCCCATATTTGCAATATCACTGTCCTACATTCACCTGAGTGTTCTCTCTGCTCTGCAGATGAAAAATAAAAATTTGCAATTCTCAACCTGGTTGAGAGTATTTATAATAATTCTGTGATTGCTTTCAGGTATGCCTTTGTTAGGTCAGCTTGGCTATTAAGCCAAGGTAGTAATGCATAGTCTTGTAGGGGTATTGAGGTCTTTGTCTATCCTTCCGCTACGATTTTATACCGGTACATTTAAAATAAAATTTTGTAAATTGTAAAGAGTTTATCAACACATGCTGATTACAATCATGTACCTACCTATTTTTTGGTTCATGCGCATGTTGTCTTTCCAGGTACTTTGCAGAAGATGTTTACTTTATATATACAAAATTATATATATATATATATATATATATGTATACATCTCTATATATATTTGCACATGATAAAAAGGGGTACTGGTAGTACTTTGTTTGCATCTTGAGCATATCTTGAATGTATGCACATTAGCATGCAGCTGTGTTTGACTTTACTCAGCTGCTACACGTCAAGTTCATTGTCCTGATTTTTGCCTGCAGGAGTTTGTCAAAATTATATTTTCATTCATAAAAGTTTTGAGCATACAAAAATGAGAGAAACAGATATATGATTTTTAAGGTGTAAGGAAAATTCCAGTTGAAGATAAAGTACTTAACTTTTAAAGTTACAATCAAACAACAATTAGCATTAAGCACTTTATATCCTACTTGTTCCTATTTGTTATGTACTAGAAATAAGGACTGTGTGTTTTGCTGTTGTTTTTTGTTTGTTTGTTTCAAAATTGCCATTTCTGCATCGGGATTCCATTTCAAAGTGACTAGTTTAATAATGGAAGTATTTTTGTCGATAGAAATTGTACACTTTAGATATTTTGTTTACTGAGATGATGCATAGAAAACATTACAGTTTATATGTAATTCAAATAAATTATAGCCAGCTTGTACAAGTGTATGAAATATTCAATTTTCTTTTAATTACAGTACATTTACAATACATCAAGTATTTATTTATTTATTTATTTATTTCTAATCTTTTGTCAGGGTAGCCCATTCACCAATAAGTAGTAGTCTTCCATGGGACCCTGAATAATTATGAACATATTTACATGAAAAAGCATAACATTAATACAGAACAGTTAAAATAAAAACAGAACATGCATGTACATGTACATGTAACTGAACAGTTAAAATAAATTTCCATAGTACATTTAGAAAGATATAACACAGCAATAATAGACGTGATACATGTACATGTAAATATAAAACATGACTTCTGCTTTTAAGTTCATGTAGCACTCAGGTCAGTATTCGGCCATACCAAAACTACATGTTTGAGTTTTTGGCACATTCGCACTACTAGTATTAAACACGTTTACTACCATTTAACAAATTAATAAATCCACTCAGTGCTACATTTATGTATGATTGACATCTGCTAAGAGAAAAAGATTCTCATTCTCATGTATGCACTTCTTGAGTTCTTGTTACAGTGTAAAAAATACTTTTCTGTCTGTGGGAGCTCTTGTAGGATTTGGTGTTGTAAAAGAGCGATTTTTTTCACAGTGATACATGTATTAAATGTATTTTATTGTTTTATTACCAGAGCTCTTTTGAGCTTACCAGAGCCAATTTGCTTATGCTCCTGATTTTTTTTTTTTCGCTGCCTTGTTATCACCATTTTCACTTTAATTCCCTCATTATAATCATCACGTTCACTGAAATCCAAGAAATTGTATATTGTACATTGTATATGGTTGCCTGATGCAGATTTCATAATGAAATATTGCGTTTTCAGATCCAAGAATCAAGAATGTTTCCATTGGTAAACTTACATAGCACCTGTACTGTATCTCTAACAGACTGGAGTTATCGTTTTGTTGATACAAATTTGAAATAATGAGTGGTAATAATATAGTTTACCCAGGGAAGCCTCATCAGCACCAATGCTGCTCTTCCAGAGGGCCCTGCAATCATCATTACCCCAGCCATTGCCAGGTACCCATATATACCTGGATGGAGAGTGGCAAATGCGGAAGTTAGTGCCGAGCTGTGATTCAGACCCCAGCCCTTGTCATTATAGTCAAGTGAATAAACCACTATATCACAACACTTCCACATATTAAAGGTGTTACACTGGTACAGCAGGCTGTAATAACTGTGTAATACCAGAAGTGACATGAACAGAACTATTTTCTTATGCTGAGGGGTACAGCCCCATAGGAATATGGCACTCTGGTGTTGCAGAGAGTGGTTTCACTAGAGGCTTCAATATTGGCAGTGTAGAAATGTGTTATATATATTATATCTATCATTCATAACCAGAGTCTTACAAGTATATAGGTCAAAGAACTGATTTCGGATAAGGAAACCCAAAGAAAAAAGGGGGAAATAGGAATTTAAGAAACATCGTTACTCATTTGAATTGAGTAAAGACCATGTTCAAATACAATACTCTACATATTCCTTTCTGCGCCTCATTCTGCATTTTGTTAATGCCTTGAATTCTTTAGCTGAATACATGTACATGTACAGCAACAACTTGGTTACTGTAGGCAATGGATTAAAGTGTAAAATTGCCAATGATTGTAAATTAAACTTTGGGGCTTTATGCAGTTGGAAGTTTCATGTAAACTGCTTTTTCCTGGGTATTACCTTTCTTCTTTTTGAGCTTATTCATCTCCTTCTGACTTTCACGTTTACCCTTGAACAGAATAATACCACTAATGACAACGAACAGCATTACAATTAGAATTACCGGTATGAACATACAGAAGATGGTCAGGAGATACCTTTTCTTTGACGTGTGCTTAGTTGGTGTTTGTGCAAGCGCATTAACTGTTTCGTCAGGGGCAGGAGTCGTAGAGTTCTGTGAAATTTGAGAATTTGATGGATCTGGTGATGTGTTTGGGCAAGGATCTATGTTACTACTTGACTGTGTGTTATTCGAGGGATTCCACACCGAGTCTCTACATTCGCACAAATCCGTGGGTCGCTGTTGAGTCGAAGTGCAACAGAATGTCGGATACGATCTCCTAACGACCCAGAACGTCTGCTCCAAGACCTGGTTGGTTTGAAACGGCATAGCCACAGGGGGGATCCTCATTCCACGTTGGAAGCATTTGATCTCTCCTGGAAGAGTTCCTACTGGAGCAGTGCAATGTAGCGAAACCCAGTCCCCTACTCTATACTCGCGGCTCAACTCGCACAATGCTTTGCCGGGCGGATAATCCACACGCAGCCCAATTCTTTTGGTGTGTTCATCCAATAGCTCATCACCTTGATACACAGTAAGGATGCATGTGCCCTCGTCACTTCTGGTGACAGGATTTATCGCAAGATGGATAGAACAGCTTTCGCTTTCAGTGTCATTTTGATCCTGAACACTGTATCTCTTGGGAAGTGAGCTTGTTTCAAGATTTGAGTTGTAAAATGGGGCCTTGTTTCCCATCCGCAAGGTTAGCCTTGTGCTGACACATGGGTATTGGAAGTCCAGATCTGCCTCTTCCCCTTCTGTTAATTTCAGTGTCGTAGAATCACATTGTGCAAATAGGATTGCAATTATGAACAGGACAAGAGAGTTCAGTTTATATCGGCATTTGATGGGAACTACTTGAAACGTATCCATGCTTTTGTGGTAGAAGTTACATGTAGGTTGACACAGATGTGAGAAATGATAAAAAACAGTGCATATATGATTTAGAGGTACATGTCTCTTTTGAAGAAGACTGCTATTCCATATCTACAAATGTATACTGATCTACTGGTATATAGAAATTTTCATTATTTCAAGACATCAAGGGAATATTTCAAATAAGTTGCACCATTTAAAAATACAGTGTCAACATGTATTAGCCTGGAATGCTATGAAATGAATGGTCCTTTCTTCCTTCTAGAAGAAAAATCGGCAGAGTAGAAGTTGCTGCTGTTCATCCAAACTATCTTCGCGGAATATGCATGAAAAATTGACCTGTATCTGGTCGAGTAATATTGTTCTTGGCATCGGTGTCTTCATGATTTCAAAACCAAATCTGCATCCCTTCTTTTTGCCAATTTGACACATATATTAAGGTTGATTAGAAGCAAGGTACTTGCTCAATGAATTCTGAAGACTTTCTTCTGTGTCAGACTGAGAACTTCAATACGTCATCCAACTGAGAATTAAAGTAAAACTTGAAGCTGAAAGATAAAATAGAGTGAAAACTCTGTAAATATGTGTACATGTATGTATCAGATTATGTATCATGCATAAACAGAAAATGAATAGAAATAGAACGAGAAATTTAATTCGTCATTGAGGACGAATTAGGTGGTCTGTCGTGTAATCTGAATAAATGATCTTGTAGAGAATTGTCTCAGCTACAACATATCGAAATTAGGAAGAAAATCGATCAATATTTACAGAGATACAATCAATTTTCCATAAATAAGCTGACGTCATAATATGCCAATTCGTATTTGGAGTTCCAAGGCCATTATGATGACGTCACGATATATTTAACGGCCAAATGAGACATGAAATCATATTTCCGACTCATACTCTATCTAAATATATAAAAAAATTGTGGGGTCAACGGGCATCCTAAAGAGCTATAATGGATTTTGTATAGGCATGTTTTTGCCCATATATGTTATGTATTACAAGAGCTCGCACGTACGGACATTCATCTTGAACGGACGCTCATTCCGTTATTAATGGTCATAAAAAGATTAACATGGTACCAAATTGTTCGGAAGAAAATGGGGAATATCATGAAAGATAAAAAATGGCGATTCTATGTTGCGTACGGCCATGACGAACGAAAACGCGCATTCGCGTGCGCGTTTTGCGAAATGCTTAAAATTGGCTGAAACGTACTCTAATTTGAATAAAAAGTGATTTTGAGCACTTTGAAATTTTTGCGCGCGACTGCGCGGACGTCGTGCGCGTTTTTTGACCTGAAAATGACTGGACGGATAATGTCCTTGTTATTGATAAATATGAATGAGAAATGATTTTACGTTATGAAGATATGATCATTAGTTGATTTTCACAAAATGGCGCCTGGATGACGTCATGATAACCTGATGAACATAAAAATGTTGGAGACACATCTTATTACAATGACCCATGACTGTGCCAAAATTGAAAGAAATCGACTGGACCGATCATGGAGTTATGCTCTGCACAAAAAAGTGGAGAAATAAATAAAGATAAATAAATAATAATAATAATAATAAATAAAGAAATAAAGAAAGAAAATTCTGACGAAATCAATAGGTGGTCTGTCACCTAATTAGTGAAACATGTCCAAGGGAAACTATTCTACTTGTATGTAATGATAATAATAATAATACTACATGTACATGTATGTCTTGTTTATCCAGGGAAGCCTCATCAGTATCAATACTGATCTCCCTGAGGGCCCTGCGATCATATTATTATTCTATGCGATGTGCATAGCGAAATTATTCTTAACTACCTTGTGATGTGTAAATCATTACAATTATTATAATTATCATTATTATTATTATTATTATCATTATTATTATTATTATTATTAAAATTATTATCAGTAGTAGAAGTAGTAGTAGTAGTATCATTATTATTTTTTTAATCATGAACGACATTAGGAGAGGGAGGTATAGAGGGAGAGACATTGAGATGAGGGGAAATCAGCTGAGAGGTTTTGAGGATTAACAATTACAACATTACTACACAATTCAATGTTGACAAAAGTAGAAATTATGCTTACTGGCTGCCAAGACCTTAGGCAAAATGTCTGCAAGGCCATCAGATCACTTTAATAGACATTGTCAGATGGCAAGTATCAGCTTGTCCAGTGGCTCTGACATGTCAATAGCAGTTCACATGACTGTATTACCAGCAATTTTGTCCACCAATAGATTGCAACAATAATATTTCATGTAGAATAACAGATTGCCATTGTTATGATCTTTAGTATGCCCAACAGATGTTGATCCTCCCATTATGCGTGTATTCAGAATAGTTCTGATTTTATTGATTGTGCAACACGGTTTGTATGATGCAAATTATCAAGGCTGAAATTTAACTTTTTTGTTGTTGTAAGCATTGTGTTGGACTTTCATACTGCTTACCTGTGAACATGTATTTCCATGTGTAAACCATGCAATGTACATGTACACTATCATATTCAAAGAATTGATCTTGATGTATAATGCCTGTTTAATATCAACAAAGAAGTTTCCAAGTCCAGTGTGTAACCTGTATGTCCCATTTAACACTTATTATATGGAGCTTGATCAGACGAAAGGTATCAAATAAACTATTTTTGTCAATTGTTTTTGTTTCAATTTATATTTATCATCCGTTATCCCCAAACATTTTGGTCACAATTTGAGTAAACAAAGTTGAATATCTTTCTTCTCTTGAAAGTTAAGAATTATGCCCTACATTTATGACTGAAGCATCTACAGTATTCATGATTTTGATAATGAAAGATTTACTGTATTCCATCTTTTTTATTACAGCAAAGAGGGCAGGTTGGTAATGTGTTGTATGTTGACCTACACCAGCAACCCAACGATGATATCAAAGATGATATGCCCATCTCGCTGAGGGATGCCCTAGTCTTTCTGGAACTCGCTTGCTTCATCTCACCAGAGTCTGTGCCTAAGCGTAAGTACTTACCTATCACAGATAAATTTCAACATTAGTTAATAGCTTGGTTTTTTTTTTGGGGGATCGGGCGGGAAGAGAATCAGAGTTAAAAGTGAAAAAGTTCAAAATTACACACATGTACGATAAATGTGATAAAAAGGTAAGTCGCGTCATACTTTATCAGCCACAGTGCCAGCTATGACCAAAGGCCTCAAGAAGCTTGCAGCATGACAAGCGAAAGCTTACTGAAACAGGTAATTTTTCTTCTGATTGTTAACGAGTAACTAAATTCTCAAGACTCTCTGAGCAGCTTTGGATTCGAAAAGAAAAAGAAAGTAGGAGATTCATACCATCTTCACTACATAGAGTTCCAATGCAAGTGCGATAACCTGATTGTTGTAAAATCCACTGTTGAAAGATTTTCTTTTGAGTCCACCATGTGGTTCAAATTTTGCACTATGGTTTTACAAGCAAAATGAAATTTAAACAAAAATAATTAAAGAGCCGACCTCAATGGAGCCCTGAGGGTTAGTAGTGCAACATCATATAGCTGTGATGATAGTAAGGTATGTACAGTAGACCAATCACTAGTCTAGAGTAAATGAGCATTACAAAACCACATCCCTATATATACTTGTTTCCCTTGTGTTTCTTATAAGAGCAAGAAATTTCACAGCAAGTTATGCAAAGTTAACATTTAACCTGTTGTCTACTAAGTTCTTTAATTCCCATAGGCTTGATACAGGGACAAGCCGGTTCCAATAGAGAATGGGTTAACCTAAACTTGGTTTTGTTTCTCACTCTCATAGCTCAAGCCATAGTGCCTCCCAAGAAGTACCTGCCACCCACTGTACCTAGCAAGGGAGACGATTTTGTGGTGCAAGTCAGCCACATCACAGATCCACAACGCTTCTCGGTTCAAGATGTAAGCCATAGTTAGATAATGATGATGCCTTTGTACTGTTGATGATTCAATGAATAAAAGTGTAGTCCATGCTTCATTTTTGATTGTGCTAGACCATTTTTAATTGGGGGAAGATGTACATATGGGTCCAAGTTTGCTTTATTATGTTTTCTGGTTGTCCGTCCGTCCGTACGTACGTACGTACGTATGTACGTACGTACGTCCCGTTCTCGTGATCGCGTTATCTCAAGAACCAATTGATGGATTACCGCCAAACTTGGGTCATGTATGTATCTTGCAGAGCTAATGAAGTGATTAGATTTTGGGGTCACGAGGTCCAAGGTCAAAGGTCACAGGGCTCATTATGTATGCAAAAATAGCTCGTGATCGCGTTATCTCAAGAACCGATTGATGGATTACCGCCAAACTTGGGTCATGTATGTATCTTGCAGAGCTAATGAACTGATTAGATTTTGGGGTCACGAGGTCAAAGGTCAAAGGTCACAGGGCTCATTATGTATGCAAAAATAGCTTGTGATCGCGTTATCTCAAGAACCGATTGATGGATTACCGCCAAACTTGGGTCATGTATGTATCTTGCAGAGCCAATGAACTGATTAGATTTGGGGGTCAAGAGGTCAAAGGTCACAGGGCTCATTATGTATCCTAAAATAGCTCGTGATCGCGTTATCATTAGAACCAACAGATGGATTACAATCAAACTTGAATTTTAAAAATTGCTTCCATTTTGGTTTGTAAAATTGCTCTATGGCGGAGGCATCATCGACTGCGCGCAGTTGAAGTTCCATCTAGTTTATTAAATAGTTAACAGTAATCCATTTAGAAAATGACAACTAACATTTATTTGTACTAGCATAACTAGCAAAGAAAGATAATGAAGTTTTCAGAATACAACCCCTTGTCTACATGGAAGGCACTGGAGATGTTTCATGAAGCCTTCAAATAGATTTTCAAATCCAATCAATCGGATCAAAATCAATTGTTGATGAAACAACCCCTACCCCAGACTATTAACTCAGTACTTGAAAGACTCATATTAAAGCATATATTCTCATTAGGGATTTGACACCAGTGGTTTACTTAGCTGATAACAAATGTTATCAATCACCGGGAGTGGCCTTCACTTTTTACGTCCATCAGGTCTTATGGAATGCACTGCTCCCTCCACTGTACAAGGAAAGGTCATCATCATACTTTTCCCTTAACCCAAAGACTCTCAGAGAGACTGAGGATATTTCTTAGCGGGACATCCAGTTCACTGTATGCGAGACTTGTACACCCATTAATGGTATTTCCACCTAGTCCGGTGTCAGCTAATTGTGACCTACTGCACATGAAAACTTCCTACCATATCCCTTTCAATTGTTTATTTTAGATGGAGATTGTGGACTACCTGAATGAGATGATGGAGAAGATTCAGGTAGACTATGCCAAGAGGATTGGACCTGAATGGCAGGTCTTTTGCCCTCATCCTGGTCTGGTCTGCATGGCTTTCTTCCAAGAAGACCAGAGGTGGTACAGAGGAGAAGTCCTTAGTAAGTCTATTTCTATCCTCTAATGCCTTTTTGCCCTTCAACAAGTAAACGGATAGGATGGAAATGAAGTTAAGAGGGGCTGCGAAGAAGATGTAGAGATTTTGTAAGAAGTTTGTTCACTGATATCCCTGAATGCCCCATTAGCTTTCAGTAGATAAGCCTGTAGGGGTCTGAAGGGAATTGAGAGATGGTACAGGGGAGCAGTCCTTAGTAAATCTGTTGTCTAATTGTTTTATGAGACATCTTTCCCACTCCCACAAGAGTCCTTTTATCAAAACTGGCCCAAAGGAGTCCTTCAAAGGGATGCCTCATTAATTTTGCTTTTGCTGCTGTATATCTATGAGTTCTCGCTTTGAACATGATCTGATTTTTATTAGATGTAAGTGGCTTTCCCAGGTATTTAGTCAGTTGCTGTTCCATAGATTACCAAAAAAAAATGTTTACCTCAGTATTAATCTGTTCCAAGCTTTAGTAAGACTGTCAACTTGATAGAATCGTCAGGTATACTATCAATTTTGGTGATTTTGATAAGGTACGGGACAAAATACATTGGACTTGCCGTAGAAATCAAGTGAATAGATAATGAGTTTTTGTGTGATTTATATCTACTTCTACTGTACGAGCCCTCAGTTTCTGTCCTATACATTACGAAAAAGTAAGAAATATAAACAAGTGCCATTTTCCTAGGTATTTGGTTTGATTTTTAGTAGGGCTGTTAATTTGATAGAATCGTCAGGTATACTATACATTTTTTATGATATCAGTATGGTATACTGAAATACATTTGATATGACATAGAAATAAAGTGAATTGATAATGATTTTTTGGTGGTATACATGTATTTTTACTGTAGGAGCGGCAGGCAATCAGCAAGTGGAGGTCCTGTATGTTGACTATGGAAACACGGCTACCATACACTACACGCACCTCAAGAAGATGACGGATGACTTCCTCAAGCTCTACAGACTGGTAAGATATTTCCTTTTCACCCATTGCCCACAGGAACGGAATCATTCCTATGCTAATCTTGTGGGAATGAGGCAATTGAGTAGTGACCTGGTTACCTTCTGCAACATCTGAGATTTTCACAATTTCTGCGAGAGGTTCAAAGTCTTGAAAATTTCATGCGGCAAAATGATTGAATAAAAACTGACACAACACTGAAAATATTGATTTGAGAAAGTTTTTTTCATTGAAATTGGCCGTCGTAACATTCACAAAATTCTCATGTCACTAAAGTTAATGGATATACAGTATGTAATCAAAATAAAGATATAGGGTACATGTTGTACAATATTCTTCATCAAAAAAAAAATCAAAAAAGTTTATTTTTTTCTCAATATTTTATTTCATCAACATTGTGAGAGATTTCTATGCACTTTCTTATCGCACACACAATGCTGTACTGATTTGTGAATGTATCATGGCATCTTAGTTGACTGCAACTCTACTTTCCAAACCCAATATGATTGTTCCGTCTTGCTTCAAGACTAATTAGAAGCAATGGAAATTATCCTCTTCACAAATTATTAGCCTCATAATGTGTCTCTTGATTGATTTTCATTCCCAATGTGCAGTCTTTACCATGTGGCCTGGTGGATGTTGAACCCAAAGACAAAGAGAAAGGCTGGACAGACGAGGCTAAGTTGGTCTTTTCTCAGTGTGTGAGCTTCAAACCATTAGATGTCTCCGTCATGGGTAAGAATCCTACATGATTTATGAAGCCAAAGACAGAAACTGACTGGATACATGAGACTACATGTAAGAGCACACAGTCTGGATTGTTATCTGTATTTTTGTAATTCAAGAAAGCAGCATAATTTTAAGTTTTAACTATAAAAAATGACTTGAAGAGTAAACTAACACCTCAGATATAACTTTGGTAAAAATTAAAGTACCTTGAGTATTAGCAGTGAATCTGTAATGCAAAATTTGATACAGAAGAATGTTGATTCATAATGTAGTTATCATATGGTAAATGAATATTTTCAAATATTTTGGGGTTTTGCCAATTACAGCTTTTACATGTACATCTTTATCATAACATATAATGAAGTGTCTGTACACATACTTAGAAGTGTATTGAGTCAATTTTCTGTACCATGCATGTGCATGTTACAGTTACTGTAGTTTTGAGGTAATTTGTATAGTCTTGTTGATGTCTCCACATTTTTTGCAGTTGCATTTATCTGAAGTTATACTCTTTATTTCTCACCATGGGTGCAGATGTGAAGGAGGGAGTCATCCGTGTGATAGCCTACGATGAGGTCAAAGGTCAACGGGTCAGTGTGAACGCTCTCCTGGTCCAGAGAGGCCTGGCGGAAACAACGGGTCCAGGGTAAGTCGTTGCATCTGTGAATCATTGTATGAAATTTGATAATACAGTGTATTATGAAAGCTCAGGTTAAAGTCTTATTTTTATTCTATATTTTCTCAAAATAAAAGCAATAATATGATTTCACATAATCAAAAAGCATATTGCACAATTTGCTAATTAAAATTACCAGCAAATCCACAATATACAATGTATCAAGTAATGTGGTTTAAGTTATGAAGGCACATATATTTAGAGTAATTATGAAGGAACTCAATTAAGACTTGAACTTGTTGAAAATATAATTAGGCCTTGTAAATGTACATGTTCATTTTGATGATGCCATACTCCTACCACATAACATTGACTCTCTAGAATCTGTGGTAAAGTTAAGGGTATGTATACCATGATGTGGATGTGTTTCCTCTGTTAAAACTTCATTGAGGTTGCTGTGCATACTCTACTTCCCTTTGCCCACAGCTCCGTCAGTGCCGAAATCCTCAGAGGACCTTCTCCCAAGCCAACACCCATCTTGCCCGACACCACCACGCAGTCAGAAGAGAACACACACAACGTTGATTCCAGCGGGGACAAGATCACTGGTGAATCAGTTCCCTCCCCAACCGATGGAACCTCTCTAAACTCACCCGAACCCGTGCAGCAGGTGCCTCTGACAGGGGCAGCGCAAGAGACCAAGCCAGCCACAACTGCTGCAACGACAAGGAGGTCGTCTAGAGGCTCTTCGGTGACCATAGGATGTATCGGGGCACCAAGTCAGTCTTCACAGCTCTCTGGGAAATACAGTGCCTACACGGCGGTTCATGTGAGCCACGCTGAAGCGCCCTCTTGCATCTATGTCCAACTTTCCACCGCTGGCAAAGATGGATTAGACAGGTAAATATGGACAGTTTGAATCTATCAAAAATTATATTTTCATGTGAGTAGGAATTATGGTGCTTTGAAATTGCCCCTTGTCTTCAACTTCTTGTTGTGATAATTACGACCAGGCACCACAAAACCACACTAAAAAAAATGCAATAATTTCTTTCTACAAACTGGTTAAAGGCTCTCACAGATATGCAGCGGTAAACCACCACAGTTTTTATGCCTCCGCAAGGAAGTACTGTAGGAAGCTAAAGTGGATGCAAAGATATGGATACTAGTGACAGTTAACATGAAATCATAAAATCAAATCCAGTTTGATTACCTGTTAGCTATTAGATTGATTTTGTTATAATCCTCATAAACCATTCGATATTTCTTTTACCAGTTTACTGGAGGCAATGACACTATTCTACAAGGAGCAGGCAGAGTGTGAGAAGAGCGACTGGAAGGAACGAGAGATCTGCGGTGCGTTGTTAGTCAGGAAGGGTCTGGTGCAGAGGAAAGATACAGTGTATGCTCCCTGATAATAATGCTGTGGTAAGTCTCTTCTTAACCCATGGACTACTGAGATTTCTCATCCTCTTGGCATAACCCTTTCGCGACAATCATTCTGTAAACAGGCTGGTTTCAAATCCTTTCAGTCCTTAGCCCCATGCCTCTGGAACAAACTCCCCTCGTTCTTAAGAAATAGCACTTCGCTAGAGCCCTCAAAATTATGCCAGATGCATGAGTAGAAATAGCAAAAATTTCTGCATACATTGCATTCATTTTTTTTCATGACTGTATTGCGTATCAGTGAAATTTAGCGACACTTTTTTATATTGCTCCATTAACCTACAGTATATTGGTATATGGGAATAGACGATGAGGTGAGTTGCAGTTGAGAAAAGATTGATCTGCTAAACAACATGCTAGTATATGTTCATGCTCAGTTGCATGTAAACAAAATATCAGAACAAAACACAACGTTCTATACTTTGTGAGTGATCACAAGCTTTGTTCACAAACATGGAATTCTACTTTTCATACATTATGATAATCTGGATTTATATAGCGCTTAATACGAATTACCCTTTCTTAGCGCTTTACTGATATGATTACCCCTGTCATCGGATTCATTTCCACTCCCCGTGGAGAATTCTTACAATATGGTCACAGTGAGGGCATATGATATTACTAAAACAAAGGCTTTCGTCATCCTATCAGGTCCTCATTTTCTCATGGGTATGGAGTGGCAAATTTAGATTATTGCCTTGCCTGAGGAAATTAGTGCCGTGTCAGGGATCGAACCCATGACCTTTACATTTCAAGTCAAATGCGTAAACCACTTGACTATGACACCGATATTAAAAATGTCTTGCCTCCTGTCATCATGGTCCTGTTCACTGACTACAGCAACGAGGAGGTGGTTCCCATCACCAACATCCAGAAAGAATCTCCCTTCATCGAGCAGTACCTTTTCTCCAGACCTTAACACATTCAATCATAATCTGCCATCACTTGCCTTTCTTCCAGGTCCTGTTCACTGACTACGGTAACGAAGAAGTGGTTTCCATCGCCAACATCCGTCCCCTTGATGACCGGTTTCAGAAGGAAGCTCCCTTTGCCATCCGATGTCACCTGGTAGAGATACTACCTGCGGGAGGCACGGCAGAGTGGACCAAGACGTCCTGTGACTTCTTGGAAGAAAGGCTGAATGATCTTGAGTGCTACATCTGTAAAAAGGTATGTCGAAAATACCACTTAAGATGGCTTAGGGAGTTGGTTATGAGTTTGTGGTCATCCATAATGCTATATTTTAAATGATGAAAGTTAAGGATTCCATTTGAAAGTGAAGTAGGAAGATAGGTAGGGATGCTTTTGTGAATGATCCAGAGAGTTAAATACGTAAAGATCAATGAAAACATGATTTAAAAAAAAAATGTTTCTTAAAAGAGTTACTCTTAGAAAGTGCTACCTTCAGGATGAGGTAGTACAAAGATCCCTCTTGGAAGCTGCTTAGGGATTTTGTTATGACTCTTGAAATGGCCTGGTGTGCTGGATATGTAACAAGACATGACAAAGATATCCATTGATGGTTTCTTGAGGACTTGGAAATAATGAAGGATGCTACCTTTTGTACAAAATTTTGACCAAGATTTTCCTTTGAAATTCACCTTTTTGTTTCTTTTTCTGATTCTCAGGGTGACGTTGAGAAGGGTTCTCTCCCGATAGACCTCCTCTATGAGCTGACTAATAAAGAGAAGGTAGCGAGAGAGTCTGCAGAAGATTTAGCTAGTATCGCTGAGCTCCTTGTTCAGAAAGGCTTAGCGTTAAGAAAGAGGTAAATGGTTATCTTAACTTGTATAACAAAATAACAGAGGGTGGGGCATGATAAACATAAGATTTGCCCTGATTCAATGTAGGTTAGTCACCCAACAGTCACCCAAATATAAAAAATGTATTTGCTCTGCTGGGTAGATTTAATTTTAAGTGGAATACTTCTAATTAGTTGACTTTCATTGGGGTTGCTCGGGACAAGTAGGCAAGTCTTGAAGGATTATAAAATATGTAAAGTTTGTATGCGTCCGCCGCCGAAGGTGGTGCCGGAGACATTATGTTTTCGGATTGTCCGTCCAGCCGTCCTGCTTTACGTTACCGTGATAGTTCGAGAATCATTGAACGGATTTTAACAAAACTTGGATGAAGAGAGTATGAACAAACAACAATAAACTGAATAGATTTTTTGGTGTAAGTCAAACGTCACAGGGTCATAAAAGTGTTAAAAACTCCTTAAAAAAATATAACTTGAAAAGCATCAAAGGAATTCAAACCAAACTTGGATGAAGTATGTATTCATAACTATAAAATTTCACAGCGCCTATGGTAATAAGCTTCTAGTGAAATGTGCAGAAGTGAGAATTGCACTAAGAGCAAAAGCGTAATTTTTTACTATGGGCAGTCGAATTGCTCGTCTTTTTTAAGAATGCTAGGTAATTAATAACGATCTTCAAAGTTATGATAAAGAAAAATTTATATCAAGGCATTGTTAACTACTTTATAACTTCAGCATATGATCTACAGTACTTTGTAGATGGAGATGTGTTTTGGTAAGTGATAAAAGACACTGTACAAGGTCATGTGCTTGTCTAGTTTTATAATTAATCAAAATTACATCTGAGAAGCATAAAAAATAATTCTATCAATATTTTGAAAACTTTTTTTTTAGTTACTACCGTTGCTAGATCTATTGTCCAAGAATCGACAACTGATAATATCATATATAAAATCATGTTTTTAATTCATTCTTTTCTGTCTACAGGCGAAAGGTGTCAAGTCCAAATTTTCACAAGAATATTGCAACTCCTCATGTTACAGCCAATTCACCGCCATCCTACCACCCTACCACCACCACCACCACCACCACTTTGAGTCCCAAAATGAACTCTGCCCCTGTTACACCTCAAAGCAGTGGTGTTAGCTCCCTCAATACCACTGCCTCTCCCATCTCTCTGGACGCCCCCACCACACCCGATGAAGGGTGTCCGGTGATGCCCGCCGACTCTGCGCTGCTCCTGGACGAATTTGAGAACTTTGAGGGGACCGGAATACAGGAGTTACTCCCCCAGTATCCAGCCCCGCCCTTGCCGATGCTTGCCCAGATACAGCTGATCATCACCTTTGTGAACGACAATGGAGTCATCCATGGACTAGATGTGGATAGATGTAAGTCATAATACCAGATTCTTCTCTGTAATACTTGTAAAATAGTCCAACCAGTCTGTAAATGCCATCAGGGTGAAGAGGTTGCTTCAAACTGTGAAATCTAATCTAATCTTTAACCCCCGTTAGAAAATCCACGACTGCAGCTAGACTGCTACAGATAGTACCATTGGTATGTTTGGTACTTTAACGATTATTGGCAATGTATTGTCTTTCTGCATAACGCAGTAGTCATTAACATCAATTCAGACCATTGTCATTCTCTGTCTCTGTCTCTGTCTATTTCTTGTCACAGTTGAAGACTTTCAGCAGATGATGGCTGCCCAACAAGTAGCCTGTAACAGCCAGAAGCGTAGTCCTCCAGACCCCAGCTCTCTCTCCCTCTGCCAATGCGTATGTGCTAAATTCACCCTAGATGAACAGTGGTACAGGGCAAAGATCATCGGTATCACCGAAGACACTGTTCGGGTAGGTTTCTTGAACTATGTTTGTGTGTTTGAAGGGGGAGTCTACATGGACTTTGCTTGATTCACCTCGGATAATCATCGGTATCACCAACGACACTTTTGGTTTAGATTACTTTTCCGTGTGTGTGTTTCTGTGGTTTGTGATAGATTTACCCTAGATGATCAGTGGTACAGAGCACAGATCATCAGTGTCGCTGAAGTTTTGATGGGTAGCTTCCTTCTATAATGTCTGTGTCTGTGTGTAATTTAGATTCACATTAGATGGCCAGTGGTACAGGGCACAGATCATTGGTAGCACGGAATATACTGTCAGGGTAAGTTCCATCAAGTCTCACTCCGTTACCAAAATAGGAAAATTTGAATTTATTCATGCTATTTTCTAATCCATAAAGCATCAAATTCAAATTTTTATTTTAAAGAATCATGAAATTTGTATTTTTGTTAATTACAAGAATTTATTTTTTGTTGGCTTTTTACAAACAGGTGAAGTATGTTGACTTTGGAAACTCAGAATCACTGCCTTTTGATCGAATCAACCCAACACCTTTCCAGCTGACCGTCCCCCAATACAGCAGGGAATGTGTACTTTATGGAATACAGCCGGTAAGTTGATGCTTTCCCAATGGGAGATGGTTGTGTGATTGCTGGCATTTGTCTGTGTCTTGCTAAACTTTTTCGTTTTAACATTCTGGAGGAGGTATAAAGTTCATTCTAATGCAATGGGAAAATTAACTGAGATCAATACTGGATATGAGCTCATACAAGTTTTGTAGTCATTCGGAGGCGCGATAGCTCAGTTGGTAGAGCAGTGGTCTCGTAATCCGTGACACGGGCTCGAAACCAAGGCGATGCGCTAGTGCCCTTTGGTAAGGCATTAATCCACACTACCAGGTCCTCGGAGAGGACCTAAAGCCGTCGTCCGTCTGGTTGCTTACTTACAAGCATTTATGCTTTCTTAGCAGTCAGGAAAAATAACCATCACAATCACATTCATGTATACACAAGTAGTGCATTTAATACAGGTGGAAGTATTCTATATAAAGGGAATTATTAAAAGTCTTTTAAAAGCGAAACAAAAGTTATTCATAAAGCTGTAGTACACTTCTCAAGGAATACCTATGTTTTGCAGGAATGTAACCTATCCATATTCAACTTATAAATTATTAGGGTCAACATAAATGTGAATGGTTGGGTCATTTATTTGAAACATGTTCTAATTGAGAAATGATGTCTGTCTGGTTTGTGTGTATGTTTGTTTGATTGATTGATTGGGTGTTTGTTTGGTTGTCAATGACTTTATGCAATATGTTGTTGATGGATGAAGATCATGTCTTTAATACATGGTGATGATATAATGATGATATCAAGCATAGACTGGCGGCTTTGTCAGAGATAAGAGCACTGCACTTTAGACGTGCCGCTTCTGCAGTGTAATCAGCAGAAAGCGCACATTTTGAAAACCAGTGTGTTTTCAAATGAAATTGTAAAACCCGACTGATAGGACATTAACCTGTAGAGTCAATCTTTCTGCTTCATATGATTAGGGCAAATGTAATATGTACATGTATGTGCATCTGGGCCCTGTTTCATAAAGCTTGTTATCAATAACAAATGCTAAATTTTTATGACAAATTTGCTCTCAGCCAATCAAATGCCATGATTTCAGTAGCTTATAACAGTTATGGAACTTGTTATGGAGAATACGTTTTATGAAACAGAGCTCCTGTACATAAATTGCTATTTAGTGGATGTGATGGTTTCAAAGTTTGTTTGAATCTTTCTGGTTCATGCATACTGTACATGTCGTCCCATTTACTACACAACATAGAATGATTTATGTTGTACATGTATATAAAATTAATTTCTCTCAAGCACTTCTGTTACCAGTGCGTAAGATGCCCTTAAGAAATACAACGTGTACATAAAATGATCATTGTAACCATCCTTTAGTTATGCTGGATTATTGTTTTGATTGTAGTAATATGATTTAAGGTCAGGATATGATACACAGTGCAGGCTAAAAGTGCTTTCATTCTATAACCAATCAGTCTCCAATGCTCAAAATTATTGTAATTATTACCTTAACCCCAAATGTGAATATAATTACAGTGAAACCTGTCTATAAAGACCACTCAAGGGAGACAAGAAAGTGGTCTTTATAGGCAGCTGGTCTTTATGTACAGGTTCCTTTACATGCTTCAATGAGAAACCATTTCTAAGGGGGAAAAGGGGCCTTTATAGACAGATGGTCTTTCTATACAGGTGGTCGCTAAATCAGGTTTGACTGTCTGTATTAAGACATCCCTACTTTATTTGCATGTATAGTAGAAAGAGAAACATTAAACACATTTCAAAGTTAAGACTTAATTCAGTACCGTCTCAACAGTACATGTACACAAACAGTGTACAACCATCATTTCATCATGATAATGTTACTTGTTTTTGTGGTATCAGTCAAAGAATACTGTCAAACAAACAGCTAATATCACATTCTTTTCGAAAGAATATTGCTATGACTCACAACAGAAACCACACGCATGATCCACACTTATCCCCCGTTCACACTACCTAGATTCATTGTATGATTATACGATTTAGTAATTGATTTTGCCCTTCACCTGTAGTCTGAATGTCTTATATAACGAAATGTATAACAACTAGAAATGTAATTCGTCATGAGGACGAATTAGGTGGTCTGTTATGTAATCTGAATAACTGATCTTGTTGAAAGTTGTCTTAGCTACAACATATCAAAATTTGGAAGAAAATCGATCCATATTTACAGAGATACAATCAATTTTCCATAAATATGCTGACGTCATAATATGCAAATTCGTATTTTGAGTTCCAAGGCCAAAGGGCAAAGGGCAGAGCTATAGAAAATTTAGGAACATTACAAGACATAATAAAAGGAGAACGAGAACCAGAGGCGGGAGAGGTAGAGGGTGAGAGAGAAGAAAAAGAGAAGGGCAGAGGCAGAGGGAGACAGAGCAAGAGAATAAGAGGGAGGCAAGGCAAGAGGTCGAGGTAGAGGGAGGCAGAGAGAGAGAGAGGAGAGGCTAAAAGAGTAGAGAGATATATATATGCAGAGACAGAGCAAGAGAAGGAGAGGGGCAAAATAAGAGAGGAGAAGGGAAACAGAGCAAGAGAGAGGAGAAAGAGAGAGATGCAATGGAGAACGATGCATTCAATATATCCAGCATAAATAGAATTGAATATAGAGAAAGCGAGAAGTACAAACAAGTAAACAATTCTATGTCCACGGGAGAGACGTAAACATGCATATACCTGGGCTGAATAATTGGAAAAAGTAAAAACGTCTGGGAAGGAGACTAGCAAGGTGATTTGATATTGTTGCAGAGTTGGGAGATAAACCCTATATTAGGTTTAATACACGACAAGGAACCATATTTCCCATAGGGTTGTACTCAAACGATTGACATCGATCCTCTCCCATAGCTATAACACGCAAAATTAGACATTTTAATTCATTGTTTGTGATTGTATGTGATAATATGTTATAATAGTCGAAGAAGATCATAAAATCAATTTAAAACGACGGCAAAAAAAAAATCAAAAAAAAATCACCCACCAGGAATCGAACGGGTCGCCGGAATGGGAGGCAAGTGCTATGACCACTATACCAAAATAATCCACATAGACATTACACGTGAACGGAAAATGGAATTCTCAAATCCCACTTTGCAAGTGAAATATGAGCATGATCTCGGCATCTGATCAAAAATAAAGGGCACACTTGTGATAGCTTATTGTCTCAGCTACAACATACTCAAAGCTCAGGGAAAACAAAGCTAAAACGACGGAGATATTGCTCGCGAAAGACGGAATGTAGAATCCAGTTTTGAGAAAAGTCATGTCTCATAGAGAATACACGCAAAATGTGAACAATTGACATGCCTCCTTTAATCGCAAAAATACGCCATGATGCCTTTGTCAAAATGAAAAATCGTGAAATTACATTTGTAGAGAATTGTCTCAGCTAGAACATATCAAAATTTAGAAGAAAATCGATCAATATTTACAGAGATACAATCAATTTTCCAAAAATATGCTGACGTCATAATATGCAAATTGAAATTTTGAGTTCGAGGCCATTATGATGACGTCATGAGTTAATTGAGGGTCAAATGAGACATGAAATCATATCTCCAACTCATAATCTATTCAAATATGAAAAAAAAATTGGGAGTTCCCATCCATTCTGAAGAGTTGCAATGAATTTTGTATAGGCATGTTTTTGCCCATATATGCTATGTATTACAAGAGATCGCGCGCACGGACATGTTTCTTGAACGGACGCTCATTCCGTTATTAATGGTCATAAAAGGATAAACATGGTATCAAATTGTTCAGAAAAAAATGAGGAATATCATGCCAAAAAAAAGATATGAGGAATTATGTTGCGTTCGGCAATACGAACGAAAACGCACGCGCATTCGTGTGTGCACGTTTTTGCGAAATGCTTAAAATGGCCTGAAACGTATCTAAAATGAATTTGAGACGATTTAGAGCATTTTGAAATTTTGAGCGCGCGCTGACGCGCGGACGTACGCATGCGCGCGCGTTTTTTGACCTGAAATTGACCGGACGGATATTGACCTTGATCATGTGAAATATGAATAAGAAATGACTTTCCGTTATGAAGATATGATCATGAGCTGAAAGTACCAAAAAAAAACACAAAATGGCGCCTGGATGACGTCATGAAGACTTGATGACCTTGAAAATGTTACTGTCACGTCTCATGACTATGACCTATGACTGTGTCAAAATTGAAAGAAATTGACAAAACCAATCTTGAGTTATCCTCTACACAAAAAAGTGCGCAGAAATAAATAAAAATAAATAAAGAATAAAGAAGAAAGAAAATTCTGACGAAAACAATAGGTGATCTGTCGATACCGACAGACCACCTAAAAAGTATAGTGAAACCCATGTGTGAGCATCGCTTTGAACAAAAACTTCTTGATAAAGAAGCAGGATCCTGTTCTCATTTGAACGTTGTACTTGTACGAAAATCGTATTACTGGGCGGGGCACATGAGCACTCACTGATGACTGGCCAGCTGTCATGTGACCTGACCTCTTCAAAACTAGTTTCTTTTTGTGAATTTGCTTTTAAACAATGTTGTTATCCAGTCTGTTATTCCCTTTTTTGCTGTACGATGATTCTTGTAATACGGTCAAACCTGCTTTAGTGACCACCTGTATATAGAAAGACCACCTGTCTACAAAGACCACATTTTTTGTTTCCTTGAAACTGGTTTCACATTGAAACACATACTAAAGGAACCTGTACATAAATACCAGCTGCCAATAAAGACCACTTTTCTTGTCTCCCTTGGGTGGTCTTTATAGACAGGTTTCACTGTAATTTCAAATTTCGCCCAGTCAGAACATGCTACTTGTTTGCCTCTCAACGTTTCTCATTCATCCCATAAATACTGATCTAGAGAAGTGATGCAATATCCCACCCTCCGGAAAAAAAAGATTTCATGTTTCTATTGTTATCATATAAACTACATTAATTCAGTGTATTTCTGATTTGTCCATTTTCAGAGAAAAGTCCAGTCTTACTAGAAATGATTGATGCATGCCTTTGGGGCTGACTCACTATATTTATTTGTAATGGAATTATTGAGTTTGAAAATTACGTTTCCCACCAGACTTTGTGGAGGATAGCAAACGTGATATAAATCAACAAGAGTAATCCGGCTTTGTATGATGCGCAGGAAAGTTTTATTTTCTTCTCTGAAAGCCTTGGTATTTCTCCATGTTTCTAAATATATATGGACAGTATTTGTGGTCAATAAGGAATTTCATACGTAGAATGAGATTTTGTTTTCCTCAAGAACCTCGTATTGGAGACAAAATGAGCAACTTTAAAACAGCAATGATGGAAAAAACAACAATAAGAAGGCTCTAGAATGCCTTCAAGTTGGGATTATTGGCTAAATTTAGAAGCCTTGCGTTGTATCAACATTTGTACCAACATTTGTACAACTTGAACTTACTAGTTATTGGAAAAAGGATGCGAAAAAAAATATAGGAATATATTGTCCACTTTTAGAAGATGTCTGAAAGGGTTGACTGAAGAAATATTCTCAGAATTCTCAAATAAGAACAATCTTAGCTAGCTCACCAGCAGGGGCGCGATCCGGGGGACACGTCCCTCAATATTTTCAGGGGGATTTTCCCTGAAAATTTGAAAAAGTGCAAAAAAATGTATAGCAAATACTGACTAAAGACTGCAACACACTTTTAAGCTCTGAGGGCCCAAGAGTGCAGCGTTTAGACAAATAAATATGCAAAATCTTCTCGCCGGTCACTCCTCGCATAATATCCTTTAAAATGTACAAGTATTAAAGTATTGTCAAAAAGTGAAGTGTGAAAGGCGGGCCTCCCTAGCTCATCTGACCATAATTAAATGCCTAAAAACCCTGAGCTGACCCCACCAAGGGCCCTAAGGTGGCCCCTGGATGCTCATCTGATCGTTATTTTAGCCCAAACCCCTTAGCTTCTGGGAGCTCAGCCCCCTGGACCCCACTCCAATTAGGGACCTGCCAGTGTCACAAATAAGGTATGAAAATATGCTCATCTGACTGTAATTAAATGCCTAAAACCCTGAGCTTCCAAACCCCACCAGGGGTCCCCCTGGTCATGAAAAGAAATCGCTGCCCCTGCTCACCAGTACTGTCTTTCACCATACTTGGCAGTTTTATGGCACGTCATGCTCCTGCAACGGTTGCTCTGCACTCAGTTTCATACATTTACAGGAAATACCTAACATCAACACTGGATCCAATGCTATAGCTACATGTAATCATAATCCTCATCCTTACCCTAAACCTAATATAAAACAGAGTTCCAACCCTAACCAAACCTCATGTCTTTGATGAAATAATTCCAGAGCAATTGTCACCAGAGCAGTTGTTGGATTACCTATTTGACAGAAGCGGCTTTGATATAGGAACAATGAGGTAATGCAGGTATATGAAACAAAATGAAATGGATTTTTTAATATGAAAAGGATTCATTTATAAATTATGAATGATAAACGTGTAATTAGATTTGTTTTTTCCAGCTCTTAAC